>JAPDOI010000865.1:0-262775 GCA_029168955.1 Aplectana chamaeleonis | reverse complement strand
CAGTACAAAACGCGCTCCACGGCCACCTCACGCCTCCTTAGCTTCCTCGCGACCATAGATTTTTTCGAATATTGGCATATTGGCTGAAAAATGACCGCTTCGCGATGGAATGCTTTATCTTTTGCAGTGATATCGATACACGTAACACAGTTTTCATTTCCATCTTACCTTGTGGTGTAAGATGGGTTCAAATCATATCTGCCGCATATCATTCCATACGCTTGTCGACTACCCGCTCAGCGGGTTGTTGGCGAATACGACCCCAGGATCGGTCTCAGAAGTATAGGTGAGCATTATGAGAGATGGAGTGCCTTCACACTTACATCGGTTTGTTTACACAGAGCATGATGCTGATACCCGAAAAGAACTCAATTCTCAACAATTTTTTCAGATTGTAAGGCCTTATGCGATGCCACGGCGATGCCATCATTTCGCGCATCGCATGGTTCATATGCCATAGCGATGCCACTATTCGCGAAGGAGCTGCATTCCAATGCCATAACGATGCTATTTCGATAAGGAGCTGCGCTTTCAGTATTCGCCATAGCCAAATGCAAAAATTCTCAGGTAGGGAGCCCAGAAGCCATTATTTTGAGTTCCGCCAATTATTTTCTGCATTCCCGTGGCGGACTTCCTCTAATCACAAATTTTCAAACGATTTGGTCAACGCCTTCCAAAAATGGAATTCGACGGATGGAGGCGGAGGTGGACCAACGTTTTTGCGTACCTTGACCAGGTCAGGACTTTAGAAAGCGAGGGACCAGTTAGGATGAGGTGCGCACATACGTAATTTCTTGCAGCGCATCAGATGGTGTGGCTCGCTTTTACCTCTGGTGACGGTATGAGTGGGTGATCTGATTATGGGGCATCCGGCGCGGGAAGAGATCAAAGCCAAATCCTGGTGGAAACGCTTCAGCGCACCCTGATTACAGGAATGATCGAGTCAAAAGTGCTGATATTGAGCTGATCGCTTCATGGCACTGGGAAGGTATCATCCTTCTCGCAATCAATTCCTCCGGCTCAAAAATCAACGTAAACAATAGAGGGCCTATTTTTGCTCAAGCGGGTTCTTCCTTTTGTCCTTTTCAGGCATTCCTTGCACCAGACCTTCCGTAAGCCGTGGAGGGTATCGGTAGTGGGAATTTATCATGAACACCGCCTTTGATCGTGTTTGGTTGGTCTGCCAGTCATCGCGAACACTGCCTTGTAAGACCCAGTGTTCCACGACGATTTTTGTTTCGGAATTTTCCACTCAAAACAATGTGTTGGCTGCCAAGTGTTACCAAAATCACGACAAACGGCGAGAAAAGCGCTTTAATCGTCTGTTCATTGATATTATTCTCTACAGCTCAGACCTGATTATCCGATTGGATAGACATATTCACGGTGGTGGTCAGCGTGGAAAAAATGGGACTCATCGAAAATGGAAGAATATTGCGAGCCGGCAGTGTTAGTTAGGGTCCGAAGGAAAGAACGGAGCAACACAAAATAGAGGAATGGCAAAGGCAGGTCCACAAAGAATTTCGTTGTCACAACCAACAGTTCCACTGAGACTAAAGAAGCGGGGTGAGAGTAAAGCGTTTCGTGTACTTCTGGTGCGTTTTTCTCGGTTCCTTCGTCATTTCAGTTCTACTTAGCAGGAATGCCCAAACAGTCGATTTGGCGAATTAATCTCAGAATCGAAGATTGGCCATGAACACTGCCTTTAAGCTTTCGGACGGTATATCACCATTTTTAAAAGTCGACATGAAAATTCAAAAATCATCAAATTCCTGTGGCAGAGAACTTTCGCTTCCAAACCCAATGTTTTCCTTCGACGGCAAGAACGAGGATAGAATAAGTTCAGAGTTAAAAACAAGACTCATTATTGTACTCCACTACCTTACACGTGATGAGGAAACGGTGGCATACTCCTTCTTAGCTTGATTATGCATGATTCCAATGGAAATTCGAGTTCATCGGAATTTCCGAAATGGGATTTTCAACTTCTCAAATAATTTCGGAATAATACTGGAGATGCAATTGGGCAACGCGACAAATCAATTGCTAAGAATATTCAAAAAGAACATTTTGACTTTCCGGAACTCGCTAAAAATGCAGAAAAAACGAATAATTAGGAAACCGCGAGAGTTCAAATAATGGCGAAAACGATAATCAGATTCCGTTCAAGATTCATGATTTTCAACTCACATAGTAAGCGTTCAGTGTTCCCGTTTGTATATAAAACTCTATTTGATCTTCCCAAGCTCCTTTCTCTTCATAAGCAGCTCCTTCCTAGAAAATCTGATTCGGAATAATCGCGATAGAAGGCTTTATTGATTTTACTACTGTCTTCGAAGCTAAGTATCTCAAAATATTCTGAAGTTCTCACGAGTGTAAATTAGAGTAAAGTCCACCATCTTTTCATTTCTAGAAGGAGTACACCTATATACATTAGTAGTCATTCCCCCATATAGACACGTGTTTTGGCTGCAGGAATGCATATCTTAATAACGACCCGTGACACAAAATCAGCGCTCAAATCAACCCATGCAGATCTTATCATATCTAGATGGCAAGTAGTGAGGATTCAGACGTATTTTCAACAGCAAAGAACTTTTTAATGTTTACATTCATCTCTTCTGAAATATCCTATTGGTGAAACACTCAAGGCATCCAGTGAACAAAGCCCAAGGATTCCATGAGGACGTTAAAAGCACACATGGAACAGCTGCTTCCACGTCAATCACAAACACACGGGCTCCATTCGAAACGATTTCACCTTATTCCAAACACAAAAACTCATTCCGGAATCGGAATCCATTGGCAGCTTTGACGTTCAGCGATAAAGACTCTCTGGATATATCTGCGTATTTTCAAATCCACCTCGCAAAATGCGGCATTCTTCTCACTCACCGAATCCCAAAGCTTTGGAAGTAAACGCTTATTGGCCACTGCCATTGCCTATACAGTGAATGTCTTAAAATGTATAGGATGCAGCGCGTGCACCGAGTTTGCCACAACGTATTGTGCACCGACAAGAAGAAACCATGAAAGTCCGGGCCAGCTGCAAGTGCCCAAAGTCAATGCATCATAACAGAACGACAAGTCTTCAAACACCCCAATTCCGGCTCACCAAACGTCTTGGTGTATTCAGTTTCACGAATATTTCCTGGGAAATCAGCCATATCCTATGACGTAGGGGAGGCGTTCATTATTAACTCAAAGGAAATGGCGAATAACTCGCATATCGCTCCGGGATGTTCCCGAGAACTGACAACGGAACTTCCCCGAAACAACGCTGGGAACTTCACCCCGAATCGAGAGAAGGCGGAGGGACCTCCATTTCAACGGGTCTTTAATTGTTCTCCCGATCGCTTGATGCCCCATCTTCGTCGCAACCCAACCCCACTGCTCATTGGTCGATCAAAAAGCGGATTAACTAAAGCTACAATACATAACCGCTATCCAAGGGAAAAATGGGCGAAATGGGCCAAAGTGGGCAGCTAAACCATGTTTCGACCACCGATCGCCTCAAAGTGCTCCGTTTTCAATTTCGAAAACGCTGGGAAATGTCACGGCATGTTGCGATCTGATCGATAGTGTGATAATATTTTGCGACGTTTGAGAGCAACATTATTTTTCAAGGCGGAATACGTTTTCATTCAAACCATACTGCAGAGATCAGATGCGGTTGTGCGATCGATCTGACTCATCGTCGCGTGATGACTTCATCAAATTCATGCTAACTTCATGTTAAAAGGCGTTTGTCAGTGAATTTCAGATCTGTCTCATATAGTTAGATAGATTGTGGCACGATAAACATTTTGGTCCTTTCGAAATTAAAAACGGAACGCTTTGGGGCGTGTTGGGGTCGAAAGACGCTTTAGTTGCCCGCTTTGCCCATTTCGCCCATTTTTTCCATGAGATAGTTGAGGTATTGTACCAACTTTTGTTCAACAGTTTAATATTCTTGAAAAACTGGAATAGGACCAGGCTTATTCACCTCTGACGTAGATTACAGAGAAGCGTATAATCTCCCTGAAATCTCAAGAGAGATAAGCTTACACAATATTCGAGGAGGCAGATCTGCCAGCCAACTCACGAACTGCCGAACCACCTGCAGACTAGCCAGTTCGCATCACCGTATACGCTGCGGCTTTGTTTTCGCCCGTTCGTATTTGCTCGGGAGAGGTCATGGTAACAACCGTAAAGCGCAGACATATTCTCCCCGGGTCGGCCTGGCAAATCGTCATTCTTTTTGTGTATAATTCGAGGGAAAGGGCCAGACGCTCCCAGAGCTCACGTTTCTGCAAGAAAACTCGAGATTTCTTCGCCAATGAACACTGCCTTTCATATAAACACGGCTTTGGGAACTCAAGAAATAAATCGATTGATGGCGTTACTAAATCAGTCACTCAGCTTACACACTCTTGTGTTGAACCTTGGCATCTGCCTATGTAGGAGTAGTATCGGAATATCAATTTTGATCATTAGTACCATGGATGCAGCATGAATTATTCACCGATTAAGTGTATTGCATTCAGCATACGCAACTTCAATATTAGGCACCACACATTTTTTCTAACAACAGCGTCCACTCCGGGAATAGAGACGCTCACTCAGGAACATTCCTCTGAAAGTTGAGGATGGAACTGGCTATAACTACTCATTGGTGCCCTTGCATCAGGAGCTACTCAACACAGACTAGATCAGAGAGGAAAGCATTCGATTCTCTGGAAATCAAGCGTACATGGCAGAAAAAGTCAAAAAAATTCCAGATCCATCTAAATAGAGTGCTGCCATCAGATGGAAGGTAGCCATGGATGTACTAGTGAGCTGATTTTGCTCCTGCAAAAAGCAAAATAACAGCCATGGTAGCCATTTGAAGAGAATTTGTTCCTCGATATTCTTGTTTTGTAATTTCTTTGGTCTACAGGAAGGACCGACGAATTTATTCTTCACAACTCCCAGAAGAACGGTTTCCAGGACCCCACGGCTCCTGGGAAAGAGGCCAACATACAAGTGACTTCTCATTCATTTCTTTTGTTAGAAAATTACTAATGTTTGTGTGTGTTGTGTTCCGGACGCCAAAGCAGGGGAGTACATATCACTGTCAGCAGTGCTGACATCATGAGAAAACCCAGCGAAAATCATGTTGGCAGTGGGAAAGATGGGACTCCCAAACCGAACTGAGCAAACACTGGCAGGGAAGTTGCTGAAGTCACTGCAAATATTTCAGGCCAAAAGCTGTATAGAGAGATTAAATAAACCATAAGTAATAGAAACAATTCCTTCGACTCTTCAATTGCCCATAGGTTAAAATGAACAGTTTGAGTCTTTGTATTCCCAAAAATAATAATTTCGACATCAACATCATTTGTGTATTCTCTCGTTTAATGTAAAGAACTTTGAAACAACACTGTTGACCTAAAAACTTCAAAAGACAAATTCAAAAATGCAGTCATATGCAATTCAGGAAGAACTGTTATACCTTAAATCCAAATTTCTTAAATGTTTCGAAGGCAATATGTCCGAGCTTATATCTGCTGAAAAAGCTCGGTTAGAAAATATCATCAAAGCGTTTTAGCAAGTCTTAAAAACGGTGTCCACGATAGAAACCATGTCTGTTTTTTTCGGTGGAGATCGGCAGCTGCGGTTTCTAGCGCAACCCTAACGTTGAAAAAACTAAGAAAAATGAGCTTGGAACGGTCCCCTACGAATAAGTTGGACACCCGTCGGCTCGTCACCCCCAGATGCACTTTCCACGCCGCAAACGTGGATAAATGAATGCTCGAGATAGTGGGGATAAGCGATGATTTTCCAATCGCTTAGCCCCGATCTACCAACCATTCTCAACCTCTCTTTACTCAGATCCCAGCTCGCATACATCGGTTGCAAAAGACGGAAGTTACAAGCCTCGGACAACTTGTCCACCGTAGCTTCCGTAGCTCAATTTTTTGAGGACCCTAACGCCGTTCCTAGACGGTCTTGTACGATTAGAAAGAAACATCATTGGAATCAGCATGGGACCGCAAATCTTCACGAATGGCGAAAAAAGCAGAAAACTGATTCTTATCTGTGAACACTGCCTTTAAGCTTTACCCTAGCAAATATTGTCGATCTGAAGAACTCTGGAGTGGATCAAATGAAATTCATGATCTGAGTATCTTTCCACCCATTGGATAACGCAAAAGCCAATTGAAGTCAAACATCTAAGTATCTTGCTTGATGAGAGCCCGAATAGTAGAAAACGCAGCGAGGAAGAGCAGGTTAGCCAAGGTCATCGAAACAGCTCTTTCTGGCAAACAGCGCAAGAATCTGCAAAGGAATTTGCATCCAAACTCTTCAGTCTTTGAAGATTCCTAAGATTTTATGGCTTCTATCAATGAAGTAGCTTAGAAGTGTTTTCTGAAGTAGGGTTCCAAGCCACAATGGAAGGAGATCGAAGTAAGTGCAGTATTCACGATGATTTTTGCATGTAAAGTTTTCACACAGTACAATTGCCCAAGTAGTTTCATTGTGGTTGTCACAATTGGTAAATGGGCAGGTCAATTGGAAATAGAAGATCTTTTCTGAAAAGCTGGGATTATTTAGCGTTTTTAGGAAAAAACGGAACAGTAGAGAAGGCGATGAATTGCAAAGAACGGGTCTGAGATTTCATTATCACAGCGAACGGATACACCTGTGAGAGTAAAGAGGCAGGAGTGGGAGTAGAGGACTTCGTGATCTTCTGATGCATTTTCCCGGTTTCTTCGTCATTCTGAGTGCTGCCGGAGCCACTTAATCGATGTAGCGAGTAATCTCAAAACTGATGGAAATCGTAGACACTGCCTTTAGGGGACAGTTGCCCGTTTTTGGCAAAAAAACGTGAGCTGCCTCATAGAGAAGAGTTAGAACGGAAGTACGACAAAAAACGGCCAGGAACTGGGTGAAAATCTCGTAAGACCAGCCGGCCAGTTGGATCGCCCGCCCACGTCACGCAACGGTTGTCCTGCGTTCGTTTTCGCTTTAAGGAACAGTTGCCAAATATTGGAATGTTTTGCTCGCGAAAGATTCTAACGTACGGGCATATGCATTAGATATCTTATTTACCGGCGACTCGTGTGCAAGAAGTAGGAAACAATTACTCAAATAAAAATTTTGAGGCGCAGAACCATTTCAGAAGCGATAGCTCTGGCCTTTTCTCCGCAGTCCCCCAAACATGAGTGATTAAATATTTCAGAGGTTTCTTTAAACAGTTTTTCCGGCATTTTAGAGTTCTTCAGGGACTTGCTCCCAGTAGCCTCTTCTTCAATGGACTTGCGCGCTGAGCAAACGTTTGCTTTCGGCAAAAATTAACAAAACGTTTTCCAATTCACTAAAAATCCTTAAAAATCGCTAATCACGCTGCCATAGATTTCCCGCGGTTGCGGAAGATCTTGTGGAATATGATGTGATTTTTACGAGTTTTGTGAATTGGAAGCTCTGATCATTCTGCCCTACAGAACGAGTTTCAGTAGCTATACTTTGTTGCTATTCATTATTGACAAGCCAATCCGGATAATCTTTATTTTTGCCATTTTTAAAAATTGGCCAATAATAACAAAGTTCAAATTAATTTTCATTAAGATCCATAGTAGCACTTTCTGTTTTTAATAATGCGTATACTTCACTCCATTGAGAATTCTAACACAATTATTACCATTTAATTCATGAAGGGTCTAAATGCTCTATCAACTAGCAGCTTTGGTGTGGTAGCCCAGAAAAGCCAGTAGAAAAGCTTAGGTCCGCTAAACCAATACATACATATGAGGACTCATGGTAGATTTCGGCTTGGAAACTTAGGGTTTCCACAACATTTTATTGAGGCTCATTTTCGCTCAAAAGTGTTAGATAGAAAAAGTTGCGCCTCCAGATCAGGGATGGAGTGGAACAAAAATATGAAATTTCGGAAATCGGTTTTCAGGTTTCGGAACAAAACTTTTTTCTCAGGTTTTGGAAATCAGGCGCGAAACGCCTTAAAATGTATGGAAATTCAGTTTTCGGAGACGCAAAACGCGGAAAAATTCAAAAATCATCTGGTGTTTCCCTTACTCTAGGTGACCAAATATTTTCGCCATTCATGAGCGTTTTTCGCGGTTTTTCTGGAAAGCGGAACACCGGGATGCCAAAAATATCAGAACTGCGGGTTTCGGAACATGGAACTCATAATCCCTGCTCCGAATGGATGCATCACGCTTGGCCATTCAAAAGCAGCGCCAAAAATTTAGAGCAAATTTCGCAAAAGAAAGGCAGTAAACTCTTGCCACAACCTAATGGTTGACGGGATGTGTTTGACTATCACCAGTATACCAGCCAGGTTCTTCGAGACCCTCTACATGCCTTTCGAATTGGCGCTTCCACAAACATACAGCTTTCAATAGGCTGCAACGGTATGAAAAATTCAGTGTTTTGTGCTGCAGGACCCTTCAAAAGTTTGAGGGACCTGAATCAGCGGCGGATGCTGTAGAATTGAGCAATTACTCAAATATGTGTTTACAAGTACTCATCTATGCATACTGTTTCCTCAAAAAGTACATCTTGTAGCTCTGAGTTACTCCACTCTCACTCGTCAATCTTTTTCCTAAATATAAAGATTAAAAGAAACTAAATCCCACACCTAAGTCTCTACGCTGTCAGAAGCATACAAGAAATAGTATTCCCACCTTTACCATAGATTATTTGGCTGGAGAATGTGCGGTGGGAGTATTGAACAGGTTGTATACGGAGTGTTAGGGCGTTTCGAGTTTGAGATTATCCATTTTTGCATCTCGATGACGAGCAAACGCATCTATAGATTCGAGATTTGGAGAATAAATGCACGACAAATAAATGTCAGACCACAATTCATGTCTAGTATTACACCCCAAGGTTATACTCAGGCAGTGAACAGCGCTTGACATCAAAAGTGCAGTACCGAGAGCATTTTTTTACCAAAAAAGCGTTTTGCAGCATTTTGCGCTCACAAAGTGCCATAATCAGTCCTGAAATCATTTCTGGATAGCTTTCATTTAGTCCTATACGATAGTGTTACAAAATGATAGATTCAGCTCCAGAAGTTTATCGAAAAAATGCGTATTACACCTCTAAACCCCTCATTCCTGAACTGATCAGACAGTCATGAGGCAGAAATCTCTCATGTGTTTTGATCTATGGTCGATATAAATTTTAGAAAGAGATACTCATTTTTTCAACGAAATTCCGGAGTTATGAGGGCCAGCCTACATGCCATAACATTCGTCTCACTGAGGGAGACACGAGAAACTACCTGAAAGCTCCGCGCATCAATTTCGAGGAACGGAATTATGGCGATGTGGCGCCTGGCAGGAAGCGCAAAAAACGCCGCGAAACTTTTTTTGCAAGAGCCGCTTCTCCAGTACTGTAGAGAGGGTCCTATGCGAGAGAGGGACATTGCGTAGGAGACAGAAACTATAGTAGGGCCACTAAAGAAATACGATTCTTCTCAAATTTATAGGTTTCGCTGGAATCAAATCATTAAGATATTTGGAGATTATGAACAAATAGCACGATATTCTCCGGGCCGAAGAGGAACGTTGAAAAATAGGAGAGAAAATCATCGGCTCAGAATATTTTCGCCTGCAGATCTCAAAGCTGAGTGAGAGAAGGCTTGAGAGTGTCACGAGGAGATGTTTTCAGTGAGTACGCCAGAAGCTCTTTTCCTTGGTGCTAAGAAAACTAAACAAATGCAGTTAAGCATTATCATACGAAACTCTACCTCGGCCAAGTGCTGACTGCTCATGATCGAAGAGTTCAAGGTGAAAACCTGATTTAAAATCGGCTGAATGGTGAACTCGGGTGCGAGGGCGTGGCTTCGCGATGTCGTCAACCACCCCGCGGGGGAAGTCGATTCCTCGCCCCCGCGAAAGTCGGACGAAAACTAAAAGGACAAAAAGCGTCCCGAAATAAGCAATAAAAGTCGTTCCGTGGCACTGCTGGCATCCTCGCTATTTCGAAGTAGCGGCTGGAGAGGCTGTTGACGACGATTTTTCTGGGATCATTACGCGAATAAGCTTCGATTCGTCAAGAGAGAGGCTGGTTGCTGGCACAATTGCTGTGTTTTATAGTTGTGCTCGAATATTCGCAATCGAATAAACATTCGAACAAATTATTCCGATTATTTTATTCGATTATCGAGTAATCAGAAAAATCCCGATTTTTCGATTATTATTCGGAAATCGACTATCGAAAAACAGATATTCGATCAATATTCGGAATCGACTATCGAAAAAACAGATATTCGATCGATATTAAAAATTGACTATCGAGAAAAAACCTCATATTCGATTATCATTCAGAAATCGACTATCATTGGTAACAATTATTCAAACATATTCGATCTTCAGATATATCCGAATAATAATACACAGCCATTACCGGATCCTGCGCAGAAATTTTAAAGAGCCAGTGCACCAGCACTAGTGTGAGTCAGGAGCTGCCCGTAACTGAAATTTTGAATTGCGTAAATTGCCAATTTTCAGATCCTCGTAACATTAATCGTAATTCGTAACTGATGAGTAATGGGCTCAGAGCACGGCCTCAAGAGCCTCATTTAACATACCAGAAACGCCTCAACTTGAGTGATGATATGTGTTTCAAAATAAATCTATTTTCGACGAGTGACTTGAAAAAATGCTTTCATCCTAGCGAATCTCTGGTCCGCAATCGCGGACATCCGCTATATGAGCACGCGACACGATGACAATACTGGTGGGACCACGTAGTCCCGGCGCGATAAACCTTCGTCCCAGCACGACTCCATCACATTACGTGCTGCAACAGCGTTTATTCTGATTGCGGACCAGAGATTTCTTCTGGTAAACATTACTGGCTCGAAAGTATAAATCAATCTTCTATCCAACGCTTTTTTGGTTTTCAGCAAAACTTTGCGGTTTTCAAAGTTGAAACTGAAATTTGATGGATCCAGGGATCTGAGGCATTTTTTAGCAGCCAAAGCTACAAAGCGCCCGAAAATTGATAGGGCAATTGAACCCCGACATATGCGCTGGAATCAAAATAATCACGGGAATTCTCAATAGAGCGAGATTTGTATATTTTTTTCCCAACCTTTGGCAAGGTGCTTCTATGGCTGTCGACGATGGCTAAATTGGTTTTTGTTCTTTTTTATCGATTTTAGGAAACGAAATAAAAACGAATAGGTAAAAAACGAATGCAAAATGAGTAATACTCAAAGGGGTGGAGTAAATATCAAATAGCAGCAAGTTTTGCGGCTCACACTCGTTAGGGCAGAAAATTTCGAAGTAACAAATTCACGAAAAGCGAAAAAAAGCTAGGAATCACGCCTAATCCCCCAACTAAGACAGTAGCACTGATGGAATCGCTGGCGCGTGGCGGGCCGAACAACTCCCCATCTCGCTTTGCGCGACCGTTATCGTTCTGGAGAAAGGCGTCATTTCGAATATAATCGCGCCTCTTCACTGTGGACACCCAGCGGGACGCGGCGCGACGTGGCGTGGTGATCCGAGATGTGGACAGATTATAACATCGCTTGGCGACGCGAATGAAGTCTGAACGGGGTCTGGCGAAACGCCCGCTCGTGACGCGCTGGCGTGTGAATGGGCGAGAACCGCTGTGGGTGGCATCAGACAGCTGCTGGTGTAGAAACGATGCCTATCGATTTTGCGTGCGCCGCGCACTTATGAACCCTGCCTGCGGCGGAATGTTGAGAATATTGAGCAATTCAAAAGCTTTCGATGCCATTCTTAATGACTTAGGAGACCGCTGCCTCGAATTTCGGCGGTACCGGTGCGCGTCGCAAAACTCTGAATTCGATTGACCAATAGTTAAATTACGCATTCAGCATTTATTCGGAAATTATTCGATTTTCGGATATTCATTCATTCAGAAATTAGATTTGCGAGTATATTCATTCAGGCTTTCGTTCATTCGAAAATTCTGAAGTCGAGGCCATATATTCATTCCATTCCGCGTTTATTCGAAAGACTTGCTTGAAGTCAGATATATTCATTCATTCGCTTGTTTCAACGCAAAAAGCGTTTGTTTGCGATCAAATTTATTCTATTCATTCATTACGCATTCAGTCCTGTTTAGTCAAAAGCAATCCGAACTATACTGTAAATTTTCATGGCACGATTGTAAACCTCAAAACAGCAGATGCGGAACTCTAGGAAGGGTTTTCAACCATGGTTCAGTAACGCTGGTTGGTGTATGGGAATCAGATTCTATGATCAGCACTCTCCCCAATGGCGAAGTGTTTGGGGAAGCGGTGACGCACCTAAACGTTTACAAACGGAGCAGTATGCTGTCAGCGTTTCTCTTGGTCCTCTATATACAGCGCTTTCATGAAATATCAGCCCAGGACACACCTCTGCAGTTGATTCCGAGGAAGCTACGAGCCTGCGGAACTATTTCTAGGCTCTTCATCATTGATTTCGGCTCACCTCTGCCCTCATTGATAGTGTCAATCAGGAAGCGAAAAGGTGGTTTCCCAGGTGTGGCGGCCCAGCGGTGTAGTGGGATGGCGATGTGAAACTCTTGGAAAGCATGTGATGCTGAAACGTTCGAAATCTCCGCACCTGTGTGGCTTTTGCAATTGCATTTGAGGTCACGTGGCAAAATTTGTTCAATGACCTTACTATGAATACACCTGGCCTTTAGGTTTGTTTTAGCGTTTTCGACAAGCCTTTTTTATTAGCATCAGTTCCCTGATATCATCATAGTATCACCCCCTTCACGAATAGTAGACCACATGAATTTGCCAAAGAAGTCGATAACAGCGATTATCGAAACTTATTTCCGGAGATTGTTTCTTTGTTTTTTTTATCAATTTGAGAACCAATGAGATCACTGGTTTATGATAGTGTTGACCACATAAAGACTATTCACAGAAGGGCAGCGGATGAAAGGACAACGAAATAGGATAACGAAATATGGATTGTAATAGCGACATTAAGGTAAGTGTTTTATTATTAGTATTGTTTAGCCGCATTTGCAAAATGACGACTAGCCAGTGTTAATATCTCTTGACGGCTCAATGGCGTAGAAGTGCGCAGTATCTGGCTCGGGCCGCAGGTTCCAAGAGATTAAAAACTGAGCGTTTTTCAAAGCTAGCGTCGCGCCGAAAAGGTAAAGTACCATCAGGAATTTTTTTGGCCCGTGTTTCAAAATTTCTCTGAATGTTCGCTCAAAACTTGTATGTATGGGTAATCATTTAGGTGGCTGAAATACGAATTTAGGTCCTTATCTGTGTCAATTTTCCGAGTTTTGAAGTGACTACATTCGTTCGGTCTAAAAGCTCGGATCAGAGGAAAGTTTGAGACAAGTCGAAGTGACTTTGACGATTTCGGAACGCTTATTCGGATTAAATTTGAACGGCTCAAAATGTCTCTATGGGTTGTTTGGAGTGCTAAGCGAATCTGGAGTCCGTTAATCGATATTCATTTTACAGATTTGACGATTACGGTGGGTATAATACGGTAGTTTGGTCAGAAAGCAATAACTCGGTTTTGACTTAACATTTGTGTACGGCTGGGTTATTCAGGGTCGAGTGAACACAAATTTAACATCCGTTTGTCGATTTTTCACAATATTCGAGAAAAGATGGAGTTGCCTGCCGCATGGTGGTTAATGACATGGTGACCTGTAACCTAAAACAGTAAGACGTCAGAATTTCGAAAAACGTAGATTTCAGATTCGTGTTCACCGCCTAGATTATCCCTACATACAGAGTTTTGAGCAATATTCGAGAAAATTTTTTGAAACACCCAAAACATAAAATTCCTGATGGAGGTAGTACCCGCCACCCTTTTCACAAAGCTTCACGAAAAGCAAACGCTCATAACTCCTTGGTTCCATGCGACTCAAGAGCCAGATGCACTAGAAATGCAATATTGAGCCACATATAGACGTCATAATACCTAGTCATTTTCATTACGGCCGATAGCGCTTTTTACCTAACAATAAGAAACACTTACCGCTTGTCACACATTTATCCATACTGTTCGTTATCCTTATTTCATTCTGGAAACCTTCATCCGCTACCCCTTCTGTGGATGAATCTTTATATTTGAGCCAACACTATGTACCAGCGTTATATCATTGGTGCTCAAATTGACAAACAAAAAAACAAAGAAACTGACTTAAATAAGTTTCTTATCAGAAAAACTTTGATATCGATGTAAATGGGGTCATGTGGTCTACTATTCGTGAATGATCCCATGATGATATCAGGAGTGATTAGAAAAGGCTTCAAAACGCTAAAACAAATTCAAAGGCGCGTTAATTCAAAGGCATACAAATTCAATGTAGAATACAAAATCCCAATGCAATTGCAAAAAGCCACACAGGTGCGGAATCAGAAAATCGTTCAGCATCACATCAAGTCCACATCGCTATCCACTACCCAAGCCTTACTCGCGACCTTCGCTGATTGACTGCCGATCGCGAGTAGTGAAGCCAAACCTTGCGAGGGCTCGACATGCTCCTCCGGAATCAACAGCTCGGGGCTGGATGTTTCACAAGTTACTATAGATGACCAAGAGGACTGACGGTGCGCAATGTTTCCTTAGGTGCGTTTTACACGCTCCTAAACACTTCACTTGTCAGAGGATTCCAGAACAGCTTGCGCGCCACCAAAGCAATAGCGTAAACAAGGGCTGTTCGCGGCGACTCTTCCCAATTCTGCTTGCGCGCGCCGGTCTTTTTTTATGAACCGTCTTGCGCGCCAGGCCGCTCAAAAGGCTTGCGTGCAGCGACTTAGTGGCGGAAAAAAGTTGCGCGTAAGCGACACCTAGAGGAAGCGAAAGGGACCTTTCTGTGCTGGTGTGTATTGCCCTTAGATCGATCCGGTTAGCTTGCGTCCATATTAAACTCACTCAACAACTATCCAATTAATCAATGGATGCATAATATCGCTTTTCTAGACTGCTATACATTCATATCACAGACGCATTCATTCTATCTTTCTCAAAGTGGTCACGACGGCATCTTACCATGGAGGTCATATTCTGAAAAACTTCCGCCTGATTTTGACACTCGCAGATCCAGGATACTATTTGGGGCTCTTCACCCTAATTCTTTTTCCTAAGAAAACCGTTGAAGAACTTGACATTCCATCCGTGGCCCCGAATTTCGATTGATAAGAATTAGAATGATGAATTGATTCCTCGATTTACTGTTGTGGGAATAAAAGATAGTTATTGCACTTTTTTCAAGCATTTTCTCGTTCCTTTGACTATATTTGACTTCGTGTGTCATTAACGCATAGCAAAAGAATTTCTAAAACACTTCCTTGACCTCTATCTGTATTTAAGCATAAAATATATGCCATTGATGAATGATGCTGGCATCGATTCCCGTATGTCATCTAGTCCTGCCTTGGTAGCGGAGAGTGGCTCAAGTCGTATATAACTAGTGTTGCACTCTGCTCGAAAAAAGGTAACCGAAAAAACTGTTTGCAGAAAACCGACAATTATTTGTGTACCATTCTAGTGACTGCTGAACCATTGCCACCTAATTCTGCTCGCCAATAGAGCGAAAATTTTTTTCGGCGTGCGTTTGCGATTGAAAAGTTCATTGCTGTGTCTCTTTCTTCTCCACACTTTCTCGCTTTGTCTCTCGCCTCGATCCGCTGAAGCGCGCGAAGCTTGAACATTGTAGTAAATTCGGCTCAGAAGTAGAGGATGCGTAAAGCCCACGGCGTTGAAAAAGGCAGTTGTGCGGTTGCGTATTTCATCTATTTAAGCATACTGTCGGTTGCACCATAATCGGCACGGCAAAGTGTAATTTCGCCCTGAGTTTTTCAAAGGAAAAATCCTATGTATCCTTGCGTAATGCATTTTGGTCTAATTTATGTCTGTAGGTGTAGAGAAAACTTACTTTTTCAACATTCCCGATGTTTTCTACTGCTTCAAAATTCAAATTGGGGACTTCGCTTGAGTTGATTTGGATATGCCAACCTGCACCACGCTCACGTGGGAGTGTTCCAGCCGATTAATAGACGCATCTGCAAAAACGGATTGTATTGTGCTTCAATCTCTTGAGCATCCATAGTAAAACTGTGCAGTATCCTGCCCCGAGGCTGCAGGTCTCAAGCAGTTTACAAGAAGCTTTCGAAGAAACGGTCGTTGGTACTTGATTTTCGTACCTGTTAGTATGCCGCCCCGAGCAGCTGGTTCGAAAAAGCCGTAATCTCTAGAAGTTTTGGGTGAAATCAGATTCACTCAATATTTTTGATAGAATGATGGCAATGGATTTCCACTTGTGAGCGGGTTGTTGGTCATAAGCTCCGTTTCCCTTCCATTAAAGGCAGTATTCACGATAAATTTCACTCTCCTGATATATCCACGGGCTTTACGGAAGCTCTGGTCGCCCTGGCGATTGGCATGCTTAAAAAGGACACGAATTATAAGGCGGATGCAGGCACCTTCCAATCATAGACCCTTTTTCTTGTTTACTTTGATTTTTTGAGCGTGGAGGAATTGACCCGTTCCCTAGAAGGTCTTAATGATTACCAAGCGTCAGTGCAATGGAAGCGATCAGCTCACTTATCAACACTTCCTTGAGTTGAAATCATTCCTCTGTCTAAAGCAAAGTCTTCATTTGTTCATTCCGAGGGCAGATCTGAGGCACCAGGTGTGTCTGAGACACCAAAACCAACATGCTATCTGCAGCCAAGTAAAATTTGCAAACCTGGGTAGTTATTCTGCCGCTCCTGGCTCGTTTATTCTGCCGCTACTGGCGTCGTTTTCTACTGTTCTTTTGGCTTGCAGGAGCCTGGGATCCTTCATCTCGCCTATCATTTCACTGTGGAAAGTCAACCAGGATGATCATCGTGAACGCTGCCTTTAAAGGCACGGTGCACCCTCAGATATAGATTCAGGCAGATTTTCATGGCTTAAGCTTAGGCATATTTAGCAGCAAAAAAATGGAGAAACAGAAAAAGTAGCAAAAAATGGAGAAACGGCAGCAGAGAAGTGAGCGGCACCAATTAATTGCAAGCATGATGAGGAAACCCGCCTCACGACGGAAATTCTTCGGCCCGCGGTATTTTCCCTGCTCGCGGGTAAATTCTCCCTCCATGTGGGTATTTTCCCTCGCGGGCAAATCTCTGCTGGAAATGTGCGCGTGCGGCTCGCAAAATTCTAATTGGAGAAGACCTCTCTCCTGTATAACGCGTGCCAAATGCCAAATCTCAATTTCCTCCAGAATGGGCGAGATATAAGCGACCACCACAGAAGCTGACCCACACTTCGCTCCACCACCACAGGCCCGACCCCTAACAGATTTTCCAGACTCGATAGCGGCTCGATGGATGGTTGAATTCCAACAAGTCGTCGTTCTTCAGCCCATTGCCGGACTTTCTCATTATCTGACTTTTCTCTCACGCAACGATTGCAAACGAAGAGCTGGGCCTGAGACAACTCGTCCAACAATTTTTCACCCTCAAAATCTAGGCATCTTTGAAGAGCCGCAATTCTGTTCAAAGTCTTGGACGAATTCAGAGATACCACTGTGATCAGAGTGTGACTCTCTCTCGAAGATGAGCTTGAAATCTGGGAATTAATTTTTGGGTGTCCTGTGCTTTGTTGCAGCGTTCTCGATAATCGAAATGGCGAAGAAACCGAGGAAAAAACGCGCCAGAAGGGCATTTTCGAAATCTTATTTACTCTCACGCTTCTTTACTCAATTGGAACTGTTTGTTGTGACAATGGAATCTTTTTTTGGACACGTCTTTGCACTTCTCTATTTTGTGTTCCTCAATTTTTTTCCTTCGGACCCTGACTAATATGCTGTTTTGCCTAAAATATTCTTCCATTTTAGTTAAGCCCCATTTTTCACCGGTGACACCCACCGGTTGTGTTTAATCCGTCGGACCGCTGGATTTCAGGCCAGAGAATAATGTCTCTGAAATAAGACGATCTAGTGCGTTTCTCGTCTTTTCTTCGTGATTTTGGTAACACTTGGTGACCAACTCTCATTTGTTTAGTGGAAAACTCGTAAACGATAATCATCGTGAGCGTTGCGCTTTAAGAAAAATGTTCCAGATGTGACTTGAAATTTTCCCAGGGTGTGTTATCTAGTAAGCTGATCAAGATTCCGACTAGGAAGAAGTCTTGAAAGACCCGCGAGGTTTCGAAACATCGAAACGGAAGGTTATGAAGCGACGAATAGGTAACAAACATTTATACTGGACGTTCGCCGTTGTCTACAGAGAGATCGATAACCCAGAATGAGTTACCGCTGGCGAACGAAACGGCAGCTCTACGCGGGAGCCGTCCCGGTGTGCTGGCGCGAGCAGGGGCGACGGGCTGCCTATCGACCAGCAATCCCCACGAGTGCCTTAAATTGATGCCAGACCGGGTTGCTGTTTTACGCGACGACAAATCAGGATGTCTGCGTCAGTGCAGGTCGATGGGTTCTGTTCTACAGAACATTCCCTTGAAGGGATGTTGGTAGCGTCTATCAATCAATGTATCACGAAGATTGCTTGCCCGCCCGAGTTCTCATTTTTGGGTTATATTAGATTCGCAATTCGTTTTTTGATGCTGTAGACTTCTAAAGTAATTCTTCTCATTTTTGATTAAGTAGGATCATGATTCGTTTTTAATAGCGTCTTTCCGTGGAAGGGTGTTCGTATCCTGCCGAGAGGTGGGCCTCTCGCGGAGATCCCGTAGTGGACCCGAAGGTTTCCGTGGTTTACGGAGCTTTCAGCATATGCCTACGTTGGCAGATTTAAGTTTTTTCGTCCGTTTATGTATTGTCCTTTGCGTCGTCGTTTTAAGATGTTTTGAGGAATCTCAAAGTCATTCAGTGGTGTTTATTTACCCTGAGATTCCCATCCATGTTATCTATACTCGAGGAGAGGGTAAATGTAGCTAGAAAAAATGTAGATTTGAAAAAATAAGCGTAGTTAGTTTTTTACGCAGTATTCGATTTCGAAGTATCATTCGGAAATCAATTTTCGAAATATTTGCATAATATTTGAAAACCAAAATTCTCGATTACGAATTTTGAATGATTGGAAATTCAAAAAGCATTCAGAACGATTTTCCGAAAACCAACAATTCAGTCCGATGTGTACCAAATAGCCTACCTGGAAAAAATTTGGACACGAAGAAAAATTTTTAGTCTTGATGGTTCACCTACCTTTCCTAAGATAGAAAGGTTTGTGATCTGCGATTGGAGGCCAGAGTCACTCACGGCTTTGGGCAGCGTCCACGTTAAAAATCGTTTTCGAGTTTCCGCCAGAAAACGGAGGTTTAGAATCTGATTGTTTCATCAGTTAATAAAGAATCATGAAAAACCCTGCGAAACATGCAAAATCAGCTCTTCTTTTCGGCAACGGCCACATTTCAGCGGTGTGGATGAGTTGCGCGGAGCATGGGGCTGAAGTATACAGCGTACAAAAAATGCGCCCGCAATGCTAAGAGCTCAGGCCGCGCTCGCTCTTTCAATGCTAATGTAGAAGCGGACCGAACTGTTCCTCAGAAGGATTCGACCGCGAGCGGAAGAGCTAGCGCGAGGAAGGACTTCGGTGAGCCGTATGGAGCTCTTTCGGGCTCGTTTTTCTTTCGTTCTTTCGACCTCAGCGCTCCAGTGAGACCCTGAACTTTCGATTTCCGGCCAAAAAAACCGAGGATAAGAAATTTATCATGGACACTGCCTTTAACTTTCGCCCTTGTAGCGATTATACTCTGCCGAATCGAATAATTCGAATATTCACTCGACTGGAAATTTCGACCCGAAAAGTCGAATATTCGAAAAGGTGTCAATTTCGAATAATTCGAAGAGCCGAATATTCAAAAAGGTCGTGAATTCCCAATTATTCGAAAACCGACTATTGGAAAAGTGCCGATTTCCGAATGATTCGAAAACAGAATATTCAGAAAGTCAGATATTCGAAGAGCTCAAATTTTCGAACTATTTGAAAAACTCAAATTTCGAATCATTCGAAAAATCGAGTATTCGAAAAGGATTGAAAATGCCAAAGCATAATCTTGAGGGCATCCTCATAAGGTACTCCGTTTTATGTTTCCGGACTACCCTAAATAAAACTTTCCCATCAAGTAGTATATATAAGGATTTTCCAGATTTCAGATTTTCAGACATGCTCGAAAATCAAATTTTCCAGTTTCAAATTTTCGAATAAATTCCCGAAAATGGTATTTTTCAATTTCGGATTCTCGAGTATATTCGAAAAACTAATTTTCGAATTTCGAATTTTCACGAGTATATTCGAAAATCAAAATTTTCGAATTTTCGAATAATTTTTCGAATTACTGAATAATTTTTTCTATTTTCAGATCAAATTTTCTCAGAATCACGAATAGTAATTATATTTCAAAAAAATGATTTTGAGCAACCATTTGCCGCATTTATCACTTTGTAGAGTATTCATCGGCCTACCATTTATTTCCTGTTAGGCACGCGCGGGCATGGCGTTGATGTATTAATGGTCTGACGCGCTTGCCTCGCCCAACGCGCGCGTGACGCCCACTGCACCATGACGAAGGCAGCCATGCGCTAACAACTAAGTCACTTTCATTATTAATCCGTCTTCAATTTCATTCCGTTCAATAATAGTTATTTTTCAGGTACTATCCTCACTGCTATGATGATGATCGCAAGTACAGATTTTGCTTGCTCGGCAAAATTAGGACCCATTTTAATCCGCTCTGACATAGCGCCGCCGCTTGGGTATTTATAGTCGCCGTAAGCGCGTCACGCGCCGTTTTGCACAGGAACGGCAGCTTCAGTCGAGACTTGATCCACCACTGTTCCTTTACGGGGAAGAACCTTATCGCACCCAAAGCGCCAAGACCCTAGCGCCGCTCTCGGACCTACTACTACACGGCGCGGCGCGGCCTGGGCAGATTTGCTGCCGCCGAGGCTTGCAGGACTCCCAGGTGGGGACGGGGCTGAACACGCTGGCTCCAGAACCCCTACTCCATTTCGCGGTCGCGGAAAATGCCGCTTTTGAGCTGGCAATCAGGCCAGTGTGTTGGATTGCTGAAAAATTAGCCGGAAATGAGCAGCCGGCGGCTGTTTCACATTACAGCTGCTGGCGAAATCGATTCGCGATCGGAACTGGCAACGAGACAGTAAAGCGCCCGGAAACGCCGCTATAGCGGTAATAACGATCGAGAACATTTTCTCTTCCACCGCCACGTTTTATCATTTTCCCGTGAAGAGCGGTATTTGACGCGGCAGCGAAAGGTATAAAAAGGGCGTCGGGCCGACGGTATAGTTTTTTACAGCACGAGGTCGGCGTCGCTCCTGCACAGCGACAGCGATCGTCTCCCGCCCTTTATATCTGTCGCTGTCGCAGTCTGCGCTGCACAGTGACGAGTAAGCGGCAACGACAGGTATAGGCACATATGTCCACGGTATGTGAGCCCTCAACGACACGTCGCTACGACCGACGCGCGACAACTTCCTACGACGGCCAGTGCCACTGCTCGATGCTGGTCCCGTATTTGTGCTAAATGCCACGACTGTTGCTCATGGCAGCGACAATGTGCACCGTTGACCTTGTGCGACGTTTATACTCCCGCCGCCAGGAGGCTGGCGTATTGCGACCCTCTAAGTTGTACGTTTGTACTTCCGCGCCGCAAAGCGGCGCGGCTGTTCATCACGATCTTACAATATCGATCGTGCCGCGCCGCGCCATGAGTCAATGGCGGCGAGAAAGCCGGGTCGTTCATACTCACGCCGCTAAACAGCGCGGCCAGAGTGCATTACTGTAGTACTGATCACGCGGCGCGACTTTGCGATCCGATAATATAGCATTACCACACCTCACCGCGCTGCTGAGCGGCGAAATATAAACGACGCCCTTACAGAAATGCGCCTCTCTCGCGCACATGGCAACATAAACATAAAGGACCCTAATATCGATCATGCCGCGTCGCGGGGTTGCGCGTGACTGAATTTTGTAATTTCATGTAAATCGTAAATCGTAAGTTCTCCAAACTCCTCGTAATTCGCAAATCGTAATTCACAAGGCCTGAGCGAAACCAAAAGCTTCAGCCGCGATAGGAACCACTACAGGCTAAATGTTTCCAGAAGTAGTCATTGTAGAGATAGTGAGCTCCGTAATCGCTCCACGCCCGTATTTCAAGTTTACTGTTTCTCTGGAATGGGGGGGTTGGAAACTAAAACCCTGGCACTGCCCATATCTGCCTGACATCAACATAAATTAATGCACAAACAGAGAAAAACGGTTTTGCGTTGGCTGGCCGTTCAAGCCGGCCTATCCCACCGATGGAGCACCTTGTACGGTGACGTAATATTTCGCACGATCCAATCGCGTGGGAACCCCAATGAATTCAGGGCGATGGGGTGAATAGGCCAAGATGGTGCCTTGATAGAGTGTGCTTTCAAGGTTGATCAGAAAAAAGAACTTCTAATAGAAATGATAGATTGTGCATTTTGATTATTCGAAATTCGAAAATTCGAATATGCTCTTCAAAATATTCGAAATTCGAATACTATTCGAAAGTCTGTTTTCCGAAATATGTGAATCTTTTCGAAATAAAAAATCAGGGGGATGGAGAATCCTCCGATGTGATGTCTACAGCAAAAGCGTTTCTGCGGATAGGATGTCTACGGCACCATGGAGGGGCGACGAGGCACGGGTTCTCGAGGCGATCTCTGCCCTTTTCCGGATGTCTACAGGAGCATTGAGTGAGGGTGACATCTTATCCGTGTCCTATAGAACAACGGCAGAACGTCTGAAGTATGCTGCGTTTTCCAACAGACCATTCGGTAGAGTCAAAAACAAACGAACAACAAGAAAATGGAGTGCAGCTTCTCTCCGAAATGTCTCCCATGGCTGCATTTTCTTATTTTTTCCCACAAGCGCAAATTGGCAAGCATGTGCAGCTGGCACCCTCCTTCGAAAAAACGCACCATACACCTGAAGAAAATCTGTAAAAAAAACTTTTTTCGAGTTTTTTCACCGTGGATATACCCCGTGGTATATGCCCAGACAATCAAAAAAATTTTCGATTGAAGTATGTTTGGTAATTTTTGATGAATGGATTTGGCAGGCATGTGAGTCAACCGAGTGTCGCCTCCTAAAAATGAAATATGGGGTTATAATGGTCGCACTTCGAAAAAAAGGGATCCTTCACCTTGCCTATATTTGTTATCTTCTTTCACTTTGTTTGTATGCATACAGTGTTTCCTGATCCTCAGCAATTCTTTATAGAGCGGAATTAATCCAGAAGTGAGATAATAGGAACTATATAATACTTCACCATCAACCAGAGAAAAGGCTGCAGCTGTGACTGTTCTATGGAAACAACCAAAGCAGAGGCGCTTGTCGCACCCAGGCAGCAACCGGCCTTCCCTTCCCAGGCACGGCGGACAGAATATTGGTGCTGGTCCTTGGAATCGGAGCCCAGCTGTCAACTGAAGTGGAATCGTTAGCTGAAATTGAGGAGACGATCAGGAGGAGAGGGAGGGAAAGGGAGAGGGGAAAGGGAGCGATAGAGTGGAGCAATAACGCGAGAAGGTGAAGAACATTTTGTTTCGAACAGAGAGACGAATTCCATTTATGCTTTGGATATCCACGCGATGAAAGATTGGATCCATAGTTATCAAATCGACAACCATGATCTAACCAAAGAACGTGACGTGATCTATCATGTGGAGTCTCAAAGGGAAACAGCACCTCCGGAACGACATTAACAATCTTCTACCATAAGAAGGCTTGCATGTCAGTCATTAGCAGGCTTACTGGCTGCGTAAGCACAAAAGAAGAAGACATATAAGCTCAAAAGATTTACAAAATGGATCGGAATGTGAAACAGAGGCACACTAGGTGAACGAGTAGACAGAGAAAGAGATTGAACAGTGTAGAAATCGCATTGCTGGATCCAAGACCCCGTGATACCGCCCCACATTCTCGCTACCTCGTAGTCCACTTCGTTTTCCTCTGGGCCTATCCGCTGCTGATAAGCGCTGTCCTCGCTTTAGTTGAGTAGAAAGAAGAGTGAAAATTAGTGCAATGATCTCGTAGACGGCTCATGAATTCAAAAATCAATGCCAGAAATCAAGAGGCCAAACTTTGTAATATTCTAATTTCGTAATAAACCTGTAAAGCGTACTAAGCGGGTTATTTTCAGTCCGTTTGTTCTGACTGAAAAAAATTCAGTGAGACTTTATCCACTTTTTGTCATTTTTTGCCCTACCACAAAAACTCCGTTGAGAAAACCCTGCATACATTTTTGTTACTTTATTCATACCTCACAACTTTCACTGGGACTTTTTCCGGAAACGTCGCGGGGTGCCAGAAAGCCAGATCCCCTAGTGAGGGTTCATTCTGTCGATTTTCCAAAGTTTTCGACTTAAATTGTTTGAAACTTCTCATCGGGAAATTTAGAGTCCGGAATGCTAGGATGGAATCGTTAAAATCTTCCTCTGAGGTCGTTCAGGAACGTTTAAAAGGCAGGAGTTCTTGGTATAAAATCCCAGGTTGTTGTTGCCTATCACCCAATAGAATGGTAGATCTGGCCATCACAAAAGTGAAAATAAGTAAAAAAATGGAGAGAAAAAACGCTCAGGAGAAAGTTATGGCTTGGTGTCCTCCGCCCCCAATTATCGAAATTTGGGTAAAAAGCCTGTTTTTTCAACTTTTATTTTGCTTCTTAAGTAATTTCCTGAACATTTCTGGAGACTACTGCCAGGATTACTTTAACAGCAAAGTAAATGTCGGATAAGCAAGCATTATTGGAAATCGCATTAATTAGGGGCCGGCCGACACCAGTAATTAGCCGTTATACTGCTTGTTTTGGGGCGTTTTGCAGGGAATTTCCGGGTTTCCCACTTATTTTCACTTTTGTGATGGCCAAATCTACATTCTTATGAACAGAGCTAAGAAGTCGTTTTATCGCGAACCCTGCCTTTAACTTACGAATCTGATGTACGTTTGTCGGCTTTTCACAGAATACCGGTAAATTACGCGGTGGGTATAAAGATTGGTTTGATCAAGTTCTCAAGTTTGACTCAAAATTTCGTTGCAGGTTTTATTCAAGGTACAGAATACGAATTTTACGTTCATTTGTTTGAAATTGGAGATATCAGAATGGAGTTTCGCCCGTTAAATGGCATAGTACCCCTGCAGTAACTTACTGTGAACCTCAAATTTCCAGCAAACGAACTTCGAGATTTTTAGTTTTAAGCACCCTACTTAAACGCCTTCCATACAAATCTTGAGCCGAATCTGAAGATTTTCTTTTGGAAACACTCCAAAAATGTCTGATGGGTACCCTAAGATTTTCGCAAAAGCTTTAAAAACGAGTATAACTTCTTGGAACCAGCAGCTCGGAGGCGGATACTGCGCAGTTTCCGCTATGAAAACAGTAGACTTATGACCAGCGTGGACAAAAAATCACCCGCGTTTTTTGTGAGTGCGCGTTTTTGTGAGTCTGCTTTTGCTTACTGCTCATCAGCTTTGCTCACTCTCATTCCCCTTTGATTGAATATATATTGATACGCTGCTATTTCGAAGGAAAGTCAACTAACAATGAGCTGTAAAAAGGGTCACGAATTCCAACCCATGTATGCATGCATTGTGAAAACTGGGACAGAATACTCGTGCAAAAAAACTGAAGCTAAATGATATGTGAATGGAATGACAGGGAAAGAGCAGGATCAGAGAAAGGAGTAGAAAGAGTAGGAGGGTTACAATATGCCTGAGAGCCCCGTGTCTGCGCCCACAGGGGGCTCTTGAGTAGAGATGCGCAGCCTGTATTATAGCGACGATAACAGTTTCAGAGTGAAACAGGGGGCTCGGCAACACTTCTAAGAAACAAAGGGGAATTATAACTAGTGTACGATTGAACGGAGTAATGTAATAATGCTACCTGAGGAATGTTCAGGCCCGTCATAGTAAATAAGATTTGTGTACCTCGCCTCCCTAATCCTTGAGCTCGAGAAAGTTATAACCTTGAACCAGTAAGTAATTGCAGGTTTAATGCCTTTCAGCTACCTTTACAAAAAAACAGGAATTCTTTCTAAACAGAAGCTAAGAACGGATATCGTTACTTGTGTTAAGTGTCCCCGATAACCCCTGGTCAGGCGTAGACGAAGTTTGAGATAGAACAGTCTAAAATAGTATTCCCTTCTCCCGTTAAGATACTACACTGTTCATACTTACCTTGTTGTAAGTAAGAACTGAGGACGTCCACATCTATTTTCAGCACTGTATGTGTGGGTGTCTCTCTATTACAGGTTGCGCGCCACTACCGAACTAACTTGCATGCGCCACAAGAGATTACAAGCTCGTTGGAAGCAATCAGCATGCATGCAAGGACGAAGTGGCGCGCAAGCTGTTTAGAATATCCTGAGCAAGCGCTCATCTGTTTCATTATTTTGACCTGCCTGATGTTCAGTTCAGAATTTTATCGCATTTTGTTTTTTTTTCGCAATTTTTCCTTTGAAAAATGAGTCATTTTACCCAGTTTTGCCGCATACGTAGATAGGCACACCGAATATTGGAATTTCGAACAGCTAGAACTTTCGCCTCAATATCAGAATGTACATATTCAAACCAATTTCGTATTCAGCATTACTTCCGGGAGGAAAGGAGAGGGTTCCCCTAATTCATGTGAGAGTAAAATTATAACCCGTTTGATTAAAGAGCAAAAACTGTAAGAATATTCCAGAAATATCCAAATATTCAAATAATTTGTAATCATTGTCAATACACCAATTGAATGAATGACTGGAAACCTGCTCTGTCATTAAAACCTGCTCGCTCAGGAAATTTAGAATACATTCTGAAATTGCATCTCAAATTCAATTGTCCGATCCCACTCCGAAAGTGCCCTGGTATATTTTGCAGCCCAGGAATTTAACACATAAAATACGTCGATTGTTTATTGCCGTCCCAGTTCTGTATTTTCTGAGTTACACTTTATTACCATCCATCAGCTCGTTGGGCGGAAGCAGCTTTCCGTAAGGATGGAAATGGTTAAGCTCCTTTATGTGAGTGAACGAACACGCACTAGGTAGACAGAAATGCAAAACTATTGCCAGTTCGCACACCCGTATTGTGCACAAACGCTGGCCTGGGCAGTTCGGCTGTAGTAATCGGATGTCAGCAATTTGTGACAGCTGATCGCTTAGAGGACGAGGATTGAGATGGGAAGAGTGGATTTGAATGGCGTCCACATTTAAAGGCCAGTCTTCACGATGAATTTAGATTCCAAGTATATAGTTGAATATACGAGAGTGAGGCTACTCTTCAACCCATATATCTACGTTGAACAAACCACACAGAAAGAGCCACATTTTTTTGCCAACAACGCTGGCCCAATTCTAGTTCAAGATTGGAAGAGAATTGGCCGTTTGTCAACAAATATACCGACTTTTCAATGTAATCAGGCAGTCTACCTTATTACATTCGCAGCTTTCAGTTGAACAGAGATTACCCCATGTTGATAATCGATTTTTAACGGTGCTGTTTTAGGAGTCTTTGGTGGGCATTTTTGTTTTTTCCTCGTTCATGCTTTAAAGGCTGGGGTTCGCGATAGGAACGATTATTGAGCTGACTTTTTCATGAGATTGTAGATTTGGCCATCAGGGAAGTAAAAATAGAAGTGGAAAAAGTGAAAATTAAACGCTGAAAACGCTCAAAAAGCAAAGGTAGAACGGCTAATTACAGAGTGTCCGCACGTCGCCAATTTACGAGATTTCAAAGGATGCTCGTTCATCCGTCTTTTATTTTGCTCCTAAAGTAGTCCAGTAGTCTCTAGAAGGGGTGCTCAGAAATTACTTTAGATAGCAAAACAAAGATAACCCAGAACAGGCTATGTTATAGAAATCTCCATAATTGGGAAGGGAGGACACTAAGCAATAACTAACGCTCCCTCGAGCGTTTTTCTCCAGCTTTTCACTTATTTTCACTTTTGTAATGATCAAATCTCCCTTCTTTTCACAACAGCTAAGCTTTATCGCGAATCCTGGCTTTAGTCACCGAAAGCCCTTGATTTTTTGCATAGAAAAGTTGACACGAGCCTACCCATCACGAACGCTACCTTTGGGTGCTTCAAATCGGAACATTTCGTAACCCCGTGTGAGACAAAAAGAGGTATTGCAGGGTGGGCTAAAATTAACAATAGTGTGCCAGGGCGGGAAAAGACATCTGCTAACAACTTGACGATCCGCTTATTTTTTCGAGATTCAATTGCTTGAACGTTTTGTTCTCTACCATTAAAGCCTTTCTAGAAAATCAATTGAGTACTGACAAAGTCATTGAGTCACCCTCAATTCATCATCAAAGTAGCATCGAAAAAGGTGTTTAGCACGGTCGATCAGCAAGATAGAGGAGGTTCCAAGAGACTTAGGTATATGAGAAACTGTTTGGCGCACCAACTATCTGAGGATGTGATCGAAGACCAATCCTGGCAGCTGATGACGTCTTTCTATCATCACGAGATCTATCAGCATGGTGAGTCAGTAATTCCCGCCTCAACCTAAACAAATTGTCTGGGGTACGGTCCACTGAAACTCCGCTCTCCTTGTGCATCGGCATGTGCATAGTAAAATTTCGACAAGCGGTAGTCTAAGAACCAAAGATTTCATTACTATTTCCCGAACTATGTAGGACTTGCCACTCAAAAAATCCATTTTTCAAAATTCAGGAATGGAATCCAAGAGCTCGAATAGATCAATCAGTCCCAGTTAAAGCCCAGCATACACGCTCATCAAGGTGATTGAGAATAAGTACCCGGAAATAAGAATGGTATGGCTCCGAACACAATGCCTGCGCATTTAAAAGCTTCAAAAGCGACCCACAATGACGCTACACTAGTGAATGCGTGGGCGTTGTCGTTCCGAGCCATGCCATTCTATTTCCGTAGTTATCTCTACAACGTTCACGAGCGTGTATACTCTTTTTAAAAGTCTAGCTTGCTCCGGATTGATTCCGGGCGGAGCGGTCACTCAGAACAAAATATAACAGTGAGACTCTGACGCTGAAGACGCCTTGATAAACCTCATTCTCACGACCGGCTCAAAGATTTGGGGAACTAGGCATTAAATTAACGTATCTTCCCGAATGGTCATTGCCTCCGAACTACATACAACTGCGCCGAAAAAATCGAGCCCAGTCTCTGCAGCAACAAAACTTTTTGCACACGTTTGTTTTCTTGACAACTTCAATTGCCGTTTTATTGCGTAGGATGACCTATTAAAACAGAACTGCTTTGGACATACATATTTAGATATACTCCTGTGTTTAACGAAGTGCACACAAAATCATGTTCCGCCACTGGACCTCTACTGGCCCTCTACTGACGGCAATCGACGCGTTCGCGGCCGATCCGGGTCATCAGCGGCGAGCCCCTTAGACCACGCCACTCTCCCGCCGTCCAGCTGGTGAATTTTGGTGGCACCGGCAAAGCCGTATCGATCGCTTGCGTGGTCGACGGGTGCACGCCGGGAGTCGCCCGAGAACGTAGACCACCAATAGCAGATCGCGGGTTTGTGCACTCCGTTACTCCAAACAGAGCGTACATATGGAGCGCTTTCGCTAGTTCTAGTCTAGAAAATGAACAGAACCCGCGCGGGTACATCATCGCTTGCGATGAAAACCTCAATGGCCGGCGCTGTATCTCGATCGCCGCATGACTCTCCGCCAGATGCCGTGTCTCGTTCTATTCACTAGACCAGGATTGGTGAAAGACCCGTACACTTATGTGTTCCATAGCAGTCGTATCCAACTATTGACCGCCTAGGAGAGCCTATGAAGTGTGATTCCAGAACAGCTTTCGATCCAATTACTCATTTTACTTCTCACCATTTCCATTTGAATATCTGGCTTTGTTTAAGATCCATTTTCCTTCTCAACTTTTTAACTAATAGGACTCAGTGATGATGTGAACAGCAGAGGCAATGCTTGATTTATTATTGGCGGGGTCGCGATCGTGATCTTGGGAGGTATATACATGCAGCGTTGTGATTTACCGGTGGAGCCGGCGGCGGGAAAGGAGAAGTCCCACTAAGAGCTTTGCGAAGTCCTCAAATGCTTCTTCATCTCTGTTGCCAAATTCAGCCATTAGCCAGGTGGTGTGCGTGGCTCAGGGCAGTGGTCCTGCCAGAGCCCTCCTCTCCTGGAAATTAGCCGCTCATAAGAATTAGATCCAACATCTTTTTCCTAAGCTTTTTACTCACCGAATGGCCCTTGAGGACCAGGGGACCTTGAGGTCCAGGAGCGCCTGCTGGTCAGGATTTCCAGCATCACCAACTGGTCCTTGGTCTCCGCCCTCGTTAGTGCCACCAATTCCTGACAATCCTCGTGGTCCTGGTGGTCCCTTCACTCCAGGAGGTCCAGCTGGTCCAGCAGGCCCGTTCACCTGAATAACCCGCCCTGGTTGTCCCTGTGGTCCTGGTGGTCCGGGTTCTCCGACTGTGCCAGGTGGTCCAGGTGGTCCGATCAATCCTGGCTCTCCAGGCTTGCCATCTCCTGCTCGCTCCATTGACTTGCCCTTCGGTCCGGGTGGTCCCTTTGGACCCTGCATTCCGACAGATCCTGGGGACCAGGTGGACAGATTAGGCATGGCTCTGAAGGTGGAATGGCCGATGAGAGAATAGATCCTTCCTTTCCGGGAACGCCAGGAGCACCACCCTGACCGTCATTTCCAGGATGTCCGTCGTCTCCCGGAGGACCGGGAGGACCTGCCGGACCTGAAATTGCATTTCGAGATCACTTCTTCAGAAAATTTTGAAGGTAGAGATTGATAATTTGAAGAGCGTACCTTGTTGACAGGGACAACACGTTGGTCCGAGGTCGATGGAAGCAGCACCAGCACCTCCACCAACTCCACCACTGGCACCACTGCCGTAGTTGTTGCCAGGAGTGGGACCACCGACATAGTGACCACCACCGCCAATTCCTCCATCTGGTACGAACTGGCCGAACAGCCATGTGCCAGCAGCCTCTCTCTTGGATCTTGGAACACCCGCTTTGTGCAAAACTTGCATCTCCACCCACATGTCCCGAGCTCGAGTCTGAATTGCTTTGATTGAGAGTAAAATAGTAAGAACATAAAGGAACATCTCAAGATTCAGCACTGCTGGCTTGCTTGAAGCTGCAGATTTTTTTCTCAGTAAGGAACACTTTATGGTGATGCAGCTCCGTGCTGTAGCTTATCTATTTTGCAAGCAAGCAAGCTAGCTGGCACTAATCCGAGTAACCATGAAGAATTTTGAAAAAATTTTAGAATGCCAGAATACACTTCCACCGTGTACTTCATGTTTCTTCTAGGTTTACCCTACATGATAAAAAAGGAAAAACGATTGAAATTTCAAAGAATCTCACCTTGCAGTACTCCGTCTCAACAATCAGATGACTCTGGAAGGACTGCACATAGCTGTAGAGCATCGGCAATGTGACGACACTGGCGATGACGGCCGCAGTGGAGATGACAACGGCGAAGAACGCGACGCGCCTCATTTGGCGCTGCTCCTCGGTCTCCTTCTGATCCATCGTGCAGCGCTCTGACGATGATCCCCCTCTGCCTACGGCTCGACTTTTATACCACAATGATGACCAGAATGAATGAGATCGAGAATAACTGGTATCGCGACGAGTCGAACCCGACCCGTGTCCCCGCACAATATCCCGGAAAGCGAACGAGAGCGCGCCCGATCATCGCTTAGCAGTGAAAGTGATTGTATCAGGGTAATCAGTTGGATGGCTCGCAACTCAATAGCTTGGTAGCTCGCTTATTTATTTGTTACTAAGCTGGGATCGAACTCCAAAGGATCACTTTATTCAGCCAGGGCAGCATTCTGAGTTTAGGCACTTGAGACATCGACCATAAACAAGTTACAATGAGTATTCTCAAGCAGTGGTCTACTATACGTGACCGGATTGATTTGTTCTGATTTCGAGATGCCTCAGTTATGCGCACTTCTGCGTGCATCAATAAATAATTAAATAAATATGAGTTAAAAATTTTAATGGCTAATTCTCTTTCATCAAGATTTTACCCTCCGGAACTGTGTATGTTGACCAACGTCTTTAAGGGCAATTTTCAAATTGATTTAGGGTCTCGATTCACCAAATCTACCGACTAGGCTGCAATTTCAATATTAGTTTTTTGTTTAATGTGGAAAACATAATAACAATATTGATCACTTATAAATACTTTATATACACCCATTCCTCCTAGTCTTAAGTTAGTATGTTTTCTCTTGTTTTTCATTCTTTGCATTTAAACAGTTTCATAAGTTTTGATTCTTCCTTCGATAATATTTTTTGAGGCAGATATTCTACCAACCTTCTTTGCCGAAACCGGTGAAAGGGGGAACTTCCACCCTGAAAGAATCCTGAAATCATGAGAACAAAAACTTCAGATCGAATTTTGCTGTAGTTTCAGACATGGTAATTTCAACTGATTCCCAAACACATGTGCCGCGCAATTTTTTCTCAAAAAAATCGTTTGCGGCATTTTTTTGCTCTCACAAAGCGCCGCATCGCCATAACTAGCTTCAAAGCAGTCCGATTTCAAATTGGAAGTCATTTCTGAATTGCTGTCATTGAGTGCTACACGATAGTATTACAAAATGGTAGATTCAACTCCAGAAGTTCATAGAAAATTGCATAACAAAATATCTCACTATGAACTGATCAGACGGTCATGATTGCAGACATCTGTCATGTTTTGACCTGTGGTAAATGTGAATTTCAGAAAGAAAAACGTATTTTTCAACAAAATACCGGAGTTCAAAAAACTTTCTACACATATCGTTGCATTTCCCTGATTGAGAGGAACACGAAAACTCCCTGAAAATCTAATTTCGTCAAATTTCAAGTGAGTTATGGCGTTGCGGCGCTTTGTGAGCACAAAAACGCCGTAAAACGCCGTTTTCGCAAAAAAAAACATGCGCGGTACTGTACTATAATAAGCCAGAATGGTCTCGAATATGCAGGACCATGAATAAGACCATGAATATCTATCGGGTTTTCAAAAAAAACTATTATATGTGTCAGGTAAGCATCGAAATAGCGTACACAGTGAGCTTCGTTGCCTATTTTTTAGGTTCTTGTTCACTAGTTCACCCGCTAACCTTGGATTTTTCAAAAAACTACATACTTCCTTATGTGTATTAAGTGCACTGTTTTTGAGCTTAGTTGAATCCTGACACATTTTGTAAGCCGACTTTATTGTGTTTCGCATAAGTAGGGCCTAACACGATCTTATTGCATTCTATCACACAAAACTACTAATATCTGCCTGCATGTAAGACTTACATTATATTGAGATTGAATAGCATTACTGAGCTCCACCATTCAATTATATATTTATTTCTTGGTTTGTATCTGTCAAACAGTGAATATAGGTCAGAAGCGTTATATTCTTCTGGACATGCCATTCGAAAAGCGGACAATCCAAATCCTTCTTGCAAACTGATTTTCTTACGTGATGAGAGCGGATGGGCTTAGCAACTTCGCCGAACGTCTATGAATTGACACCAAACCTTTTTCATCACAGCGCAATATTCTTCGCCGAGTCTATTTATAATAAATGAGCTTGGTTCGAGGAGAGAAGTTTTTTCCCGAGATGTGCCAGCACGTGTATACATGTTGTGAAATTATGGTCCCGCGAAGATAATCACACTGGGATCATGGGGTACTGTCACGATTATTCTTCGTCCCAGCGAATTTGTCTTCAAAGAGCGTGCCACAAAACCATTTGTCTGCAAATGCGGACAGGAATTCACTCTTATTCGGACAGTTCGTTGTACGTGTCAGTCAGAAACCGTTTTAGTTTCGCGAGGACCCTCGGACGCCCCGCGACACGCTGGGCTGACACGTTCAGTAAAGCATTCAAGAAGAAGGGTCTACCGTACTGAATGACTGTTGCTCTTTCCAGGAATTCCTGGAGCGTATGTGGTCCACATCGAGAAGACCTCCGATGAAGATGGATCATCAAAGTATCAAAGTAAGTTCTGGAGAAATTTGTGTACACCTAATGACCAAAAGTTCTTCGTTATTTTTTTTGTCGATTGAAGAAGATATGGCTGAACGAGATGAGATAGCCTTTGTAGGAGGGGAAGTTGCCTGCGCATCTTCGTTTCCAAGAAGCGCTACATTTCGTGAATGAAGTCGGGTATTTGTATGTATTTAAAGGCACAGTCCAAGCTCAGGGACAAAATCTGAGATTTCCATATAATTGTGAAGTAGACCCACCGTATATAGCATAAGCCAAATGCGAGCTCTCAATTCCTCGGAATAAGCGAGATATACAAGAAAGTCACCCTGGGGCGCCCACCTCCGGAAGCCGCTTTAGCACGCCCCTTTTACAATCTTTCGAGCTCAACAGTGGCGAGATGAGCGATGATTTCGGATCGATCGCCCCTTTCTTCCCTTCATTCTCAACCTCTCTTCTTTTCAGGGTGGCTCGCATACATCGGTTGCAAGTGACGGAAGTTACAAGCCTCGGACAACTCGTCCGCCATGCTTCCGTAGCTCAATTTAAGATGAACCATGAGTCCGTTCCTAGGGGGTCTCGTACGATGCCAGAAACATCATTGTAATCAGCGCAGAACCGTTTTTACGATAGGCAGAAAACCAGAAAAAGGATTCTAAGGTTGGACTGTGCCTTCAAAGGCAGCGTAAGAACTCCAAAATGGCATCGGTTTCATGACGTAAATCGAAGGTTTGGAGCTGGAAGTATCGGAGGCTGACGAAAAAAACCAACGAAAGCGCGATGCGGGTAAAGAAAGACCGGGTTGTTTTTGTATTGGATTGGAAGTGGATAAGTTACACCGCAGCACGCACGTTCAATTGAAACAGCGAAGTTAGCGACAAAACAGTTGGGTTGGCGAAGCGAAATGGCTCCTACACCCTGTATTAGAACACTTGTTTACGTCGTTGGAAGCATGAAAATCTAGCCATAAGCGTCCAAATTCGAACTACCAGTTTGGACGAGTTTGGATTGAGGGGCGAAAACTGTTAAAAAAGTGGACGGAGACTGCATGTTTCGCTGGCTCAACAAGGGTCAAATACGGTCAGTTTGACTCGTCTCTGATCCTTCTAGCGGCTTGAGCGTCTGAGTAGCGGCAGTATTCCCCCCCTTAGTGTCGCTATCTCAACCATTTTTGTGTATGCTGCCTTCAAGGCAGAAAAATGCTCCTGCTATTGAGACCAGCACTTCATTATTCAATTCAATATTGGAAAACGCCTTGAATATCTAAAGTTCAGCATCATTGAAGCTCTATGCGAAATCTTCATCTTTAGGTCTCCCTCTCCACCGTTCCTATGAAAACTTATACTGTTTGCGACAATGCTATGAATTATGGGTGAAAAAAGTATCCATGAACCGAGCGAAATCGGTTCCGGCGAATGATTTTGGCGCTACTTCCAAAAACGTGTGGGTAAAAAAGCACTGCTCTCCGGTTTGAACTCTCAGTTCGAAATAAGACTCAAATTCTTGACAACCATAATTCGTTGATAAAACCGTTTCTTTAAATATTGTTTTGTAATCAATGTTAAGAATTTGGGGAAAACTTTAAGAAATTGTGAGTACGTAATCCCTTCCATCAGCAGGTATTTTTCGAGATAGGCGCCTTCCCTATGTTATCTTAAAATCTTCTGAAATGATCTTTAATTTCAAGCTCTGTGCAAATACTTTGGATTTTTTCATGCTTTATAGGAATCTCTCTTTGATACTCGCTGGTAAATACCGACCTATTTCATGAAACGGTTTCGATTTTTGAAGTGAGAGCTGTTTCAAAAAAAACTTTATAGCGAAACTGCTTCTTTACTTGCCACAGGCTGGTTGGTCACCTTACCGGTCCCCTGTGGCGAGCCAGTAAACCCATGATCCGAAGTTCCGGTAATATACAATGTGCCATAGCTGGCTGGCACGACAAACCTCAGCTTTGCTGGCCTGTATAGAGATGAAAGCCTATGGGCGATTTCATTTTTGGACCGACAATTTTTACTAGATGCTCACGCATATTCAACCATTTTTGTAAAATTAGCCGGTATTTCGAATTTTGTTCCCTCCTAACTTTTTCTACTGTTGCTGTTGTCAGCATTGCTCTAACTGCTGATGATTTTTCTTTTTCTTTCTACTGATTTTTTCTTTCCTTACCATGGTTTTTTTTCCTTAGCCCGGAGAATATCTTTCTTTTCAATTTTCTACGAGTTGGTTATTGGAGCGTTCTACTGAACGTAATAATAAATAAATAAATAAATAAAGAAAGAAAGAAATAAATAAAGAAATAAATAAAATACGCGTTGCCCTAATAGTCCAGTGTAGAAGTCAACTGCGAACTACGAAGTACGCATCACGATTCCACAACGAAATTCAGCTGGCTTTCATGATTACAGCTATGTGCTTCCAGTAAATGATTTGAAACTAGTGATCTGATCTGTTCTCCTCTCACGCATGTCTAGAAATGAGAGTTCATTTTTGAATCAACGTTTCGTTTCTCGAAATATTTTCCGTCATCAAATTGGAATATATGCTTTGCCTTGCAAACCCTTTGTAGTGTATTGAGCTCTTATTGCAACATTTATTGCGAAAAACGAATAAATTAGTTCTACCACAGGTGGTGTATTGTGGTGCAGCAGCCTCTTAATATCCTGGAGGAGTGCGAGGAGTTGGGCAGTGGTAACAGTCTCCATCGGCTCCCTTCGATCCAAGAGGTCCTTGGCCTCCAGCCTCTCCCTTGCGTCCAGATCTTCCCTTCTTTCCCTGATCTCCGGGTGGTCCCTGGGGTCCAGGAATGACGGATCCAACACGTCCCTTGGGTCCGCGTTCTCCCTTGCGTCCTTGTGGTCCAGAGGCTCCAGGAGCTCCAGGTGGTCCATTGACATTGATGACATGGCCATCCTCTCCCTTCTTTCCTTTTGGTCCAGAGACTCCGGGCTCTCCACCAGGTCCAGCTGGTCCAACCATACCAGGCTCTCCACGGCGTCCATCGACACCAGAAAGTCCAGGAGTTCCTCGAGGTCCCTGTGGTCCCTTAGCGCCAGCGTTTCCTGGTGGTCCAGGTGGTCCAGGTGGGCAGATGATGCATGGCTCAGACTGGAGTCCATCAGAAGGTTCGATTCCTCCGTCACGTCCAGCCTTTCCATCAGATCCTTGCTCTCCATCATGTCCGTCTTTTCCGTCATCCCCGGGAGGTCCTGCTGGTCCAACAGGTCCTGAATCAAGTTATATTACAATATGCACCAGAACTGGTTCACATTTTTTCAATACCTTGCTGGCATGTGCAGCACTGAGGTTCGGGCTCGGCGTTGACAACAGGGCCGTAGCCGTTGCTTGGTGCAGGAGCTGGAGCATATCCGGGCTGAAAAGTAAAATTTAAGCTCTGAACTCCACCTGCTCAGTTGTGGTTGAGTATTTAAAAGAGTGAAATTACCTCAGTAGCTGGTGCTCCATAGTCAGCACCACCTCCGGCTCCACCATCAGGAACCCACTGTCCGAAGAGCCATCCTCTCTTGGCACGTCCCTTAGGAGCCATCTGGTACATGCTGACGAGCATGTCACGAGAGCGCAGCTGAAATTTCGTGATATGATTTAGGTCTCCTGAAAACGAATATTCCAAACTCACGCGACAGAAGTCGGTCTCAGCGTTCACTTGGCTCTGGAGTGTCTGAACATAGCTGTACAACATGGGAGTCGTGATTGCGGACGCAATAACGGCCGCTGTTGAAATTGCGACCGCGGCGAAAGCGACCGTACGCATGCTGAAAAACAAAGGTAATCATGAAAACGTTGCTGACGACCGCATTCAGATCGTTGGTAGAAACCCCGAAGCTCCCCGGGGTTCGCATTACAGACACTAAAGTAAAGCGATTCACTGACTGTTTTGGTTACGCCTGTTGGCCGCCCCCGAATCTCCCTGCTCCGATGGGGGTGTCAAGGCTTTTGACACTGGTCGTATTTATTAATGTCATTTTTAAAAGAAGTTCCGCTGTTCCCCCGATGGTCCATTCAAGTTAGATCTTACCTACAGTTGACCGCAATGTTAATAGGACATGGTGCGGTTGCGGACTCGCACTAAATTACGGTAGAATCTGGCACTTTGCCAGATTTTGTCATCGATCGGCGCCAACAGTCGTCTCTCTGCTCACGAGAATATCAGCTGAGGCGCCGATCGATGACGAAATCTGGCAAAGTGCCAGATTCTACCGTAGTTTTAGTGCGAGTCCGCAACCGCACCATGTCCTTTTAACATTGCGGTCAACTGTAGCTTTTTCGCGCTTTCAAGGAAGAATGATCAACCCAAAATTCCCCTTTTTAAGAAAACTGGAACTCTGAAGATTGAGCTTGAACTACTGCAACAATGGGGTTGGTTGGGAGTTAGAATGAACCTGGAAATGCTTGCATTCCTTGCCAATACCTAAATCCCCCGACTCAAAAGTAGTTCTAGATCAAGCTGTTTGGGCTGTTTGAGGATATAAATTGAACTCATTTAAAAGTATTTAGCTGTGAAATAAGAAGTTATTAGAAAGAGAACATACCGCTGGTTGTCCTCCTTGCCCTCCATAGCGAAGCAGCAGGATGGTTCGGTTGATGATGATGGCGACTATATATACGAGGAGGTAGGGCTTTGTCCTTGGGATACGGGTCGGGATCGACCTGGTCACTTTACGGACGCAAAGATAAGGAGGGATATGCAGATGTATTGCCAGCGTACGGCAGATGAAACGTTGAGAGAAAATCAAGGAGAGAGACAATAATAGGCACCTGATGAATACAGGATTTGGAGACGCTCTTTGGGACAGATTCCTCGTCACATCTCTTTAGAAATGGAACTAAGACAAGGGCGACGATCCACATAGTACATAAAACGCCTGCTTACAAAGATACAGTTTTCTGTCTTGGATTATGTACAATGCATACGAAAATCGGCCTATTTACTCAAAGAAGTCGCGAAAGTCGCTACAGTACCGAGCATATTTTTTGCAAAAACGGCGTTTTGCGGCGTTTTTTGAATTCACAAGGCGCCGCATCGCCATAACTCACTTCAAAGTTGACTAAATGAGTTTTTTCAGATAGTTTCCGTGTTCCTCTCAGTAAGGCGAATGTAATGGTATGTGTTGAGAGCTCTTTTAACTCTAGCATTTTGTTGAAAATGTGTATTTCCTTCTAAAATTCACATCGACCACAGGTCAAAAAATGGCAGATTTCTGTTATCATGACCGACTGATCAGTTCATTATGAGGGGTTTAGAGGTGCAAATATGCAAATTTCGATGAACTTTCGGAGTTGAATCTATTCTTTTGGAACACTATCGTATAGTACTAAAAGGAAGCAATCCAGAAATGACTTCAGAATTGAAATTGGACCACTTTGAAGCAAGTTATGGCGTTGCGGCGATTTGTGAGCGCAAAAAACGCCGCAAAACGCTTTCTTTGCAGAAAATTTGCTCGGTACTGTAGTTTTGCGAATTTCCGACATAATTCGTTTCCTTCTCTTTTTTTTTCGCCATAGTGTGCGTTACCATTCGAATGTATGCGGGGTCCCCTATTCGAACCGAGAGAAAAGCTCCGAGGAAAGTTCATCTTCTTCCTACTACTCGAAAACTCGAAATACCTGAGGCGAGCCATCAACTGGGGCGTTCGAGATGCTGACTCTCCTCTCGACAGAGGCATGCTCACAAGGAGTTGCCAAAGTCAGTTACCAACGTTCCTTCATGAAAACTTTGTGAATAGAAATTGGTTGAAACTGAAGCGTTACAGAATGAACATCAATTCAATCGCATTGACTCTGGCAAACTGGGGCGTCGACAACAGGTTGATCCGCCCACCATGAGTCACCGCTGGCCAACGCGCCGATATTCGGCGGGGCTGTGGCCGCGAGTTATGCTCTGGTCGATGTCGAGCTGTTGCACAGCAGTTACGGCCGCGAGTTATGATCTCGTCGATGTCGAGCTGTTGCACAGCTAACGCTCTAAATACAAGGGAAGTATACGACGCATTTTTCAGGCATGCTGTGAATGATGAAAGCGCAGCCGGTTCAATTACCCAAGTTTGCGGTACATTGGCCCCGCCCAGCATCTGGAGGTCCTGCCTATCCGGTGGTGACCCCAGTGGAGGCTGGGCGACCCAGCCGCGACGCGTGTCAGAGTGCCGACCGCGGCGCGTGTCGGATTGCCGGCCGCGACGCGTGCCGACCGCGGCGCGTGTCGGTAAAAAGTAGTACCTAAGCTAGATGAAACAGTCCTGTAGGATGTAACTGCTGCTAAATAGGCCGCTGAACGCGAAACATCGAGTTGTCAACAGCCCGACAACAGGCGGACGTCGCTGGGCAACGGGCAGGTCTCAGGCTGACAATACGCGCGATTTGACTTGTCAACAAGGAGCGGTTTATGAGATGACAACTTATCAACCTGTTGTCGACGCCCCAGTTTGCCTGAGGAGGTTTCCATTGCGAAGTGGAACGGGCTATCCTAAGTTTATTGAAGTGGAAGCAGAGTTATTTACAGCCTTATTTCTACTAATTCAGGAAATTTGAATAGAAAACCTAAAAAGCTGTAATTGAGTTGATCATTATGCAGACATTGGTCGCTTTGACGAATCGATTGCTCACTGGGGCTTCCGATGTATACCGGGATCGGCCGAGAACACTTCGATTACAGTATTAGAGGGCCAGTAGGCCCGGATCATGAGTTCGTACGTTACAGGTATATGTATCCTATATTCCCTCCTCGTTAGAGCATTTTCAAATTACTATCACTCAAGCGAAGTGGATTTCAGTGCTTATTACTCAATTTCCACCGCTCCGTTTTCCACAGAGTCGTCGCTTCGCCTTTTTGATAGTGATATTCCACACTCTTCTTAGATCATAATTATCTAAAAAAATAAGCTTCTTAGATCATAATTATCTATCAGTTGATGTCGTAATTTCAGCCAAGTCCATGTGAACTCGTATTTTTCATGATCACTTGAGTGATTTCATGTTTCTTGTATAATCTTCAATCTTTTCACAGATTTGTCTTATACAGTGTATTTAAATAAATAAATAGAAATAAATAAATAAATATGAACGAGATCTGCCGAGATGGGAATGTGGTGGGTATGTGGTCGAGCCCAGAAAAATCAAATTGATTCCTAGATTCGAAGGTTTAAGTTGAAGCTTCGCCGTAAAGGTTGTGCAAAGAAGAACGAAAAAAGCGTACACCTCCTTTCTTCACTGAAATACAGTGCGTTTCATAATCACAGGACACCCTCAAATTTCACTGTAACACTTCTCTCGTTATTGTTTGAGCTTTGCTGTCAAAACTATTGTAATCAGCATAAGAAATAACGACTATAGTCACCTTTCCAGATTCCATGAGCACTGCACCTTTTTGAGAACACTACTTTACATTTTTGGACTGTTTCATAATTATAGGACACCTTAGGTAATCCGCAGGTTTTTTGTTCATACCAACGGATTAGCAACACATTTATAGCAAGTATGGCCATGGCCATGCTCGATCATCGTATACAGATGTTATTGGATCTTTCTTGGGCTTTTTTGAAGGACTGTTAAGTTGGTTCGGTCGTACTCCTCTAGCACAACACACTTGTTCCTTTCCACAGCCTAAACCTGGTTATGGCCAGAGTAGATTTGACGTCTTAGTGCACTTTTAAGGTATTTTTGAAGTTTTGGTTAGAACCACATGCTGGCGCTTCCAACACAGCTACCTTGTCTGCTGCCCGAGAACGTCTTTTCAGGACTGATTCGCTTGAACCCTCATCTTGTCTCGCGTGCTTACGAAGATTTGTCGTTGCCTTCCACTCAAAAATAGTAAAATACGCTGCACCAGCACTTTATGGCGCTTAGTACAAACTATCCGAGTAGAATAGAAGGCTGGCTCCTGCTTTCAAGTCTCACTGAACGTTTCGAGGAATATCAGCGACACTAACGAGGTTCCATTCAGAGGTACATATATCCTTGTCACTTACTGGTGTCATCCCAGTAGCATGTTTGTCTACTCCATTCACCCAAGTTGAACTTATTCTGACCCAAACACATCATCTAGAAATTAGTCAGCGACGTTTCCTTCCCAAAAACATCCGGCATGCAACACTGATGAGGCAGCTCAACTTCCCCGCGCCGGTTGTCTTGTTTTGCTGAGCCAAATTGACCGAGTCAGCTCGTGAATCTCTCCAAACAAAGATTGCTTCCTTTTCGCTATTTATCCGATGCTGTGCTGCACAAAGTTACCTTCCAATGGTTGTGCAAGGATCAGGGGTGTGCGGCGATTGCCGTTTGCGGATTGCGGTTTGACGGCCACTTTTGGGGTTTGCCGTTGCGGTTTGCCGAAATTATCGTTTAAAAGCGCAAACTTCCGGCAAGAAGTGCGCTAAAACGACAGAAATTGCCCTCTTCGTAGTTTCTGTACTGGTCAGCTGCTACAAATAATTGCTTTGACTAGTTCTAGCTCATGTAGTATTGCGTAATTGTACATACTGAATCGATAACTGATGAAAATATAAACTCTCTTATAAACTCTTGACTGAGTAATCAGAGGATTTCGTTCAAGTTCTAAGATGTTTGGGGGCCTCCAAATGTGTTTTTTTTTTCAATTATCAAATTCTTAACCCCTTAGATATGCCAGAATTGCAAACAAACCTTTTCCAGAAGCATCCCGATTCCTGCAAGTTCCAAGATTTTAAAACAAAGTGGTACAAAAGCGTAAAAGCAGCCTTTTTTAAGAATACAATCCGGTTGAGAACTCTTGTGAATCAACTCCGCTTATGGCCGGTTGATGGTAATAATTGGGACAGGAAGTTGCTCAATTCTGCAAACACTTTGCGCGGCTTTTTTTAATTGAACAATGATCACAGCGGTCATTAGAGGCAGTGTTTTATAAGATTTTTCGATAAGATTTATATAAGATTTCGAGATCATTAGCAGAAACGAAGGGTTGACTCAGTGGCAGAGCTGAGTTGGTTGAGAAATGGTGTTTTGATGAGAAAATGCAACTGCTCCAAAGGTAACGATAGAAACCGCCTTCAACTCCTCATCAGAAAACGGAAGTCCGAGGCCCATTGTAACAACAGTGTTGAAAACCGGTTCAAAACGAGCACCCAATAGCAATGTACGGCCCCGAAGCTTGAAAGCGGTGTGCTCGCCCCACCCACATCCTCTGTAGCCGCAGTGGAAGTGGGTGGGGAGCAGGGGTGTGCGGCAAAGGAATTTTAAATTTCGGCAAACGGCAACGGCAAACTTTAAAAATGACCGGCAAAACGGCAAAAGGCAAAAACTGTTTTGTGCCATAATACACCAACATTTGCGTACAAGGGAGGGTTGCCAACTTCGGATGGAGTTTCGGGATGCAATTTTAATATGTTCTAGGGGGAGGACAGTGTTCAAGTATCCCATGCTCAGAATCTGCTAAATGCCTCAGGCAGTCTCTAAAAAGGTGAAAATCTGATAAAGTCCAGAACGGTTCGGCCGAAGCGAGTACAGCCGATTTAACGATTGAATTACCTTAAGATGTGCTCAGAATAGATGTAGAAAATTTTGGTCCATTGATTGTGTTTAGATCAGAAATTATGCATTTTTGCTCAAATTCTGATCTATTCTGAACATACACAAAGGTAATTCAATCGTTGAATTAGCTATACTACATAACTCTGGCCGAGCCGTTCTGGCCTTGTTCAAATTTGGACCTGACTAGAATGGAGTGAGACTAGCCTAGTTGAATGCAGTGGTCACGGTAAAATCAGCCCTTGAATTTTGAAATCAAGAGCTCCATGGGGCATCATGATCGAATGCACAGAATGAGGGGCGTTTGACTGGTACATGCGACGCGCGCGAAGGAAGTCCGGTGCGCTCACTTCGTCGCTGGGGCGCCGCGTGCAATGCGCTAGCCAGCTGGACTGCTCTTCGGGCGTATTCGGCCTTCAAGCTGGCACGAGGCCAATTACAGCAACAATGTCGGCTAGAAACAAGCCATAAATCGGTCTATACGGTCCCAAAACTTCAATGTGGCTTACCCTCCCCACTCACCTCCCCTGTGGCTACCGAGGAAGTGGGTGGAGGGAGGACACCACGTTCAAGTTTCGGGCCGTACATTGCTATTGGTTGCTCGTTTCGAGTCGATTTCCCCACACTGTTGTTTCGTAGCTGTAAAACATTTTTAATTTTTCATCTTTACACCATTTCCTAGCATACCAAGCTCTGTCATTAAAGGCAGCGTTCACGATGATCATCCTCGTTGGCTTTCCACAGTGAAATGGTAGGCGAGAAGGATCCTAAGCTCCCAGTGTCGAAAGAACGGTAAAAAACGAGCCAGGAGCGGCAAAATAACGGCTGCTAACAAGCGTTTTGGTGCCCCAGACACGCCTGGTGCCCCAGATCCGCCCCTCGGAATGAACAAATGAAGACTCAGATTACAGGAATGATCAAGTGAAGGAAGTGAGTTGATCGCTTCATTGCACTGATAGGTATCATCCTTCTAGCGGTCAATTCCTCCACGCTCAAAAATCAACGTAAACAAGAGAGAACCTATTTTTGCTCAAAAACGCGTCTTTCGTGTCCTTTTTAAGCATGCCTTGCTATATAGGGCACCAGACCTTTCGTAAGCCGTGGAGATACCGGAAGTGAAATTTATCGTGAACACTGCCTTCAAAGGCAGTGGTGCCCGATCAAACTTGTCGTCTTTTTCTCTCCAAATCCTTTCCTGGGTGGGTCTAGAGTAGTAGGACCTATAAATCGCGAAAAAAAAAAAACCACTGTTTGGGCCGAATTTGAAACCTGAACTTTCTCTTTTGATGGTGGACAGCCTCTCATCATCGGCCACATCATGGCTCTTATATCAAGAACATCAGCTAGCTTGAAATTGAATGTCAATCAATGAGCCGAATTTACCTCCGAATTATCTAGTCAAAAGCATTTGACTAAGTGATGCTTTCATTATTCAACCGTTTTTATTCATTAAATTTGCATTTATTTCGTCCTCTGAATGTCGATGATTTTTGACTGCTCGGCATGAGACTGCGATCTCTGTTTCGTCATCGCTGCACATTGTGCACGAACTACCTTCTTTGGGCCCTAGAAACTCTGTTGTAGACCGTTTTTCACTACTACCTTCATAGTTTTTTTCTGTTTTTGATCTAAGTCGATTTTTTGTAGTTTTTTCGATAACGTTTTCATCGTGAACACTGCCTTTAAGGCTCCGTCCATAACAGACGACCTAGCGCCAAGTGACGCTGGAGGTTTGCACCTTTAACATTTGTTATTGATCTCGCTACTCAGCGACTCCCCAGCGACCACTGCAGCCGGCCTGTCGCTGACGGTGCAGAAGCAAGCGGTGGTAGCGTCTGTGGCTAATTATATCAATACCATTTCTAACCACGTGCCGTCCTCGGGCACGTTGATTGCGCCAGCCGCCGAGCGTCATGCGCCAGCGTTTTGGACACGGTATGACGCTGGTCGCTGACAGCGGCAAAGCGTCAAGGCGTCGGAGCATCATGCGCATTCAACGTGTCCGAGGACGGCACGTGGTTAACGATGGCATCGATAGTATTAGTGACAGCCATACGGTCGCTATGCCGCGACTGGCCGGCTGCAGTGGTCGCTGGGGAGTCAGATCAATAACAAATGCTGAAGATGCAAACCCCCAGCGTCACTTTACGGTCACTTGACGCTAGGAAGTCTACTACGGACGGAGCCTTATGTCAACCTTTCATTTCAGCTAATGATCTCGAAATCAATTATATTATTGAACATCGCCTTTAATGACCGCTGTGAATATTGTTCAGCTTTAAAAACCCGGACAAAGTGTTTGCAGAATTGATAATTTTCCTGTCCCAATTATTACCATCAGCCAACCAACCGAGGATAAGTGGGCCTATATACACGAGTTCTCCACTGGCCCCTATGTCTAAATAAGGCTGCTTTTGCGCTACAGTTTTGATATGACTTGGTTTTGTAATCTTAGAACTTGCAGTAATCGGTATGCCTCTGAAAAAGGGTTTTTTTGCAATTTTGGCATTCTTTAAGAGTTAAGAATTTCATGATTGAAAAAAGACATCTGGAGGCTCCCAAACATTTTAGAACTCGAACGAACTTCTCTGATCACTCAGTTGAGATGTTTTCAGTACTTACCGATTGAAAGGGTACAATTATACATTGAACGAGCCGGAACCAGAAGCTGGAACTAGTCTAAATCATTATTTGTAGCAGCTCCGGGTCGCAGACCAACACAGAGACTGCGGTGAAGGCAAAACGAACTTTTGCCAGAAATTTGCCGTTTTAAACGAAAATTTCGGCAAACTGCAACGGCAAACCCCAAAAATGGCGGGCAAACGGCAATTGCCGCACACCCCTGGTGGGGAGAGCCCACCACACTTACAGTTTGGGACCGTATAGACTTATTGCTTGGGACCGACTTATTGTTCGCTTTTAGCCGACTTTGTTGTCGCAATAAGGCTCGTGCCGGCTTGTAGGCCGAATAAACAGAAACAGGAGCGCCCAAGAGCAGTACGGCTGTAAAACGCACTGCACGCGGCGCTCCAACGGCGACGTGAGCACAGCAGCTTTCCGTCGCGTGTAACAGTCGAACTGTCCCTAGATGCCTCTCATTCTGTGTATTCGATCGACGTGCCCCTCAGCTGCTGATTTCCTGTGGAAATTCTAAGTCGGTTTTTATCGTGAGCACTGTATTCAACCAGACTAGTCTCACTTCACTAATGTAGCCTCGCAAGTGAAACCATTTCAAATGAGAGGCGCAAAGAGTCCTGAGCCTACTAATTGCTACTTACACTAAAAATTGGTGAGGGACCCGCGTCATTAGTTAGGTGTTGGTTGTCTTTTTTGCCATAAATGTCGACCAATCATGGCGTATTCATCTACCTATTCCCACCTGACTGTCGCACCGGTATCGACCAAAGTCTTTGAGTCGGCGCACACTCCCACCGCAAAAAGCTTACGGTCTGCTGCACGTCCCCTGATTGACTAGGCTTGGTCGCGCTGGCCGCAAGCCTCTTTCAGAGTATATTCTTTGCGGGTGTATCACACTTTTGTCTGCTCAAAAAGACGCCCCTTCTTTGGATCTCTAGCATTAATTTGCACGAAAACTTTAAAGGCAGTGTTCACGATAAAAATTTTGTTTCAGTTTCCACTAGGAATGGGTGGTGGAGGGGCACACTGTAACGTTGACGTCGAAAGAACGCATGAAAACGAGCCAGGAAAAGCTCCAAAAGGACCCGAAGTTGCCACTTCGAGCGCAAGGCAAACCCCAAAAAGCTCAACACACGCCCACCGACGTGAACAAATGAATGCTCGAGATCGTGAGATGAGCCATGATTTCCAATCATTAGCAACGTTCTTCCCTTCATTTTCAACTTCTCTCTATACTCAGGTCAGCTCGCATACATCGGCTGCAAAAGTTTAGTTACAAGCCTCGGACAACTCGTCCACAATGCTTCCTTAGCTCAATATTTGAGGGACCATAACTCCGTTCCCAGAAGGTCTTGTACGATTTCAGAGAAATCGTTGGAATCAGCATGCGGCCGTTTTCAAGATAGGCGGGGAAACAGAAAATCAATTTTTATCGTGAACACTTCCTTTAATTAGTGGGAAGGAATTAGCAGAATTATTACCGACGATGGATAGGCTTCCAGCCTTGTTGATCTTGATAGTGACTCCTATATAGATTACATACAGAACAGCGCTACTGATATTCTCTGATCGCCTGAGGCTCTCAAGTAGCTTTTGATATACGGGATTTTTTCTTCCTATGAAGGCTAGTGAAACGCTGGGCACATAGTAACTGGCATGGAATACCACACGACTGAAAAATGTCGGTGTATTATAACACAAAACAGATTTTGCCGTTGCCGTTTGCCGAATTTTTAAATTCCTTTGCCGCACACCCCTGGCAAGGATGCTCAGCCCCGGATTGTGCGTGAGTCTGGTCCAGGACCGCCTACGCTTCATTGAGAATTCGCTTCAAATCATGTCCAATGGGTCTTGCCAGACATCCTGATTGCTACCTGTGTCTACATACATATTTCACCCTGGCACGTCGAGCCATCAGCAAATGGAGGTCATGCAAGAGCGAAAACGTGATGTGTTAGAGGACTGCGAACAAATCAACACGACAGTCCTCTTAAAGCTTCTAAGAAGTGTATTCAAACACCTAAATGAGGTACAAAACAGTGGCAGAGAACATACTCGCTGTAAAACTGTCGTAATTCCGCTCGGATGAGGAAGCAAGTTGCGGATTTCTGGAAAATTAGCTTCCTGGCAAAAGTAACGATTTGGCAATGTCATTCAGAAGTCGAAAAAAGTTTCAAAAATATCTTGAAATATCTTAAAAAATTATTTGGCGTAAAATAGCCAGGAGTGATAAAAGAGCTAGGAAATGAAGTGAAATAACCAAAAAGACGATTTGGTGGTCGATCATTTCACAAGCTTCTCTGTTAAACTTATCAAGGCGAAATCAAGCGCGATACGGAATGGAACGTCGCGTTCACACACCTATGCTGTTTCCCTTATTGCAGGTTTTAAAAAATGGCTTCTTCATTTCCTAGCATTTTTATTACTCCAGGCTATTTTACGCCGAATCATTTTTAAGGTATTTCAAGATACTTCTGAAACTCTTGAATATCGCTCCACGATTTCCATTTGGGAAAGGTGAATCCTCTAACAGACGATACTGTCGTATGAGTACAATTTCCGGGAATTGTGACCCACAACCGTGAAAAAAAACACCACTCATTGCCGCATTGTGTGCAACATATGGAAAATCGATATTATTGATCATAAATATTCGGTTTTGAATGATGAGAAGAAATTTCCAAACGAGTGCCTTAGAGCCATCAACAATCATTGCGACATTTTCTGCAACAGGACAAAAAATCGATATTGTTGATCGGTATTTATCGATACTGAGTGATGAGCAAAAGTACCGAATCAAGAAAACCAGCGGAAATCGTAGCGGAAATCGATAATATTGCTTATCGATCGATAACGTGTCATGAGTACGAATTCTGACAAGTTCAGTGCTTACCTCCGAAGACCTGTGTTAATTGGCTGCTAACCCACCCACATAACCTGGTCTCCAAAGCCGTAGCATGCCGAAGCAGTTTTCGTGCTCCACGGCTAATTTAGTATGTAAACTCATGGTTTTGATGTACCCTTCAAATTTAAGGTATCAAGTTCAAATTGGAATAGGAGCGACCTGCATCCATTTCGGGCCTCCTATCCAAAAATTAGCTCCCTAGCTCAATTTTAAGTGTACCAACAAGATCGTGTACGCCGTCTGAAAAAGAAAAGGAGATTAACAACAAAAACGAGCGGTTTTTTAGTTTTTGCTTGAAAACCAATAAATCATTCGAAACCATTTCTGGGTGGCAATACCATCTTTTTGCGCTCTTTTTTAATGCAGTTCAGAGCTAATTTCTACATTGACTCTGAACTGAGATTTCGAAAAAGGGGTAACCGATTCAAAACCAATCTGGTGCGCGCTTCGCGCGCACCACAATTACTTAAGGTGTCCTATAATTACGAAACAATCCAAAAAGCGAAAAGTTGTGTTCCAAACAAGATGAAATGCTCGTGTGATCTGGAAGTATGTCTATAAAGGTGATTTCTAAAGCCGATTACTATAGTTTTGACAGAAAAGCTTCATCGATAGCGGGAGAAGTGTTATAGGGAAATTCGAGGGTGTCCTATAACTTTGAAACGCACTGCATGACCAGCCATTCGCTGCCCTCGTTCTGTAAAAACGGAGAGCGTTCTTCAAACGGCTAAAAATGGCCGTCGTTTGCGAATTTTCTTGAATGGAGACCGACATTTCTTGGATTAAAAAAAAATCACTTTGATTCGTTACTATCAGTGTTCATTACGGGCAGAAAAAAATTGAATTCTATTTTTTATTGAGAAAAGCTTCCCTTATTTTTGTTAAACATCGCACGCGATAGACATGAGGCAGAATATGGAGTAGTACTCTGTTTATAACGAAGTTTACAACCTCAAGGCACAATACCCGTGCTAAGTTTTGTAAAAACGGGAGCATCTGGCAAACTATTCCAAAAAACGTCCGATGCATGTAACTTTTTTGAATGAAGACTTTTTTTAATTCTGAAAACGCTATCATATTCACAGATCACATTGATACCAAATTATGTGGCTGGTTGGCCAAGGACCCCTAAAATCGCTTTGTTTTTCGAAGAAATTGTTTTTGCTATCGTTTATTGAGAACGTCGCGAGCGGCGAAGTGCAGCGAAACTTTGAGCAGTATTTGTACAAGTAATGGATGAGCAATCTGTATGCTGTCTTCATAAATTAGGTGCAGGTGAGAGAATCTCAAGGTTTGTATGGGTAGAATTTTCGAAAACTTTCAATGGAGAGTCCGGGGTTTTCGCAACAAAACTCCGACTTTTCAGGAAGTTCTCAATCGTGTTTATTGAAGGATTTCGAAAATTCTACCTACACAATCCTTGAGATACTCTCACATGCACCTGATTTATGAAGAAAGCATACAGATTGCTCTTCAATTACTTGTACAAATACTGCTCAAAGTTTCGCCGCACTTCGTCGCGCGCGACATGTTTGAGAAACGATTGTAAAAACTATTTTCTTCTATAACAAAGTGATTTTAGGGAACTTCGGGCCACAAGTCACACAATTGGGTAGCAATTTGATCTGTGAATATGATAGCGTTTTCAGAATTCGAAAAAAGTCTTTATTAAGAAACGTTACATTTATTGGAAGCTTTTTTGCCAAGTTTGCCAGATTCTCCCCGTTTTTGCAAAACTTAGCGCGGGTATTGTAAAGTGTGTCCGAATGAGAATGGCGGCCCACGTGGCCGGCGTGCTTGGCAGGCGGCCATCGCATGTGCCGCTCTCGGACGAGTGTTGGATTCCAACGACGGCCATCCCCCTCCCCCTATCTGTAGAGCTGATTGATCGGCGCAGTATTTTCTGCCAGTTGGTGCCGGCCCCGCTCGGAGTCGAAGGGGATGGGGAGTTTTCGCATGCTCGTCCGAAAGCGGCGAACGCGACTGCCGCCTGCAAAGCACGCCGGCCGCGTGGGCCGCCATTCTCATTCGGGCACACTTTACCTCCGCTGGTCCTCTGATGACCCTCCACTGCTGTGCCGAAAGAATTTTCAACTGTACTTTTCGATTGCACAAAATGCGGCATTGAGTGGTGCTTTTTTGTGGTTGTGGATCACAAGTTTTAAAAATTGCACTCATCCGATAAAATCGTGTGTTGGAGGTTTCACTTCCCCAAAATGGAAATCGTTGAGCAACAATCAAGTCAAAATGGGGCTTTATAAGAATATATGAAAATTCTGAACAGTCAGCCTTATAGCAAAAGTAATGATATGGCAATGTCATATTTGAGAGAAATTGGAAGTTCAAAGAAGCTTGAATTTTTTAGCGAATGGTTCAGCGGAGATTAAGCTGGAGTGATTGAAGAAAAAACTGGGAAATGTAGTGAAATGACTAAAAATACGATTTGGTGGCCGAGCATAGACTAATTAACGATGAGTACTGATTGACGATGGATCGGATTTTACTATCTTCTCCGTATGTATCAAAGCGAAATCAAACGCGAAGCGGAAACAGTAAGTCATCTATTGAAGCTCTGATGGTAATCAGATTAAGTCCTGCTTGGTCAACGCCTCACCCCAATCCATTTTGTGTTCGAACTGCTCCGATAATTTTCGCTGAGAAGCTTGTAGAAAGCTAGCCCTCGTCGGTCACCACACATTGATGGTTGGCCTACGCTCGGCCCGGCGTTTCCATAACTTCAGGTTATTCTGCGCCAAATCATTCTCTAGAAAACTTTGACCCATTTTTTGAATTTGTCTACTGCCAACCAAATTTCTTAATATGAAATCGCTAAATCATTATTTTGGCAAGGAAGCTAAATGTTCGAAAATCACCTCATAAATCTGGTTCATTCGAATAAAGATAGATCTGGAAAAGATTCTTAGAGCCAACAGCGTGATCAGCACGAGTTATTGAGCAAGTCCCATTCGAGATTTTCAGCACTTTTCTGCCCTTTGTAGTACTCTTTCACTATCGCTACAGGAAGAGATCAAAAGTCAGGACTCTGCAGCGAGAATTTGCTTTTTTACATTGCTAACAATGCCATAATGTTATCCCCTCTCTGACCCTTCGGAACATCCTACTCTCTGCCAGGATCTGCGATCAGCGATAAAACGACAAACCGTACACAGACTGCGTCGAGACTACTTTCTCGATATGAGGGCAGGGATCTGCTGTATACGGCCTAGTTCTTCAAAAATTATTTATGAGCGAAATGGACACATATTTATTATTTATTATGGTATTACTTCATACGAACTAGTGAAATACTGCATAAATTGCTATTACAATTGATATTTCCGAAATATAATTTCTGATTCAACGTTATCCGAGTACAGTTGTGCACGAGGGTGATCGTCTTGTTACAGAGTGCGACCGGTCGGGCAGCGGCATCGAGTAATTTTCTAGTGAGAGGGGGTGACTCCTCCTTGTAAAATAAGACAATCTCCCTGTAGCGCGACGGTGATCACCGGAAAAGACTGTACTCGCTGAGTGCATTTATCATATTCTATAACAGCTTGCCTAGATTTGCTGGGGAACACTCGTCATTTTTTGCATAGGGCTATGCGAGCTTTCTCGCTTGAGCATTTGCAGCTACAGGCCTGTAGCTACCGTGCAGTATACCATTTCACGGGTATGGCTCCGAAAGGTTCTCTGAAAATTTTTCGAGTAGCTGACTAGCGAGGGGGTCGGTGATCGATACCCTGTAAAGGAAAAATGTTGGTTCTGCCTCGGCTTAAAGGCAGTGTTCACGATGAAAAAAGTTTTCGAAATTCCTTTAGGATTGGGTAGTGGAGGGACACTCTGTAACGTTAACGTCAAAAGAACGCATGAAAACGAGCCAGGAAGAGCCCCAAAAGAGCCCGAAGTTGCAACTTCGAGCGCATTGAAAACCCCAAAAGCGCATCACACGCCCACCGACGTGAACAAATGAATGCTCGAGATCGTGAGATGAGCGATAATTTTCAATCATTAGTCCCGTTCTTCCCTTCATTCTCAGCTTCTCTCTTTACTCAGGTCAGCTCGCATAGATCGGCTGCAAAAGACGGAAGTTACAAGCCTCGGACAACTCGTCCACCATGTTTCCATAGCTCAATCTTTGAGGGACCATACCTGCGTTCACAGAAGGTCTTGTATGATTTCAGAGACACCATTGGAATCAGCATGGGGCCGTTTTCAAGATAGGCGGAAAAACAGAAAAACGATTTTCATCATGAACACTGCCTTTAAGCAAACAATTTGCGATCATCTGGGCTGAAACTGGCTGCCGATAGGAGCTTGCAATCAATGTTGTGATTGCCGATTGCTATCCGTAAACCCTTTTAAAGACTCTCTTTTCTGGTGATTTAGACTAACTAGACTATAAAGCCTAGTGCATACTAATTGCCGCAAGGCGCGACATCGGCAGTGCATTCTAACCATATTGATTTTCTGTCGATATCTATCCCAAACACGCGTCGCTCGTCGCGGGAAGTATGCACTAGGCCTAAAGATGTCTGTTCGTAGTAGTAGCAGTGACCCGGAATGTGGCGAACGGGTGCGATATCGGGAGGGAAAAAGACCGAAGCAAGAAGATACTGTGCTTATCTGGGCCGAATTCTGGTCCGCAATTGCGTCTCGACACGCTTTGCAGCCGCACGCGCCCGAGTCAGAAGAGCTTCCAGCGCCGCAGCCGCCGATCTGCTGACTCTAGGTGGGTTTTGGAAGCTGGAAACTAAGAAAAATTGAAGAAAATTGTATAAAAAACCACATCGAGTCGGCTTTGGCGCTGGAAACCCGACTGACTCGAGCGCGTGCGGCCGCGAAGCGTGTCGAGACGCAAATGCGGACCGGAATTTGGCACAGATAAGCACAGTAGAATGAATTTTGACGCTCTATTAAGCTTGTGGCAATGAATATAAATCAACCACTTCGCCGCCCCACACCTTCCGGCTCTTTGCACAGCCGAGGGTCACATCTGAATTCCAGTCGCCCGATGGGGTGGTCCAGCTATGATCAAAAACGTCGTCATAAAGTGGTTGATATACATGTGTCGCAGAAATGCCGAATACATCTAAAAACTAAGCAATCCAGCTGTACAGAAGGAAAAGTAAGGTGTGGCTAACATCTTTGTATTGAGAACTCGCCAAGTTTCATGGAAGGGTGTGGTTGTCGTCAAATGTGGTGCGCTCGAAGCGCGCACTACATTTGGTTTTGAATCGGCCACGCGCGCAATCACTTTTCGAACTCTCAGTTCAGTGTGAACGTAGAAATTAGAGCTAGATTGCATTGAAAAGAGCGCATGAAGTTGGTACTACCACCCAGAAACGGTTTGGAACGGTTTACTGGGTTAAGTAAAAAGTGGAAACCCGCTCGTGTTTGTTATTAATCTCCTTTTTTTCAGACGGTGTTCTTGATCTTGTGCTACCAGTTGAAATTGAGCTAAGGAGCTCATTTTTGAACAGGAGGCTGTAAATAGATGCAGGTCGCTCCTATTCCAATTTGAACTTGATACCCTAACTTTGAAGGGTACCTCAAAATCGTGGGATTACATACTAAATTAGCCGTGGAGCACGAAAACTGATTTTTCTGCTACGGCTGTGGAGACCGGGGTGTGTGGGTGAATCTGCAGTCAATCAACACAGCTCGTTGGAAGTAAGTACTGAACTTGTCAGAATTCGTACTCATGACACGTCATCGATCGATAATCAATATTATTAGTTTTCGTGTTTTTTGCACGAAATGCGGCGAGGAGTGGTGATTGCTTTTGGGATTGGTTTTCTTGGTTGTGGAATTTTGCTCATCAGTCATTATCGATAAATACCAATCAATATTATTGATTTTTTCGCCTGTTGCACAAAATGTGACAATGATTTTTTGATTGTTGATGGTAAGTTACTTATTTGGGAAATTCTTCTCATCATGCAAGATCAAATATTAATGATCAATAATATCGATTTTTCACATGTTGCACCAAATGCGGCAATGGGTGTTATTTTTCATGGTTGTAAGTCATAGGTTTCAAAAATTGTACTCATACGACAATATCGTCTTTTAGATGTTTCATCATTCCAAAATGGAAATCGTTGAGTAGAATAAGTTAGAAAGGGAACCTCCGGGAAAATTCGTGAAATTTCTGAAAATTTAGCTTCCTGGCAAAAGTAACGATTTGGCAATGTCATTCACAAGTCGAAAAAAGTTTCAGTTTGGTAATGGTCGAAAAAAATTCAAAAATGTCTTGAAATATCTTTGAAAAATGATTTGGCGTAAAATAGCCTGGAGTAATAAAAAAGCTATGAAATGAAGTGAAATAACAATAACTAAAAATACGATTTGGCGGTCAATAATAAACTAACTAGCGATAAGTAAATACAGAGAGATCGGATTTCACAAGCTTCTTCGTAAAGTTATCAAAACGAAATCAAACGCGCAACGGAAACGTTAAGCCATTTTTGAAAGCTGTAATAAGGGAATCAGCATAGGTCAAGCTAGGTGAACTCCGTTCCATATCGTGCTTGATTTCATTTTGATAAGTTTAGCGGAGAAGCTTGTGAAATTATCGACCACCAAATCGCATGTCTGGTTATTTCACTTTATTTCCTAGCTTTTTTATTACTCCACGCTATTTTACGCCAAATCATTTTATAAATATATTTCAAGACATTTTCGAAACTTTTTTTTGACAATTACCTAATCGTTACTTTTACCAGAAAGCTAAATTTTCAGAAATTACCTGTGGTTCCGAGCCAAATTTACTCTGTTCCCTCGCGCAGCGTACGCGCGCCGACGCACGCGATCACACTCGGAAACAAAATAAATAAATCACACTCGGAAACAGAGGATATGCATGTGTATTTTTGAAGAAGACTACTGTCCAAGCCGATGGATCGCATTTACTCATCCATTCAACAAATTACAAAGTACACATGTGCATGTTTATAAACAGTACAAGTACATATGTACTACAAACTATATAAATATGCGCTTAATAACATACTGTATTTTCTTCAGAAGTTCCCTCTCTTTCTTAAGCGAAGGCAGAGTTCACGATAATCTTCAATTTTTGAGATTATTGGCTATATTGATTGAAGGCAGCAGACACGCTCAAAAAAGGTATCGATTTTATGTCATAAATCGAATGTTTGAAGCTAGTAGTATGGAAAACTAACGAAAAAACATACGAAAACTGCATGCAAATACAGAAATGACAGCTGTTTTCGTTATGGGGTAAAATTGGACGCGTTATGCCCGAGCGGTTGAAATATCTAATATATGAAACGGTTGGGATAGCGAAGCCGATAGACTCTTACAGCCTGTACTAGAACGCTCTCCTCGTTGGAAGCTTCAAAAACCAGCCGAAGTGACCGTATTCGTATATTGATGGGGCGGTGCTGAAGTCCTTAAAGGCAGTGTTCACGATAATCTTCGATTTTGAGATTAATCGCTAAATCGATTGTTTGGTCCCCGAGTAGAACTGTATTGACTAAGAAACCGAGAAAATGCACCAGAAGGGCCCGAAATCCTTTAGGGGTCTTTTATACACCCGCCGCCGAGCAACGCGGCACAGTGCATTTCTGTAATATTGATCACGCGGCACGGCACGATCGATACTACAGGATTGCACTTCGCCGCGCCGCTCAGCGGCGGAAGTATAAACGACATATTACTCTCACCCCGCTTCTTTACTCTCACTAGAACTGTTCGTTGTGAAGTGAAATCTTTTGTGAAACCGTCTTTTGCAATTCTCTACTCTATGTTGCTCCGCTCTTCCCTTCAGACCCTGACTAATACTGTTTTGCCTAAAACATTCTTTCAGTTTCGATTAGCCCCATTTTTCAACTTTGAAAACCACCGTGAACATGTTCATCCAATCGGACAACTAGTCCATGACATAGAATAATGTCACTGAAAAAAAGACGTTTTAGTGCGTTTCTTGCCATTTCTTCATAATTTTGGTAACACTTGGTGGCCAAAGCCTTGTTTTGAGTGGGAGACTCGGGAGCGAAAATCATTGTGAACACACTGCCAACACACTACTGCCTTTAAAGGCACCGTCCAACCTCAGAATCATTTTTCCGTTTTTCGGCCTATCTTGAAAACGGTCTTATACTGATTCCAATAATGTCTTTGGAATCGTACAAGACCCCCTAAGAGCGAAGTTATGGCCCCTCAAAAATTGTGCTACGGAAGCATGGTGGACGAGTTGTCCGGGGCTCGTAACTTCCGTCATTTGCAACCAATGTATGCGAACCGACCTGAATGAAGAAAGAGGCTGTGAATGAAGGGAAGAACGGGGCTACGGGTCGGGAACCACCGCTCATCTCGCCGCCGCTGAGCTCGAAAGATCGTAAAAGGGACGTGCCAAAGTGGCTTCCTGGTATGGGCGCCCAGGGTGGCTTCCCCCTATATCTCGCTTATTCGAAGGAAATGAGACCTCGCATTTGGCAGGGGCTATATAGGGTAGGTCAACTTCAAAATTATGTAGAAATCTCAGATTTCGTCCCTGAGCTTAGACTGTGTCTTTAACAACGTCCGCAAACCTCTGGTACTTTCCGATTAACCAAATGAATTCTAGATGGTATTTTTGTGTTTCGAGACTTTCGAATAAAACAGTATCGTTTAGTATCCAAACATTTATTTTATCAATCTAACATTATTTCATTGGCCTTAGCCCATCTCCGTATTGTCGATGAAACGAAGTCAGCTTGCGGGTGATTCCCTCGATCCAACAGCTGGAGAACTTCAGACATCTGTTCGCTAAAACACATATTTTTACGCAAACTGGGGAGCGAAAAGTGTAAAATTCTCGTTGTATGTACGATATCAGTCATTCGGAAGTGGTATTCCCGCTGACGAAAGCGAGTAATGTATCGCACTCAGATCGGATTTCATGAAAATTCAGGATTCTAATTCAAGCAGCGATATGACAAGCAACGTCCCTGTTCTCCTCCAAGCGCTGAACTCCATGGCCACTCCTCTTGGCCGTGTAAATGTTATACCAAGCTGTATGCTGGGAACAAGTAGTTTTCAATGGAGCAGAGTATCTCATGACTCGCGATCCACACGAAGCTCAAAGTATGTCGGGAAATGAAGGTATCATTGAACAACTAGCACTAAACAAGATGCTTGCCCAATGACAAGTTTTCACTCTGAGAAACTCACCTTCAATTATGAGGTGCCACACTTCCACATGAGACAATCATGAGTTCTTGCAGTGGTACAATACAGGCCATATTTTTTGCGTTTTCAGCGAAAAAGACGCAAAAAAATCGTGTTTTTGCCCTTTTTGCATAACTCATAGATCAAAAAGGCCCATTTGGGAATCTATAGAGACATTGGGAATTTGCATCGTGTGCTCTTTCTTCAAAAATAACACGTGGCTTCTTCTTCAACGAGCTATGCAGTCAAAATTAGACAAGACACAATCAACCCGAAGTGCGCATGAAACGCGATTTACGAGATCAATTAAGGCATTTATGAGCGAATGTGTCCATGTTGTTACGCCTCCATGCTTTGTAAAAAGTATGCAAAAGAGCATACTAAAAGAGAGATCCTGATCCCAAATATCTCTTTAGATTCTCAAATTGACCACCAGGAACAGAGTTATGACAGAAGGGCGAAAATAACGCTTATTTGCGTTTTTTTTTTGCAGAAAACGCAAAAATTATGGCCTGTACTGTAGCAATGTATACAAGGAAGGTGTACTTTGTCGGACAGATTAGCAAAGACTGTGCAGTGCGGACACGTCGTCTGTCTGGTTTCAGGTGACATATGAGTACGAAATTATTCTAGGGGAACAGAACTCACTTTGTTGCTTTTCCTTGAACCAGCATTTTGAACAAGCCGCTGGTGGCCCCACGCTTTCCTTGCCAATTTTCAGGAGACGGGTCGATCTTTTCGAGTCCATCGAATGCTTTCGCAGCATAGTAGAATTCGCCCACCTTCAACATTTCCATGTCCACTAATCGATTTTCAATCAAGTGTTCGCAAGGAGCATTCCCGTAACACATAGGAACGGTTGATGTTTCCACTCATAGCAAGCAGTTGACGGGGACTCACCGAGTAGCAGTCCATGGCGATGATACGTAAGATGTTGAATGACTCCTTAGGGTCAGTTGACCTTGTGTAGACATCCCAAGCTAACTGTGGCTTGTGGTTCATAATGACTATAATTGAATGAATTAACCTTCTGTCCGCAAAAAGTCTGCTCGAATAAGGATATAGATCAACTATTTAAGTTTAAAGGCACTGTTCACGCTGAACTTCGTTCTCGAGTTTTCAATGAAAAACAATAGTGGGAGCCCTCGAGCAGAACAGTGTTGAAAAACGGATAAAAAAGCCTTCCCAGAGCCAAAAAAATTGTTTTAAAGATTATCCAAGTGGGCAAGGATGGCCTCCTTGGGCTCAGTTGTATTCATTAACACCGACACGGCCTTATCACTACCACGCCTTGACCTGCGATTATAAGCAGTGGGTTTAATTGATTTAGGCAATGGATTGGACACATTTCTGCCTGAATATAATTTCTGAATTAATTTATTTAATTAATTCCTGAATTATTTTTTAAATAATGTTTTCAACTACTTATTCTCGAATCCAATGTCTCTTTCAATAAAAAACCACTGCCGAAGATCGCAGGTCAACGCTTGGCAGTGATAGAGACTTGTCGGTGTTGAAGACGTTAACTAGACCCAAGGAGGCCGGCTTTGCCCACCGTGGTATTCTTCAAAGCCGTCTTTTTGCCTTTGGGGAGGATTTTAGATCCGTTTTTTCAGCTCTGTTCTGCTTCTGAGGGCTACCATCATTGTTCTTCGAAGAAGACTCAAGGATGAAGTTTATCGCAAACAGCGCCTTTAACGGAATTAGCAGCTTGCAGTTAGTGAGATGAGGTGGCGTAGATCTTCAGTAACGAGCAGATCTTTTGCATTGACTGCTTTTTGCAGCGGTAACGCGCGCGCAAAGCGCCACATCGTCATAACTCACTTCAAAGGGAAAGTTTTTTGTCAATCTCAGGGCAGCGATTTTAGTGATATGTAGAAATAGTACTTTTCACTCCTGTGTAACGTCGGCATGAATCGCGAAGAGACTTCGCGTTCACTGTTGAAAGGTGGCGCAAACTCGGTGCCATGGGCTATAACATAGGTGCACCGAATGGCGCCAACCTTCAACAATGCACGCGAAGTCTCTCCCCGATCCATGCCGATGTTACTGTCGGTTTTTGAACTGGAAACTTGCAATTTTCAATGAATTTCTTATCTGTGCGGTACTGTACTTCGAAATGTGTATGGGTGTTTCGCTTGGGCGCTAATATCTGGCACTACTATGTGGACTTAATACACAGTAATGGTGGAGCCTTGGACGAGCTCGAGTGGTATACGCGACGCGGTTCGTTGCGCTAGTCGCCGGAGCGTGTTAATCGTGGTCCTGACTTTTCTGTTTTGGTGCGCCACGGTTAAGGCCGCGTTCATATTTCCATTGCGTAACGGTGCTATGGCATTCTTTGAATACGAATCGCAGCGCAACGCGAAATCAATTGACAATTACCAATGTAATGCCGTCGCGTCGTGACGGGATGGAAGTGTGAACACTGACAAACGCCTTCCAGCAGTCACGTGAACGCAGCGGCGCGTATTATACACTATTCTGGGAATTTTACGCGACCTCGACAGTGCCGGGAAAGTACCGCGACCTTCGACAGCGCCGCGGTACTGCCGCTATTGTACCGCAACTGCCTCGTGTCAGAACCGCGTCGGCCCATCAAGGATTCACCAGCGAACTCGCGTCGACTACGATGCACTGTCCTATGTGGTGAAACGGGTTCGTCGACGGTTTATTTACTCAAGTTTGAGGTACATTCCATATCTCCTTGGTCCCTGTAACTGGGACACCCCCTGTGGCTAGCGGGCAGAGGGCGTAACAACCGCAGGTGCGTAATTTTGTTCGAAGGCCCCGTCTAGTTACATTATAACTCTTAACTAATTTTATTATTAATGATGCTTGCAGTCCGCGTTATTTTGTAAAGGCCGACCGAACGGGGATCCGCTCTACTGCCGCTTCTTTGCCTGAATGAGCCGAAACGGCACTGTCTCGGCACTTTCTACGAGAGCTGCCGAACTCGTCCGAGGCCCCTTCCTTTTTGCTTGGTCGGTTGACAAGCCCAAGCCGACAAGCGGTAGTGAGCGTTGTACTGACAAATAATCTGAAGAACACATATGTAAAGCAAATCTATGTAAGCGGAGATTTGACTGAATGGAGAAAATCCAGCTAGATCTTGCCAACTTCAGCCTCGACAGCTCTTGAAAATGGTGCAGTATTAAGGAAAAGTTGTAGAAGCGTACAGGTTTTCGTCAGCATGTACTTCAAAGCAGGTTTGTCGCGATCGAGACCAGTCACAGCCAGAAAGTGTTCCTCAGCCTCTTTCCACATTCCACACTGCATTTCTGTCTGAGCGATGTTGAAGGAGAACACATCGTCGTTGTGATGATATGCCTAAGATGGTGATTTCAACTCTCAAAGGCGAAGAAGTGCTATTGTGTGCACATGGTTTCCAATTAAGAAATGACGAAATCATTCTCCGTGGAGTATTGTTCGCATTGGAGGGATGAAGTGGCAGAGCAAGCACCAATATTTTTTTAAAACGTATGGTCTAATTCACCAGACGAGGCTGTCTGCTCATAGTATTCAGCTCAGAAGAGACTAGCCAGACCGTTTCATCGGATCTATCCATAAGCTGTGCTTTCCTGATCCGCTGTCATACAGGCTCTAGTCACAGCTGCCCAAGCAATTACAAGAAAGTTATGAATAAAAATTTACGAGACCTGTTGGTGTAATAGAATCTACTCACACTTAAAGGCAGTGTTCACGATATTCTTCGATTTTGAGGTTAGTCACTGAATCGATTGTTTGGCCCCCAGGGAGAACTAAAATGACAAAGAAACCGAGAAAAACGGACCAGAAGGGCACGAAATCCTTTACTATCACCCCGCCTCTTTACTCTCACAGGAACTGTTCGTTGTGACAATGAAATCATTTGTGGACACGTCTTTTGAAATTTTCAACTACAAGTTGCTCCATTCCTTCTTTCGGACCCCAAATAACACTGTTCTGCCTTCCATTTTCGATTAGCCCCATTTTTTACCGGTGACAACCACCGTGAACATGTTCATGCAATCGGACAACTAGTCCAGGCCAGAGAATAATGTCACTGAAAAAAGACGTTTAAGTGCGTTTCTCGCCGTTTCTTCGTGATTTTGGTAACACTTGGAGGCCAACGCATTGTTTTGAGTGGAAAACTCGGGAAGGAAAATCATCGTGAACACTGCCTTTAATACTCATAATTCTCTTGATGCCTCCAACAAGCTAATCTACCAACAAACTACAGGCTATAAAGCGGCGAAATTCACTTGGTTCCTACACGTGCTGGTACGGAACGGAGGTTAGAGACAGTGAGAGAGCGGAGTGCAGACGGAGGCCCAGGCGTCGCGCGCGCCGGCTCGCGCTTCGAATGATGTGAATTACGACGTTTTATAGAGGGTAGGTCAGCATGACAGAACAATCAATGCTAGATCAGTGCCAATCCCCGTGAACAGAACAATTACGAAAATAAACTTCTACTTTCATTCAGCATACCTTCGACACAGTAACAACTGAAATTGCCTATTGAAAGTTCAAACATGGAACAATAACCGGGATCTAGTGGAGATTATGGTCTTTATAGGCCAAAGAATTTAAAACAAATAACATCATCGAAATAAACATCAAAATAATATCATCTATCTACCGTATCCTGCCGTAATCTTATGAAAAACAGCATGCGGATCTTATACTTATGTTCGGCCTCTTAAATTACCCCCCCCCCGAATGAAGTTTGGGCAGAGAAAATTTGAGCTCCGACCTGAACTCACAAAAATGAGCAAACCACTTGGGGAACAAGAGGTACAGTTTACCGCAATGTTGGAAGGCGATGGTGCGGTTGCGGTTGACACACTAACACTACGATGGAAAACCTGGCGCCTTGCCAGATTTCGTCATCGATTGACAGCACATTTGATATTCTGGGTGTCTTACGGTTCGTCTTTTTTTCTGTTTTATTTTTGTTTCCGACTCTTTTATTATTGCAAATAGGGGCTTTTCTGGATGCGTGAGGGAAATTCGCCTTTTTTTCTCAGTTTTGAAGTAGAATTTTGAAAAAAAAAACACTACCAAGTCCTAACAACCGGCGAATTCCCCTCATGCACTACTCCGCCAACGCGTAGCTAGATGCCTCACACGGAAACCAGAGATGCCCAGGGTTTCGGAGGCATCTAGTCTGATTTTGACACGAGAATTTACGTGAGTTACGGAAAGTTTAGCCTCAGTTGGTGAAATTTTAGCTACAGCGCCCGCATATTCTACGATTATTCTCGTTGCAGCACTCGGTCGATCGACCCACCCAGTTTTGATCAGTACTAGAAAGACGATCCCCGCTGCGATCTAGCGCATCGCCACCCACAGAGTGTCGAGTATACATTGGACCCGAATCGAAAAACGGATATCCGAATCATTCCGAAAACCATGGTTATGGATACCCGAGTGCATTCAGATGGATCCCTAGTGGTAGCAAGTGGCGCCGGAATAGCAGTGCTTTTGTTTTGAACTCATTCGGATAAATTGGAAATCCGCCACCATCGTTTTTAAAATGATTCGGATATCCGTTTTTCGATTCGGGTCCAATGTATAGTGTCGAGTAATCACTCAGTGAGATAACTGAACAAACACTGTACGAACGGCATCCCTGCGTTCCGCGTAGCCAACGCGGGTTGAGATTACATTTCAACACAGGCTGTCGCTAAATCCGTAGATTCCCGTTACAAAATTATAGCGAGAATATACGGGTTTAGCGACAGAGAGATCAAAGTTTCGAATCAAGCCTTCGTTTTTACGTAGAATACGCGCAGAGTTTGCAACCTTAGAGCCTCGACACAAGAATATGCGGGTTTTAGCTATCATAGCCAAAACCCGTAGTTTACCGCTACATGGAATGGGGCGGCGTTGCAGGCCGCGCCCTCGGAGGCATCTAGCTACGCGTTGGCAGAGTAAGAAAAGCCCATATTCGCAATATTGAAATGTTAGACGCAAAAATAAAGCAGAAACAAGCGTGCAAAAAATGAAAAACCGTAACTGACTCAGAATATCAGCTGTGCTGTCGATCGATGACGAAATCTGGCAAAGCGCCAGGTTTTCAACCGTACTGTGTTAGGGGCCGAATAGAGTCTCGCCGCGCAGCGGCGCGGTAGCATTGTATGCAGCCGTATCGATCACGCGGTGCCGCGAGGCGGCGCGGCGGGTCGATTAGACCTGATTAGGGCAGAATCTGGCAGCGGCCGCCGCCGGCGGCTGCCGCGTGGCCAGGCGGCGCCGCATTGCAACCCCGAGCGGTGCGGCGATGTGGCGCGGCGACAGCAGACGGTCGAGCCTGCTTTCAATGATTAATTGGTCTCGCATAAATGTTTATGAGGTGAATATCTCTTTTACTGTGCAAGTAAATCAAGGTCACTCCAATCCGTAAGGTTTTGGGCTGGTGAAACGTGATTTTTGATGAGTTTTTAGGATTTCAACACCAATTCAAGCGCTCATTTTTTTCTCTAACCTCTGAATTCGAAAACTCCCACGTAACTTTTGAACCACGTTTTTCTATATTTCCATTTGAGGAGCTTATTCCTAGCTGAAAGCAGGTCTTCTATGAATAACTAATTTTCGAAAAGGTAGAGTTGCCACGATAAGTAATAGTGAGTGCAATACATGGACATTAGACGCTAGGTTTCCAATGAATTAATGATCCGATCACCATGTTTTTAGAATACGCCGAAGAAATAAATAGTTCGCATGATCACTTCTGCGAAAAACTCGGGCTAATGAGTCTTTTGAATGAACCCTTTCTATTGCAAATTCACCGAATGAATAAATGTATTTGAATGAGACATTTTCAAGTTTCCGATTGAATGAATTTCGTCGAGTAATGCATTTTTAAAAATGTTGAATAAATTATTCAAAAATAATAATTGAAGAGGGCTCTCCGTTTTTTTCGAACTAATGAAAATTTTCAAAAATTTATCCTCTATTGGATTCGAATGATCGCAAGATTTGTCCGCATATTCAGATAAAAATTAAAATCCTCGAATTATTCCAGAATGATTATCGAATATTCTTCATCAGTGATCTTTTATCAGTGACAGAGAGTGTTCGAATGGCGTGACCCAAACTTGTCCGAATACTCGGAAAACTGAATATTTAAGTTGGTTAAAAAAGCGAATATTCGGAAAACCAATTAATTTGAAATCCCGAATGAAGCGAATATCCGAAACACCTAACAATGCAGAATTTCTGTAGAATCGATAACTGGATAAAAAATGATTTATTACCCTGAATAAACCGATAACCCGAGAAAACTAAAAGTCCGAAATCTCGAATAAATCGAATCTTTCAAAAATTAGAAATTGTGGCTTTCAAATGTATCGAATATTCCATTAGCTCGAAAATTTCTTCGAATAAGTTTTCGATTCGCCCCCAAATATAATGAATACGTAAAGTTAAATATTACAATAATAATCCTACAAAAATGAATAGAAGATAACGGAAAGGTGTACATCGATCACGAAATCCATTTCGGGGGAGAATCCTCAGGTTTTGAAATAGCTCTGTTTGCCAATTGGTCTATCTTAGAACCACATATATTCTTTTCTTATGCAAGACACTGAACATGACTCAAGCCGCTGTGAAATCGTCTAGCTTCAACTTGGCGAATCTGAATATTACAATCAGTCAATTAGATATTTAGATGTGAGGTGCATAGCCCTGTACGTAGTACGCAAAAGTGCGTCGCCGCTCCAGTTTGCCGCGGCCCGATCATAGTAGTTGGAGATCGGCGGCGTCGAGAAATCTTGGGCGGCGCGGCACGCCACGCGGCTCCTACCTCCGCCGCTCCTTTCAGCGGCGGGACTCTATTCGACCCCTTAGGGGTCGTTTATACATCCGCCGCCCAGCGGCGCGGCGAAGTGCAATTCTGCAATATCGATCGTACCACACCGCGTGATCAATCTCACAGAAATGCACTGTGCCGCGCCGCTTGGCGGCGGGAGTATAAACGACCCCTTAGAATGTCGACGGCAACCGCACCATCGCCTTCTAACATTGCGTTGAGCTGTTGAAACAAATTTACCCGAATTCTGCCCGCGGGTGCTTGGGAGAGTTGGACAATGGTATGAGTTCTTTTTTACTCTTCCTGCAAAATATATCACGGTGCACACTCTACCATTTTCTTTCTGTAACCTAGTGCAAATTTTCAGAAAAGAAACTGACTCACATTCGTGATCGGCAACCCCAAGCAAGCTACCGAATAAAGGTTTAACAAAGAAAGGTTCAACGTACTGTGTGCGAAAAATAAAGAATTACGGAGCAAAATGACGGGTAAAACCTTGCCCAGTGAAGGGTCACGCTAAGATTAAAGGCAGTGGTCGCGATCAAATATGCTTGTCTTCTTTTCCTCTCTAAACCCTATTCTGGGTTCAGAATAGTAGGACCTATCCGAAAAAAATCGCGAAAAAACCACTGTTTCGGGCCTAATTTAAAGCCTGAACTTCCTTGTCTTTTGATGGTGGACGAGCCCACTCCACATCATCGGCATCGATGATCTCTAATACAAAGAACATCAGCTGGCTTGAAATTGAATTTTAATCAATGATCATTGACTCATTTAGTCAAAAACATTGAATGAAGTGCTTGCTTTCATTGTTCAACTGTTTTTATTAGGTAAATTTGCATTTATTCCGTTCTCTGAATGTCGATGATTTTTGACTGCTCGGCATGAGATTGCGCTCTTTTTGAGCGGCGCTGTGCACGTGTGCACGAACTGGCATCTTTGGGCCCTAGAAAATCTATTTCTAGCCCGTTTTTCACCGGGCAACTTTCATAGTTTTTCAGCTGTTTTCAATCTGAGCTGATTTCTGCAGTTTTTTCGATGACGTTTTTCATCGTGACCACTGCCTTTGAAGGCAGTGTTCACGATGGTTTTCGTTCCCGAATTTTCCACTCAAAACAATGCGTTGGCCTCCAAGCGTTATCAAAATTACGAAGAAACGGCGAGAAACGCATTAAAACGTCGTATTTCAGTGACATTATTCTATAGCATGGACTAGTTGTCCGGTTGGATGAACATGTTCATGGTGGTTGTCACCGGTGAAAATTTGGGTCAGCCGAAAATAGAAGAATATTTTATGGCAAGCAGGATTAGTTAGGGCCCTAAGAAAAGAACGGAGCAGTAGAGAGTAGAGAATTGCGAAGGACGGGTCCGCAGAGGATTTTATTCTCACAACAAACACTTCCTGTGATACTTAAGAGGCGGGCTGATACTTAAAATTTCGTGTACTTCTGATGCGTTTTTCTCAATTTCTACGTCTTTTCAGTTCTACCCAGGAGCCACTTAATCAATACAGCGAATAACCTCAGAGTTGAAGTTGAACACTGCCTTTAAACGGTCGATTTTTGATTGATGCTAGCGCGTTACCGAATGCGATTTTCTTTCCAGACTGTCACGAGCAAAAATTCAGCCCAGATTGCACAAGCAATTGCAGTATAGTTGTACACGAACGAAATTTTCGAAAAATTTTCGAAAGATTTTTCGAAATTTTTTTCGTTCGTTTTCGTTCGTTCGAAAATTCGTCGAACGAAATTTTTTCAAATTTCGTTTGTTCGAAATTTCGTCGAACGAATTTTTTTCAAATTTCGTTCGTTCGAAATTTTTTCGAACGAATTTTTTTCAATTTTCGTTCGTTCGAGATCAGAAATTTCGAAATTTTTTCGAAATTCGTTCGTTCGGAAATTTTTTGAACAAATTTCGAAAAAAATTTCGAAATTTTGACAAATTTCGAAAAAAATTCGAAATTTTCGACGAGTTTCGAAAAAAATACGAAACTTCGAAAAAAATCGAAATTTCGATTTGTTTCGAATTTCGTTCGTTCGACCTCCGAAATTTCGAAAGTTTTTCGAAATTCGCTCGTTCGAAATTTTTCCGAACGAAATTTTTTCAATTTTCGTTCGTTCGAAAATGTTTCGAATGAAAATTTTTCGATTTTCGTTCGTTCGAAATTTTTTTGAACGAAATTTTTTCATTTTTCGTTCGTTCGAAAAGATTACGAACGAAAAAATTTCGATTTTCGTTCGTTCGACATTTTTTTCGAAATTGTACAACTATAAATTGCAGCCCTGAACGGACCAGTTTAGTCTTACGCACATCCTGAGGCTCAGCCGCAAGCAGCAAAGAGAAGGAAACAGCAGCTGATGGCAAAACTCCCTTTAAAATGCCCGTAATTTCGGGAAAAGTAATGCCTAAACAAAGCTGGTCTGAGGACCTTGTCGATATTGTTCACATCCCTCCTAATGACCTCTGAAACCGTTTATCTGACCATATTCGCCAACTCCCAATTATGTGGTCTGCCCTACTAGGAGAGAGGGAGATCGCACTGCATGCGGTGTGGTCTACAGGATCTTCTTTCGACTGTGCGACGAGCAATATATTCGCAAGCCATAGCGGCCCGTCTAGGTTAGAATTAAAGGCAGTGTCCAATATAAATCTCGTTCTCGAGGTCTCAGAGTGAAACACTAAGTTGGCAGATGCTGTAGAGGATAGGGTCGGAGAAAACAGCGAAAACGGACCAGAAATTGATAAAAACGGCTTTGAAAGTTATCCCAGTGCGCCTACCTATCCCGGTCCGTCCCCCATTCGGACAAGCTTGTGGGGCCGCACCCGTTTCGATGGCAAATTGCCAAGCAACACTGCCACGTCCAACCCTGATCGATTCGCTCAGATTTCGCGATTAACGCGCGCTTGCGGAAATCAGCAAGGCCCATGATTCTCGTCCACGCCCTGAAAGTTAAAAACCATTACTTCAGCTTATTCTTAACGTTTTTCTTCGCTGTTTCTTCACTATTAGTGACCTCACGACCAAACAATCCCATTTTTGAGTCGAACTCGAGTGCGATACTCATCGTGAACACTGCCTTTAAAAAACATTCAGACGGCAAAGGTAATCTGCTGGTACCAACAATTCCGGGGCGCCACCGTTTAAACGCCCAGAACGAGATAACAAGGCGAGAAACCGGTACCTATCCCAGAAAAGATCCTGGAGGCATTCTGAATTCATGCGAACGACCCAAACCCGAACCGGAAGGGGAGTGCCTATATACATTGCGTTCGGAAATGATAGGGACACCTCTAAAAAATGAGATTTTCAAAAAATTTCTGGGAATGGTGATGAATACTGTTCATCAATGAATTCAGCGTGATAAAAACCTCTGTTCGCAACTTCCTTGAAACCGTGCCTAATTTCATAAGATTTTTCCTTTACATTCAGAAAATTTCACCGTTCGGAAATGATAGGGACACCTTGCAAAAAATGGAATTTTTCACTTCGAACAAAATTTCCCGTTACAAGTTCACTATATGAACGCAACACGAGGACACCCAACATCTTTATTCCAATCATGGGCCGTGGTACATCGCTTACTGTTTCCGAACAAGCTCAAATACGTGCCCTCAACGCTGCCGGGCTGAGCCAACGTCTAATTGCCTCCCAGCTCGGACGTTCCCCCAACTGCATCAGCCAGTTCCTACGAGACCCAGACTCCTACGGCTTAGCGAAGAGTCCTGGACGCCCAAGAAAGGTCAGCGGCAGGGATGCACGGAGGACTCTGCTCAAACAGTAGTCTGTCTCTCAACCAAGTGAGGGCTCAGTTGTCGCCCAATGTGTCGAAGACTACTGTTTGGAGCGTCGTAAACGCAGACGAAAACATCGTCCGCCGAGTGATGAAGAAGGCTCCATCATTCTCAGAAGCCCACAAAGTAGCTCGACTCCGATTGGCAAGGAACAACATGGCAACAGACTGGTCAGAGGTATGGGATTCTCTAAAAACCCGATAAAATTAGAAAAGATAAAGACGACATGTTCCAGGTAATTTTCCCCGACGAAAAGAAGTTTAACCTTGATGGACCTGACGGTGCTCGATGCTACTGGAGCGATCTTCGCAAGAATCCGATGGTATTTAGTCGAAGAAATTTCGGAGGCGATTCGCTGATGTGTTGGGGAGCATTCTGCAGCGAAGGTGTTTTGGAAATCGCCTTCACTTCGTGTCGGATGGATTCGGAGGAGTATCAAGAAACATTGCGTGCGCATCTTCTGCCGTTCTTCACTGGAAACAGGCGTCAACGCTACATTTTCCAGCAAGATAACGCTGCGGTCCATGTCTCCAGATCCACAAAGGCGTGGTTTCAACAAAACCGAGTTCGCGTGATGGAATGGCCCGCGTGTAGTCATGACTGCAACCCGATAGAGAATATCTGGGGCATAATTGTGCGCCAGATTTACGCAAATAACAAGCAGTATGGGACTGTATACGGGCTAAAGGCCGCTGTACTCGAAGCCTGGAGAAATTTGGATAAAAATGTGATATCCAGTTTGATTACTTCTATGCCGAATAGAATTTTTGAATTGATTTCAAACTCTGGAGGTGCGATATCATATTAGATTTCATGTATGTGTTGATCCTTGTTTTATAATTTTTGATTTTTGATAGTGTCCCTATCATTTCCGAACGACGAATAATGTGATAATTTAAAATAAAATATTACATTATTATGCTATTGTTATAGAAACAAGTGAACATAGGTTATTTACCTTGCTGAATTCATTTATGAGCATTACCGAACGCCGCACGCAATTTAAACATAAAGACTGTGGTTTTCAGGGGTGTCTCTATCATTTCCGAATGCACTGTACAGCTGGAGAGCTCAAGTACATTGGTATTACTGCAGACTGGCACGCTAACGTCGAGAGGTAATGGCTTCGTTCTGTTCTCCGCTCTCCGCCAACTGTTCTATGCAGCTGATTATCTTTCAAGTTTCCTGGCAGGGTGCAATCAATTCCTAGTCTCTAGGTTACTGACTCCGTTTCTGAAGATTTTCCCTCAAATTTCATTAGGGTTTAGCCGACGTTTGGCCGAGTAAGCAAATCTCTGATTTGCTCCTTTCACGCTCTGAAAGAAGGTGATTCCGCCGATATGTGCGCAAACTACTAAGCTGTACTATGAGGCTCGTGTACAAGTTTCAGCAACACACACGAGACTGTTTCATCATGCCAAAGTTTATCGAGAGTTGCGCCTTGAGACCGCTGAAAAGTTCTTGGTAAAGTGTGCCCGAATGAGAATGGCGGCCCACGCGGCCGGCGTGCTTGCCAGGCGGCCGTGGCATGTGCCGCCCTCGGACGAGTGCTGGGTTTTAACGACGGCCGTCCCCTCTCCCACCGTCTACAGAGCTGATTGATCGGCGCAGTGCTTGCTGCCAGCCGATGCCGGCCCCGTTCGCAGTCAATGGCGATGGGGACTTTTCGCATGCTCGTCCGAGAGCGGAAAACGCGGCGGCCGCCTGCCAAGCACGCCGGCCGCCATTCTCATTCGGACGCACCTTACATATATCTGCTATATATTCTGCCTATATCTTACCTGAATCGAGTTTAGATACACCAATGCGTCGTCGTACTGCCCACTCAGGAATAGAGAACATGCCATTGCCTGTCGTCCAGGAATTGTATCTGGAAATGTTGAAGATTTCTCTCGGAACCTCTGCATGAAACGCACTTGAACACCTCTAGAAAAGGACTACTTTTCATTCCTCGTTATCCCAGACCTATTAGACTATTTATTGCAAAGCCAGATACAGGGTGACTATCGAGTACATATGTTCCGCTCTTAAGACTTCTGTAATGTGCAATTTTCCCTCTTAGGCGGTCGATTACACGATGCTCCACTCTAAAACTTCAAATACCTCAAGCCATGTCTTCTCTGAGGGCCAACTCCCTCGTCTTCCGAATACGCTAAGCTTAGTGAGCGTTTTCAAATTCCCAGCACACTACCTGACCTCTTAAAGGCAATGGTCACGATGAAAAACGTCATCGAAAAAACTACAAAAATCAACTTAGATCGAAAGCAGCTGAAAAACTTTGAAGGTTGTGCGGTGAGAAGCGGGCTAGAATAAGACTTTCTAGGGCCCAAAGATGTTTGTGCACACGTGCACAGCGCCGCTCAAAAAGGTCGCAGTCTCATGCCGAGTAGTCAAAAATCATCGAAAAAAGCGAACAAATAAATGAAAATTTACCTAATAAAAACAGTTGAACAATGAAAGCAAGCATTTCAGTCAATGTTTTTGACTAGATGAGTCAATGTTCATTGATTGAAATTCAATTTCAAGCCAGCTCATGTTCTTTATATTAGAGATCATCGATGCCGATGATGTGGGGTGGGCTCGTCCACCATCAAAAGACAAGAAAGTTCAAGCTTCAAATCTGGCCCAAAACAACGGTTTTTTCGCTATTTTTTCTTATAGGTCCTACTACTCCAAACCCAGAAAAGGGTTCAGAGAGGAAAAGAAGACAAGCATATTTGATCGCGACCACTGCCTTCAACCATTGCAAACAGGTTTCTGTCAGACAAGTAAGTTTGCCGTATCAGTCCTTGGTTCCCTTTTTTTCTCCGTATTTTTTTCTTTTTTTTGTTTTTTTTTACTCTTCTTCACATTTTTCCGTTGTGTCTGTTTGAAGGATCGCAAGTTTAAACAGAATATTGCCTACGTTCTATCGTTTTGGTGAAATGTTCGCTTTGCCATCACTCGTTTCTATATTCGACTACCTTCACATAAGTATACCTTATGTAATAAACAAACAAACAAATTTATGTATTTTTGAGTACCCACAAGAGTTCAATAGTTTTGCCAAAAAGGACGTTCAAGATACACTGCTTGGAATCTCGTATAAAATAGAAGTCGTTTCGGGTCTAATAGCGCTGTGGCACGAAGGTAGACGGCTTAGATATCGTTTTATGTCTGTATTAGGGTTGCTTTGAACTAACCCTATTCCAGTGCTTTGGGAAAGAGACTGTTTACACGGAAAATCTGTTTATGGAGATGTTCATTGAACTCCAACCGGATGAGTTGAGGGGCTAAACGGCTCTGACCCAGGAGCCGGGGAATGGTTTTGCCAAACATGAGGGTAGGTTTTGAAGGATACGGGAGCGTACACACCCTTAGAAGCACAATAATCCCTTATAAAAGTATAGTTCATAACAATAGAGAAGCACGATACCGGGCCTATCCTCCTCGCCCATCCCTTCCCTTGAGAATTGCCTCAGTAATTCTCATCCTTGAATGTGGCTCGTTCGGGGTAAGTCCTGCATGACCATATCTGTCGTATCCATTGACCTACGTTTACGACATTCAGCCCTCGCCACATCCTCGCTGACAGCCATTCTTGGATCTGGTTTATATTGCTCATGTAACGGTATCATATCTCTGTAATATGCGTGCATGTTCTTGCATTTTTGAAGGTCTGAAGAAACCATTATTGGCGAAAGCTAGCCAAAATAAAATGTGGAAGAAGAAGAGTCTCGAACCATCAAAAAGGAAATATAGAAGCAATTTACCCACGCATACACGGAAACATGCCCTTTTTGGTGCCAAATGTCAGAGATCTTCTACGTTTTTATGGCCCGAGTCACTGATTTCTTTAAAGGCACAGGACACCCAGGGAATTATTTTTTTTCAGATTTCATGCTTATCTTGAAGAGAATCACACGCTGATCACAGTGGTGCCTCTGAAATCGTCCGAGACCCCCTGTGAACAGAGTTATGGCTCCTCAATCCCTGAGATTTGAACCGCCGCGCCAGCCGCGGTTTGAATTTGAACGTTTTTTTTTCTTGAGGAAACAGGCCACGGACCTAACTATATGTACATTTTATCATGAATGGCCAAGCTGACTGAAAGTGGTTCCCTTCTCAGTGTCGTTGTAGAACAATGAGCCATCAGCTAGCTTTGTGCCTCAAGAAGAGCCTAAAATTCACCTGTATCGTAGGGCGACTCTCCAACCATCTTGAAAAATTGTTCAGCCGTTTTAAGATGGTCTTTCTAAAATACACAGCGGACTTATCTTGAAACGTCATTTTGAACACTCCGCTCACCGACTCCTTCAACTGGCCCCAATAAGCGAATGCTACTGCTTTCACAAGGAATTCTGTCGTTGACTGTGGTTCCAAATCGTTGCACAGCGTCATGGCGCTATCAATGTCTTCTGAAAAGAAAATCGGAATAACAGGGGCGTTTGAAGCCCAGATCAAACGATAAGTCAGAAATGAGTTGAACACCACCACTGTCATATCATTCCTCAACAAAACAACCCGAATGCGGAATCTGGATGTGTCTCCGTTCAATACCTCTTTTCAGATGATATAGAATGAGATTCACTCTTGCTTCTGGCAATGTGTCCATCAGGCCTGGAAATACTTGGAGAGCGCCGTCTCCTTCACGGAAGACAACCTGAACTGGCATTATCAATTTCTACACCGGAGCCTTATACGCGGAATATTTGGTCGCTAGACACCTGGTTATGGCGTAGCAGTTCTCGGGCGGCTGGATAGAGACTCACTCGCTGAAGAGCTTCGATTTCGGGCTGAAAACAGACTCATGTGCAGATAAGTATTTTTCTCGTTCTTAGATTCGCAGGTATCTCTGCACCACTCAGTTCTTACTGGCCAACGTGTCGTTTCAATATTTTCTCGTTTTTTTCTGCATGACTTACTTGACTTAATCGGTTGGCTTTCGCCTGACGCGGTCATTCCGCATCTTCACCGAGGTGTGCCGTCCTAGTAGTCAGCCGTGTCCATTTTTCACGGTCTTCAGCCACAATTTGAACACATTCCATCCAGCTGTCACTATTCCATTTCCTGCGAAACGAAACATCGCGCCTGAACTGTCTTTCGATGCCGAGTGACTTCAAATCCTCTTTAACCACATCCGTCCAGAACTTTCGCCTACGCCCAGGTGGCCGTTTCCAGACAGGATTTGGAAGCATTTTTAAAGCGTGTTGTACGAGACGATCCGGCGTTCTTCTTAGTATATGCCCGAGCAGTCGAAGTCGACTTTCCATTGCTGCTTGAGATGGCGTTAGGAGATGCTGGCACCTCCTCGTGTCAAGCGTTGATGTACTGCGTCGATTTCCTTGTAAAGGTCTTCGTTATGGCATACACGCGGCCAGAAATATCCAAGCAAACGCCTAAAAAGCTTCCTCTCCGTGCAATCCAACCTTTCCATCTGCGTTTTTCGTGCTGCCGACGTCTCCGCGCCGCACATCATGATAGGGCGAATAGCGGATAGGTAGACGCGCAACTTGACTTCCTTCGCGATGGTGGTAGACCACAAACAGTTGGTTAGAGAATTGAATGCAGACGTAGCTTTCGCACATCGTTGTCGAATATCCGCTGCATAACTACCATCGTTCTTCAGCAAACAGCCCAAATAACAGAAATCGTCCACCAGTTCGATACGTTGTCCGTCCACACAAACTCCAGTTGAAGGCCTCTGAGAGACCCACATCTGCTTGCATTTGTCGGGACGAAGACGAAGTCCATAGGCTGCGGCATACTTCGAAACGAGGTTCACAATCCTTTGCAGTTTTGCGTTGTTTTCAGCGAATAACACAATGTCGTCGGCGTACTCCAGGTCGACAAGGGAGCGTCCTGATGGTGTTAGGATCACATCCGCAGGAAACTGTTCTGCAACTCTACGCATGATGTCATCAACGGCGAAGTTGAAAAGAAAAGGTCCTGCAACGGCTCCTTGCCTTACTCCTGTTTTCACCTCGAAAGCTGACGTAAATCCGACAGGTGTACGAACTGCTGCTGTTGTTCCTTTGTTCATGTCCTCGATTAACCGAACATACTTTTCCGGGACTCCATCTGCTCGCAGAGCATTGAGCAATCGATCACGATGAGGAGAGTCGAACGCGGCTTCAAAGTCCAAAAAAGCAAGCTGTAATGGCTTCGAAAACCGCTGCCACGATTCAATTACTCTTCTCACGACGAACACTTGGTCGATGGTCGATCTTCCAGGTCGAAAACCGGCTTGCTCATCTCTGGTCGTTCCTTCACGATGTTTGATAAGTCGCTCGAGAATGATACGTTCTAAAACCTTGTACATGACACGAAGTAGAGAGATTCCTCTGTAGTTCTTAGGATCCGTGACGGATAGCTTCTTGTGAAGAGGTACGATGATCGCATGTCTCCACGAATCGGGTATCCTTTCGCTCATCCATATGGCACGGATGGTGCTGGTCATTTCACGAATCCCAGACGGAGGAAGAGCTTTCAGCATTTCAGCAGTGATGTTGTCATCTCCACCTGCCTTTCCATTCTTCATTTTCCGGACACAATCCAAAACTTCAGACTCAGTCGGCGGTTCCTCACTGACATCGTAATGTGCTCTCTGAACATGCGGGAGCTCAGGTACTGATGGCGCTGGACGATTCAGTAGTGAACTGGAAGTAATCCTTCCATATTGGCAGCGTCGCATCACCAACTGCAACCCATTGGTAGTGTTCAAGACAGGAGAACATCTCTTCATCTTCCCGCTATACTGTCGCAGCAACGTGTAGGCTTTCCTCGGATTCTTCTCCTCCCAAGCCTTCTCGAACTCCTTAGCTCTACACGTCCACTCGTTCGCGGTCACTTTGAAGCTGCCGACGCAACTTCCTCCTCAGACGCTTCTCCTCCACGAAGTTTCCTGCAGTTCGGAGAGCACATACTCTGTTGTAGGTAGATGTTGTTTCTTCTGAGACGTAGGCGAACTTCTTCTTAGGCTGTACAACCGGGAGTGCCTCTTTGAAGCGTCCTGATGCATTTGACAAAAGAATCCGCGTCGCAAAGTTTCTCTTAGTCCGTAATCTGATGTGAATAGAAACGCGTTGTCGGAAATTCCTTCTGCACTCTTCATCTCTGAGACTTGTCATGTCAATCCTCTGGAGAGGCTGAGCCCCCTCGCTTCCTCTTATGAATCCTCGCAGTGAAGTTCAACAGAACAGGACGGTGATCCGAATCGAATGCGACATCCCACACAGCTCTAGATCTTCGAATGTCCGATACTGGAATATTCCTCGTCAGGACATAGTCAAGCTGTAGTTTCAAAGTTGTCATCTTCCGCTTCCGCTGCTCTTCTGGAGATAGCCGGGTTGGTCCCTGCCACGTAAGCTGATGGCGGCGATGATTCTCTTGAATGTCGATGCAATAATCAGACCACTGCGTTCACAAAGTCGACAAGGCGGTAGCCATTGTCCGATGTTTGCTCCACTGGGTAGAACCATTTACCGAGTACTTCGGATTCCTGATCAAGTCCCATCTTCGCATTTGCGTCAATCCCCACGACAACAGCATGTTGACAAGGTATCCTGGCCAGCAACGTATTGAGTTCCTCATAAAACGCATCCTTCGAATTGTCTTCGGCGGTTTCGTGGGCGCATGAGCACTCACTATCCACAGATTGAATCCTCTCAGATCCCGCAGTCGTACGAATGCATTCCGACACGACGTTGAGCCGAACTCCTGACCATACCATTGAAATCCTTCCTTACAGCTATTGCACAGCCTCCCACTCTCCTATCGTCAGCGTTGCCGCAGTAGATGGTGTACTCTCCGACGCTGATGACGGGTCAACCCTTGAGGCGGGTTTCCTGCAAAGCAGCAAACGGTGCATGGAAAGACTTGTATACGACTTGTTTTTCTGCATACAAGACAGAAACCATAGTTTTAGGTGGTATGTGAATGAAATCTAAAAAGAATTACCAAAGCAGCTTTCCCATTATATGTTTTGAATGTTATGCAGGCTTTCAGGTTCAGAGCTGCTGGACTGTCTGGATATGTCAACAAGTATACAGACAACACTTCCTGAAAAAAATGAAGCGAAACTTGCCAATAGCATGTGTTTAAAGACATCGTCCACACTGAAATTGCACCTCGTTTCTGACGCTCAATAGAACTCTCCCACAAAGTTGAAAGCCCTCCTGAAGTCAGGCACCGAGAGGCCGCTTCATAATAGAGCTACAGTGTGTTTTCATGAAAAAAGCGGTCAGAGTGCAGACGCGGAAGCGCAGGGTTAGGTTACGCCCTTTTGGTAGCTTCGTTTTTTTGTGGTGCTCTGAGCAGTACCAATTAAGTAACAGGACAGCTTCAATTCTCCGAATTCCATCTCTATTCCTGAAGGCAGCGCAAGCGCCAAAAACTGTTATCTTTCATGCTTTTACGAGGGTCAGAATGGGAGGCAGAGGAATGTGGCGGAAAGTCCTTATAGGCAGTGTTCTCGATAAAAAATGTGTTTCAGTTTCCACTAGGAATGGGTAGTGGAGGGGCACACTGTAACGATGACGTCGAAAGAACGCATGAAAACGAGCCAGGAAGAGCCCCAAAAGAGTCCGAAGTTGCAACTTCGAGCGCAATGAAAACCCCAAAAGCGCATTGCCCGCCCACCGACGTGAACCAATGAAAGCTAGAAATCGTGAGATGAGTGATGGTTTCCGATTATTGACCCTGTTCTCCCCTTCATTCTTAGCTTCTCTCTTTACTCAGGTCAGCTCGCATAGATCGGCTGCAAAAGACGGAAGTTACAAGCTTCGGACAACTCGTCCATTATGTTTCCATAGCTCAATCTTTGAGGGACCATAATTCCGTTCCCAGAAGGTCTTGTACGATTTCAGAGGTATTATTGGAATCAGCATGGGGCCGGTCTCCAGATAGGCAAAAAAAACAGAAGAACGATTTTTATCGTGAACACTGCCTCTAAATAACTCTCAACTTTCGAACTTGAGAAATTCAAAGGCCCCCAATTAAAGGCAGTGTTCGCGATAAATCTCGTTTTTGAGTTTTCAGAGTGAAACACTACGCTGGCAGATGTTGGAGGGGATAGGGTCAAAGAAAGCATCGAAAACGACCGAGAAATCGATAAAAAGGGTGGCGAGGTGAAAATTTCGTTGGCCCAGCACGCCTGTTCTTAGCCCGCCCGCCTCGTTCTGACAAGTTTGTGGCGCAGCGCATGTTTTCGATGACAAATTGCCAAGAAACTTTGCCGCGTCCAGCCTGATCGATACACTAACATTTCGCCATTAGCGCGCTTGCGGAAACTAGTTCCGTAAGCTCGTTCACGCTCTGAAAACTCAGAAGAAAAAGGAAATAGTTATTTCAGCTAACTCTGAGCGCTTTTCTTCACTGTTTCTTCCCTATTCGCTGTTGTCACGACCGAACGACCGCATTTTTGAGTCGAATTTGAATATGATATTCATCGTGAACACTGCCTTTAATTCGAATTCGAGGCCCTACACCTATTTGATGTGTTGGATAAGATAAAAAAATCGCAACGTCGAGAACCTGCCCTCCAAACATTTCAAGTGAGTGAATTCCCTCTTTTTTTTCAGTAAAACCTCTCTGAAAGAAATCTTCAATCGCATGATTCGATTATAATCCCCCAAACTCACGAGCATTTCGTGCTGGATCGTTTGCACATCTCGAGTTGCTTCTCTTCCTTGTGCTAGATTACCAACAGAAGACTCCATGATTTCAAAGCTCGGAGCCGTTTTCAAAAGGTTGTAGCATTCTGGATAGAGCTACAGTTATGTCTCAAAACTTGAAATACCTTAATTAAAGGCATCGTACTGAAAATCACTCACCGTTTTTTGAGTTTGAATCATTGGCTGGGCCCGCCTGAGTACGTGGGTAGAGTTTGTCGGGTCACCGACGCATCTTTGGGAACATACATATGCGAGATCGAATGCATCGAATTCGACCAAAAGAGGCCGGCCTTCCGACAGCCATGTGGCCTCAAAAGAGAAAAGAAGGAAGCTTATCAACAAATGATACATCAATTTCAGCTCATTTACGCGATATCGCTTGTTAAAAACCTTCTTTCTTTTTCATTTTATGCCACATGGCTGTCAGAAGGCCGGCCTCTTTTGGTGGAATTCGAGGCATTCGATCACAAATATCTTCCCAATAATGCGTCGGTGACCCGACAAACCCTACCCACGTTCTCAGGGGAGCCCAACCAAAGATTCAAACTCAAAAAACGGTGAGTGGTTTTCAGCGCGTACGATGCCTTTAAAGGCAGTGTTCACGATAAAAATCCCTTTCTGTTTTCTTGCCTATCTTGAGAACGGTCCCATTCTGATTCCAATGATATCTCTGGAATCGCACAAGACCTTCTGTGAATGGAGTTATGATCCCTCAAAAATTGAGCTAGGGAAGCATGATGGACGAGTTGTGCGAGGCTTGTAACTTCCGTCTTTTGCAGGCAATGTTTGCCAGCTGACTTGAGTAAAGAGAAAAGTTGAGAATGAAGGGAAGAATGGGGCTTTTGATCGGAAACCGTCGCTCATCTCACGATCTCGAGTGTTCCATTGTTCACGTCGAGGGGCGGAAAGGGGCCGGACTTGCCCAAAGCGGCGGGGTTTGCACACTTTTCTAAGCCGTTTTGCGACTCCTGGGTAGCTTCTCGTCCCGTTTCTTCGACGCTGTTCTGCTTCTGAGAGCCACCGGAAGCGTTTGTCATGGAAAATTCGAGGATGAAGTTTATCGTGAACAGTGCCTTTAACTTGGTTCAAATGCGACACCAAGAACACAAAATCAGCATTGCTTTTCTGCTCGGGAGGTGGGCCAAGGGGTGAGATTGGGTGCAAAAAAACAGAAAGAAATTTCCTGTGCGGACGATGGCTTCAAATCCAACGTTTATGGTGCCACTCACCTGAGCCACATCAAAGTAGTCCATTTTATAGTAGCACATCGCCATATAGACGTTCAGCGCTATCATATTCCTGAACTGGAGGTTTCGGATTGATATGCTGCGACAATCAGGACAGTTCTCAACTTCCCTTAAAACCTCACTCACCCTCTTTCTCTCTCTGAAAAAGATTCTTGCAGGAAACTCATTGAATTGAATTCTAGTTTTACGAAATGGGCTAGTTTCAAGTGCCGCCTACACTACCGCCGCGGAGTGGAGTTGCCTAGTGTAAGGTCTATGGTATACTTCTGCGACCCTAGGTCACTGACGATGAACACAGGGACAGCCTGTTGCACAACTCCAGTCCTTTAAACCTGTCGCTGCAGCAGTGCGCTGCACAACGACGAGCGACAGTGGCAGCTACAGGCTCCGGCTTATTTGTAGTATAGGACTCTGCATAATCTAGCGGCAAAAGTCGCGCCGCCACGTTGAAGGCTAGAGGTCGGCTTCACAACTTCATACCTGCCCTTTGTTCCCCATCGTTGCGGCGTGACTTTTATCGCCGGAGTAGTCAAGACACACTCAGATATTCGTGGGGAAGTTCCCGAGAACGACAGCAGAACTTCCCTCGAAACAACTGGGGAACTTCCCCCGAACTGGGGGGAGGCGAAGGGGACGTCTCGACAGCAGAGTAATGGGGGAAGTTCCCACAGCAGGAGTTCTCTTGTTCTCCCGACTGCAGGTCTTCCCGCGACCTTTCGACTGCAGATCTTCCCATTGTTCAATGATTGATCAAAAATCGACTTGCTAGAACTCGCTGTTTTCGACAGTCTCCTGTTCCTGAATAACTGCGATCGGTCCAAAATTATTCTTCTCTGACTAAAGGTAATAGAGAAGCTTATTAGCTTCTCTGAAGACCAGACAGAGATGCCTTACGTAGTCCTTGAGGGGCAGATCTACCCCCTCAACTTGCGAAATGCGATACCACCTCGCGACTAGCCCGTCTGCATCATCGTATACGCTGCGGCTCTGCTTTCGCGTTCATCATGTTCGGGGGGAGGCCATGGGAACAACCGAGAAGCGAACTTCCCTTGTTCTCCCCCCGAGTTGAGTGCTTCGAACGCCTTATCGTTGTGTACATTTCGAGGGGAGAGGGGCGAGACGTGCGAGGTGGTCTCGCATTTCGCAAGTTGAGGGGGTAGATCTGCCCCTCAAGGACTACGTAAGGCATCTCTGTCTGGTCTTCAGAGAAGCTAATAACCCTCCGGGGGGACGTCTCGCTCCTCTCCCCTCGACCGAGTGATAACGACCAAATCAGGTCTATTGTCCTCGGGAACTTCCCCGCAAATATCTGAGCAGTCCAACCTCAGAATCGAATTTTCGTTTTCCTGCTTATCTTGGGTGAAATTTCACGGTGATCACAATGGTGCCTGCAAAATCGCTCAGAATTCACTACGAACGGAGCTATGGCTCTTCAAATATTTTGATTTTGAACGGCGAGAAGTTGTCTCGAGCCTGTTTTTTCTCGATAATTGCAACCATCGTTCTGGAGTTGGCCACAATATAAAGCGAGACCGAAAACAAGTAGAAGAACATAGATTTTGGATAAAATCAATAGCGCTTCTCTTCCCTATCGAGATCAAAAGCTTCTCGGTGGGCGTCACCCATTTTTTCTTTCATGGGAGCGTGGTCGACTTCTTGATCGCTTTTTCTCGCTTATTTGAGCGAATTGAGATTCCGCGTTCGGCAGGGTTGCTATACACAGCAGCCGGAGTGTAAAATCGAAATTACAACTGAGCTTGGACTCTGCCTTTGAAGCCAGTGTCCACGATAAAGCTCACTCTGGAGGTTTCAGTGTGAAACACTAAGCTAGCAGTTGCTAGAGAGGATAGGGTGGAAGAGAGCAGCAAAAACGGGTCCGAAATTGCTAAAACGGCTTTCGAAGTTGTCTCAGTGCGCCTGCTTATCCCGGTCCGCCCCCCAATCGGACGAGCTTGTGGCGCCACGCACGTTTTCGATGGCAAATCGCCGAGCAACTCTGCAGCGTTCAACCTGATCGATTCGCGCACATTTCGCGAGCAGCGCGTCCTTGCAGAAATCAGCAGGGAAGATAAGCTGGTCCACGCCCTCTACGTTAGAAACTGTTAGTTTAACTTATTCTCAACGTTTTCTTCTCTATTTCTTCACTATTAGTCACCTCACGACCACACAACCCCATTTTGGGGTCGAACTCGAGTGTGATATTCATCGTGAACCCTGCCTTTAGGAGGTCTACAGAGTTGAAGTCGCGGCGTTGCTCGCAGTGACGCAGTGATGCAATATCGATTACATTCGGCGACGAGGGCAACCGACGCGGAGACGATAATGTACGGAAACATTCTTGGCTGACGCCCGACGACCAGTTCTCGGTCGGTGCAACTCTGCAGACCCCTTAAAGGACACGTCGCTGCTACCGACGCGCGGTAACCGTTCTTATAACGACTAGTGTCGCTGCTCTGATGCTGGTCCCACCGAGATTTCGCAAAGTAGTTCATAAGCAATTTGGCATTATGTCTGTATTGCACACCGCCGCGCGGTCGCCGTCTCAGTGAAGCTGCGTCACTTACTGGGGCTTATTTTACTTACACACTGATGGTTTAAAAAACCACGTTTTGTTATTTGTAGTTATAGTCCTGTGTATAAATAATCCGTGTTCGAAATTTTCTAAATGTCTCACAAGGGAACTACTGTTAGCCATACTAACCAATCCAAATTAAATGTACTTTTCTAGAGCCAATCTCGGACACATAGTTCGAATATGTCCTTCGCAGCTGCCTAGAAACACCCTGAAAAACGTTATAGCCATTTTTCCCCTGAAGGCCTCGGCATAGTGGAAAATCTGCGAGCGAGCGAGAAAAGATGAAAGTTTCCCCACCATCTTCCGCACTACGCAGTTTGACCGCGCACGCGGCCGCACCGCATAGGCTGCGACGGAGGGGGGGGGGGGCGCAGAGTGTCTTGCCCGTCGCGGAAATCGCAGTTTCGCGGCGAAGCTCGCGGCGCAATGCGCGAGACGATTGTGATTTTCAAGCGATTTTGCGAGTTGCTGCCAGTTTCCGCGCTCCTTTGCTAATACTTATGCTCCATTAAAATTTTCTATTTCAATGTCTACGATTTCGACCGTTTTCTCCCTCCCTTGTTCTCATTCCTTCTTTCTGCGATAGTTTCAGGCTGCAAAACTAGTCGGGGGGGGGGCGGGGGAGGGTAGCACTCAGGAGCCATCCATGAAATCTGAAATTTCTGTTGATAGCAATTGTCAGACAGCGTTATCAGTTATGGTTTTCAGAGGATTTCTGTTGAAACAGCTCGATTTCCTATAGCGGTATAGTTTATTCCATTTTCGAAGTCCTGAGTGTCTGTCACAACTATTTCCACACAGTAATTTGGAAGTGGGGTACAGAAAGGAGGAATTATGGAATATTTGAAATCATTCAATGAAATTATATCCGACAGCTGCGGCCCATCCTATGGAACAACGAAACGAAAATTGAGGATTGACATCCGCGCTCTAATCGAAATCACACTCTGCGGTGTAATGAGTGGCTATCAAAGATATTCCAAATATGCCGAATAATAAGAAGTGGCGATTGGAGTCACGCTAGGTAATCATATTTATTTTTAAGATCCTCGCCGTGGCTGGCATTGATGGGATACTACACACACCGTGCACGTTCGCGTTCTAACATGGTTCTCCACGGTTATCACTCGTATCAACTATCATGCTCCACTATAAAAGCCAGCTACAGCACCATGCTTCTCATACTTCGTCTCGAGGACTCCAGTAACTGGCCGCCATCTCGACTACTCCACCAACCGGTCACCAGCTCGACGACACCACCAACCGGCCGCCGACTCGACGACAACACCAACCGACTGCCAACTCGACATCAGCGCCGACCTACCGCCGTCTCGACGACACCAGCCGACCGCTATCCTTTGTTACCCGTTGTTAGTTTTCCTTTGCTAATAAAAGTTGTTTGAGTGTTAGTTTTCCCACGTGAAGTGAAACTAGGGTATTCGCCGTCTTTCACCGGCAGCGAAAATCTTACTTGGGGGCCGAGCCGATGAAAGACGGCGAATGTGAAAAAAAGAAAAACCAAAGATGGAACGATGTGTTTCTTTCTGAAGCATATTCAGTGAGGAGCGACTAGATCGGTGGATCAACAAGACTTCCCAGTGGTGGAAGCCAGGAGGTCAAAGTCAAGCCCGATGTTGGTGGAATGGCGTGCGGCCACCTGAAGATGTGGTGGAACGACCCTCCAGGCATCCTGATTGGTTGTGTGACGGACTATTGAACGGGACGACCGAGGCTGTGGATTATATGAAACGGTCGTATCTGTTCCGTTTACCTGAAGAGGGCAATACAACAGTAGCCCGACCTGAAACTAGCTCACAAGAGGATCAAAGGACTGCACCCGTCAGGAGACAGTACCAACAGGGCGCCAATCCCACAGCACATTAACCAGACTGACTTCCTCGCCAACCATCCATGGCAGGGATTGGTAGACGAAGCAGCCTTAGGCTGCACGTTTGCGCCCTTGGAATGGTTCACACTCGCAGATTGGCTGACCTATGCGCCAAAACCGACTAACGTGAATGTAACAGCTACGTATCGACGAGTTTTGCTTGGATCATTGACGTGGATCAAGACTGCCTTTCCCGAGGTTTATGTCACACTTGTGGAGCAAGCAGACTCAGCCGACACGATCAAGATCGAGACAGGAGTTGCGCCTGTGGAGGAAATCCATGTCAAGTATGCGCTCGTCCTACCTGTGGCACTCAACCTGATGTTGAGATGCTACCCATCCACCAGGCAATACTTCATAACCAAGCTGAGAGACGACGCATGGGCAGGAGATTTTGACGCGGTCATGAAGGAGTTTTACGAATCTTTGGAGAATGACGTGCTGTTGACTGTGCCGCGAAGAGAGCCAGTGATTGCCCCAGTAGACACAGATGTGGCTGGTGATGGATTGTGTCGACATTCCGTGATGATGGATATTACTCAGGACTCCGGTAGAGTCCGTAAATGGAAGGAGGATCGCGAGTTTATGGCATGGGAGTTGTGCTGGGATCTATCTACTCTGATAGAAGGTTATGCTGATAGGCGATCTGTTGGAGAGATACCAGTGGGTGGCCTGATGCCGTTCACAGTCGAGAAGCGCTCTCAGAATCACCAGTATGCCGTGCGCTACTCAGCTCAGAGTATGGACGTGAAGGAAGATGTGGTCATGCTGGCTGCTAACTATCTGTATTTGGCTGGGTCAGTGAGTCAGCTAAACTGGAGGACCAACCATCAAGCGGCTAACGCGAAGGCTTCCTGGGAAAGCAATAGGGAGATGTGAACCGAAGGTTGGCATATGTGTCACCGAGGAGCGCAACGGTCGATGGCTCAGGTGCCTGGCTCAAGCCGTGGTTGTGGCACGACACAATGGTACAATACACTGCGATTTTGGTGGCCTTTCAAGATCAAACTGTGCGATTGGAGCAGGGAGAACGAGGAGCGCCTCCAAGACCTGACAACCCGGACGTTCTAAAGTTGCTGGCCGATGCAGGCTAGCTCGATGCACTGGACGGCTTCCCACTAGTTTTTGTGGTTCAGAATGACTAGCGGACCACAGTGGGACGGCAGCCGAAGTTTGGAAGCAGATTCAGTCAAGAGAGAACAGCGAGATAATCGTGCCACAGCGGCTTGGTTTGGCCTGGGACCATGTGTCTGTTGCCATATTTCTGATGTTGGTATGGGATCCGACCCTATGGAGAGCTGGTGATGACCTTTTGCCGTGGGCTTGCACTACATGAGTGCCTGCCACTTCAACGCGAGGGTTCATTTTGGTTGTTTCTGACGACATGCACAAGGCAGCCGGAGGAGCCCCAGACTTACCGATTTGGGTGGATTGTCAAATGTGGATGCTCGCCGCTGATCCAGGTCGCCAGCGATCTGATCCCGCCGCTGATCCAGGTGGTCTTTCACCGGCAGCGAAAACCTTACTGCGAGATGCCGGCGACGCCGCCGCAAAATTTTCAAGGTCACGCTCCCATTCGCTCGCTCGCTCGCGCGCAGACTTTCCACTATGCCGACGTCCTAAAGGCAATGGTCACGATGAAAAACATCATCAAAAAATTTACGAAAACCAGCTTAGATCAAAAACAGCTGAAAAACTAGGAAGGTAGTGCGGTAAAAAACGGGCTGGAATTAGAGTTTCTAGGGCTCAAAGATGCCAGTTCGTGCACACGTGCACAGCAGCCCCCGAAAAGATTGCAGTCTCATGCCCGGATGTCAAAAATCATCGACATTCAGTCAATGTTTTTGACTAGATGAGGCTCCGTCCATACGTTGCGGGAACGCCCGCTCTCGCTGTTACGCGCTCCTCAACGCACCCTCTCTGAGAAATTTGGTACCGCTGGTTTCGCGATAGCCCCGAGATTCTCGCTGGTATCGCGATGGGGTATCGGCAGTTGATTGGAGGCTCCGAGATCGCGGAAAAGTGGTGTGTGACGCAGTGGCCCCGCGATGGCTTTATGTCAGCTCCGCAGTCCGATAAAGAGGTAGCGTCGACAGCAGGCTTTCGGTATCCCGTCGGCTCCGCGTTCGACACACCTCCGAACTGGCGTACATGAGTCATACTGCAGTATCGATCGAAGTTCAAACTAGACTCGCCAATTTCAATTCCGCTTCTGTCCGAATTCGTGTTTTTCATGTGATCCTCATTTTGACCTCGGCATACACCGCCTATGTAGTAATATTGCCTTTATATTGAGTTCCCATCCCACGCAATAAGCCTTTTTTCGTATTGTGACATTAACTAATATATCTTTTTATATTGTGACATTAACTAATATACCTACTCTTGATCGCTTGTTTGTGCTCTTACGTCTCCGCGTATTGCGCTTCTTGTAAATCTTCAAGATTGCGATTTCAAAACTGTAGCAACCACGATCTGAGAAACAATGCCCTTAGTTACATTTCTCCAAATGTCGCGTTTTTTGGAGTCTACCTGAATTTCAGAATACACCCTTAGGTAAAGGGCCGAGTAGACATTTTCATTCGACTCTATTTTTCAAATAAACGAAAGAACATTGCATATTCAAAAAACGATTGCATATTGTTCTCGAAAAGATTATGATTCAAATGACAACTGTCAGAGAGTTTCAAATGAACGATTTTTCAAAATATTGCTTCTTTAAATTTCATGAAAGAGGGAGTGTAATTCAATTATCTCTTTCTGCTCGATTGAATGAGAATTTCAAATAAAATTTCTTCGAAATTCTCGAATGAGTGAGCTAGTCTAAAAACCTTACTCTATCCGTTTGGTATTAATACTAGAAAAAAAACTCGGCCTATTTGATTTGACTTTCCAAATGTAGTTCTGCGCATTTCTTTCAATGACAGAATATTCGAAGCCCGTGACCCGAAATGAGCGAATACTCGAGGCTTTTAAAGTTTTTTTTTTCAATTATCGAAATAGTCGTAAAACCGAACCTTTAAATGTTCCTAAACGAATCCTTAAGAAAGCGGATATTTGGATTTCATGAATTAATCGAATTCTCGAGAAATCCGACAATTTTAGTTCCAAGATGAATCTAAAATTTCAGTACTCGAGTATAAAACGAATAATGTGATTATTGTTCAATAAATTATTCGATCCGATCCCAAGTCTAATACGCAGTGTGCAGTACTGAACATAATTTTTGCGTTGTCGGTAAAAAAACGCTTAAAAGCGTTTTTGTTTTCGCTCTTTTGTCATAATAACTCTGTTCAGAATGGCCCATTTGGGAATCTAAAGTTTTTGGGAACCACATTTTCTTACTTTCTCGGTCTTCAGTGGGGTATATAAAGACACTTTCGGAATTAACATCGAGTGCTTTTTTTTCTAGAATGGCACATGACTTACTGTCAAACAAGGCGTATTCGCGTGACGATGGACACATTCACTCATCACTGTTTCATGCTTGAAAGCGCGATTCGTGTGTTGATTGTGTTAAGACCAACTTTTCCCAAATACCTTGTTACAGAGTAAGCAATGTGTCTCCTAACAAAGGCTCTCGATGCTGATTTCAGATGTCTCTTTGGATCAACGAATGGCCTATTTTGAACAATGTTGACAAAGAAGCATAAAACGCCTTTTTGTGCCCAAAATGCAAATAATATCACAGGTATTGCACTTCTTCCTGGCATCGCGCCCCTAATTGGCGAACACTTATCTAAATGCTGACTAGTCTTGGAACAAACCGATTCAAGGATTCGAACTTGGACAGAGCACCGAAAGCCACCACTGTCAAGATCTGTGGTCATATGCACAGCGTTCATGGTTCTCGTAAGATTCTGAGTCTGTTCTTCAACGCAGCTGTCATGAAGACTACTTAAACTGATTTATTGTCCGATTAACCTGGGTGAGGTTTTCATCGAGGCTCCTACATTCAAGTGGCAGAGCTAGATGTAGGCAATTTGTGTTTGATTAGTATGGAATTTCATTTGGATCACGTTTTGGCTACTTCTGCATTCGTATGGGCTTGGAAAGCTAAAATACATAGAGAAACAAATCGTTCGAGTACCATTTCAAAGCAAAGGATCCCGAAGAAAACGTGTAAAATGGGTGACTCGCGAAAACTGAAAAGCTGTATCATCAGCTACATATATTGGTGTGTTGCTTAACAAACAACAAAAAACTATTCGATATCCCTTACTATGGTGAGGGCAGTTATATTCGACTTACTTCGGAGGCTTCGCAGCGAGGTCGCGTAGTTGTCTTGAAAAACACCTACACGGCGTCAACGCTCAGCCTACGCGGCAATTGGCTCTTCAGTGAGGTGCAATTGCGGAGCCTACTTCGGTATCGACGTGCAGGCAGGGCGATTTGTAATGAAGGCACCGCAATGCGACCGTGTAGGTACCTATAGGGCACCTACACGGCCGCATTGCGGTGCCGTCACCGCAGATTTTCTCAGAGCTAGCGCTGATAGGTGCCCGGTGCATAGAGAGAGACGAGCAAACACCTCCTCTCTCGTGTTGATTCGATCGACGACGGTTGACCAGGTGATCAATCAAAGAGGTCGAATACTTGGCTGCTAATATACCACGGTTTATGACAACCGTGTTCGAACCATGAGATACGAGGGCATTAGTTCTCAATTAGGCTCAAGGCTAAATGCTTTAGGGACAGATTAATAAGCTTGACCCCAGCTGATTCTTTCCCGGAACCCGGCGTGCGCGAGCGGCAGCCAGCGTAAGCGAGCGAGAGCGGGTGTGAGCGCTCGATAGCGAATCGTGTGCCCACGATGACCATCTAATTTGCGTGATCGCACGCTCTCGCCACGTATGGACGAAGCCTGAGTCAATGTTCATTGATTGCAATTTAATTTTAGGCCAGCTGATTTTCTTTAAAATAGAGAACATCGATGCCGATGATGTGGAGTGGGCTCGTCCACCATCAAAAGACAGGCTTTGAATTTGGCCCAAAACAGCGGTTTTTTTTCGCGATTTTTTCTTATAGGTCCAACTACTTGAAACCCAGAAAAGGGTCGAGAGAGGAAAAGAAGACAAGCATATTTGATCGCGACCACTGCCTTTAATTCTCGAACTTATTGCGCCTTCCAAAACGCTCAAAATTTTTTTGAAAGTCTGAAACGGACCTCATATTTGTGTTCAGCGCCCGCAATAGCATTTTCGGTGAAATGTGCGGATTTTCGGTGAAAGACCATTTTTCGAACCTAGCATAGAGTATACTTGGGCCGACTTGAATGATTGAATCATCATCCGATTGAAAAAAGTCGACTTCGATTAAATCGACTTGGTCGACTATTCGAAAAGTGAAAAAATCCGGATTTATAGAAAAGTCGATTATTCGAAAAAGGGCGAATTATCGATAAGTCGAGGAGTCGATCATTCGAAAAGGGGCGATTTTTGGATAAGTCCAGAAGTCGATCATTCGAAAAGAGTATTATCCGACCTATTCGAAAATTCTGCCGCATCAGAGTACCTGGTTACTGAGAAATATGTTGGAAAATTCACCGACTCCATCTGGACACATTTTTCTACTTTGCGCGTAATCAGTGCAGAATTTTGTAGCCACGGACAAACATCATTGTTGTCTTTTTTTTACTATCTACTTTGTTTTTTTACATGTGTTCAATAAATTTGATACGGAACTAAGAGCTCATAAAGTTCTAAGTGTAGGAGTCTGAATGGAAATGAAATGATGAAACTGCGAGCGAATTATGCTGATTATCGGATAGCAAAATCGTTATATTAGAGGCATCATAAGCGTATAAAACCATAAGGGGTCTGCAGAGTTGTAGTCGCGGCGATGCTCGCAGCGACGAACAGCGCTGGGTGATGCATAACCGATTACATTCAGCGACGAGGGCGACCGACGCGGCGTGAAAGGCGACGAGGGTGCACCGTAGAGTGTTTTGACGCTGCGACGAACCTGAGTCACTGCCAGCGAGCGGCAACCGACGCGGCGGCGATAATTTTCGGAAAAATTTTTGTCGCTGCGTCAAGGATAACCAGTCGCTGGTCGGTGCAACTCTGCAGACCCCTATAGTGAAAGAAAACGTCGGACAAGTCTCTAAAAAATCTTCATTTCTAAAGAAAATCCAGTCTGAATACACTATAAAAATGACTTGAAGTTCGCGCCAAAATCTTTTTGAAGTTTTCCTGCATGTGGAGTTTCACCCTAGTTGTTTTAATGTTATCTGACGGTCGCATCAACATTCTATGAAAAAGTTGTAGGTGATCAACCAGGGGTGCGTTCCAAAAAGGTTTTCACGAGAGGAAATCGTGTTTGATAGTGATACCAACCAACGATAGTTGGAGAGACCGCCTGAACTCTTCTTTCAGCCTGTCATTTGTTATATGTTACAAGACCCCTTTTCCTCCCGTAGAAACCTTCTTGGAACCACCCCCGAAAAGCTAGATGATCGTCCACATAGCAGTTTTCAGCTGGCCGTAGCTTTGAAAGGCAGTGTTCTTGATGAATATCATGTTCGAGTTCGACTTAAAAATGAAGTTCTTCGGTCGTGAGCTATCCAATAGTGAAGGAACAGTGAAAAAAAGCGCTCTGAACAAGCTAAAGAAGCGGCTTGTAACGTTCAGGGCGTGGACGAGCTCACGGGCCCTACTAGTTTCGGCAAGCGCGCTAATGGCCTGATGGGCGCGAATCGATCGGGCTGGACGTGACCGAGTTTCTTGGCAATTTGCCATCGCAATTGCCCGCGGGCCCACAAGCTCGTCAGAATGGTGCGGGGCGGGCTAAGAGCAGGCGTATCGAGCTAACGAAATCTTTTTTCGCCGTCGTTTTTATCGATTTCTGGCTCGTTATTGCTGCTTTTTTTTCGACCCTATCCCCTCCAGCATCTACCAGTGTAGGGTTTCACACCAAAAACAAAAACGAGATTTATCATGAGCACTGTCTTTAGGAGCTGAAATAGGCCTCGGCTGATAGCTGAGCTAGATACGGGGTGTCAGATTGTACGCTACAATGAGAACAACGAAGCTCATCTGCGCGCGCCCGACGAAAAAGGGCCATCCCTATCAGAGCTCTGGGGCCGTATGCACATCTCTCCACAAACGTACCCGTCCCCGCGAAGCCACTCTGTGATTGGTCATCAGACGAAATTGATCAATCATGGATGGCCCTCGCGGGGACGGGGACGCTCGGGGAAAGATGTGCATACGGCCCCTGTGAAACATCCAATTTTTGGTAAATTCAATATTTGGTAAATCCAATTTGTTTGCTAAGTATTTCAAATCAGTGTACAGAATTCCACAGGATACCGGAGCCCGATTACCTTCGATGACTGGCAGCGAGTTGGACTGGGTAGACATATCGAGTGAGGTTGTTTAAGGCACACTCCGTGAACTCCCTAATAGAGTCTCCACATCACCCGACAACATCCCGTACATTTTTCTTAAAGGCACAGTCCAAGCTCAGGGACGAAATCTGATATTTCCACACAATTTTGAAGTAGACCCACCCTATATAACACCTGCCAAGTGCGAGCTCTCAATTCTTCCGAATAAGCGAGATATAGGAGGAAGCCACCCTAGGGCTCCCACATCCGGAAGCCACTTTGGCACGCCCCTTTTACGATCTTTCGAGCTCAACAGTGGCGACATGAGCGATGGTTTCCGATCGATAGTCCCGTTCTTCCCTTCATTCCCACCCTCCCTCTTTATTCAGGTCGGCTCGCATCCATCGGTTTCAAATGAAGAAAGTTACAAGCCTAGGACAACTCGTCCACCATGCTTTCGCAGCTCAATTTTTGAGGGGACGTAATTCCGTTTCCAGGGGGTCCTGTACGATTCCAGCGGTATCGTTGGTATCAGCATGGGACCGTCTTCAAGATAGGCAGAAAAACAGAAAAACGATTCTGAGGTTGGACTGTGCCTTTAAGAAAGCAGCTATTGGTCTGACATAGCCTCTCACGCTATTCTTCAACAAATGCTTACTTTGGAGACAAGTTCCTAAAATTTGGAAAATCGGCTTCGTCAGACCAATTTTCAAAAAGGGATGCAAATATGATGTAAGAAATTACAGACCGATCTGTTTGACCAGTTCAACGAGCAAGGTTATGGAGCGTATAATATACAAAGCGCTGACGAGTTATCTAACGGGAAACAATTTGCTAAACGAAAATCAACATGGTTTCCTAAAACAGAGATCTACTGTTTCGGCCCTGCTATCGACGATTACTCTTTGGCAGAGGGAGGTGGACAAGGGAAACTATGTCTCCGTTTGTTTTATTGATTATGCTAACGCATTCGATTCGATTTCGATCCCTTTACTATTGAACAAACTTGCAACTTACGGTATAAAAGGCAGCCTGCTGGCGTTTTTGGAGTCCTTCCTAAGCGGCAGATATCAGTCATTATCGTTGATGCGGCCAAATCTGACCTGTATCCAACACCAAGTGCAGTGCCACAGGGCACCTGCATCGGCCCTCTCATGTTCATCTTGTTTATAAATGATCTAGTCTCTGCGCTTCCTTCAGGGTGTTTTTGCAGCATCTTCGCTGACGACTCCAAAATTTTCACCACAAATGATTGCGCAATGCTTCAGGCCGCTATAGAAGCTGTAGAGGAGTGGTCGAAGGCGTGGTCTTTGAATATTTCCACTAAAAAAACGGTCGTCATGAGAATCGGAAGAAACCACAGCGATTTCTCTTTCACAATGAACGGATCGCCTCTCAATGGCGTGTGCGAGATCTGAGATTTAGGCGCTATGTACAGCGACAAACTCGACTTCGAATGTTACATGAAAAAGCAAATTGCTAATGCTAATTCAAGGTCTCATTTTATTCTAAGAGCGTTTAAAATTCAAAACCATCGCACATTGTTTCAGCTGTTCGCTTTGTACGTATGGACCTTATTCGAGTATTGTTCACCTATTTGGTCTCCTTACGAAAAAAGTCTTATAGAGGACATTGAGAAGGTTCAAAAAAGTTTCACGTACTGCTGTTTTCTTAGGAGGGGCATCACTGGGTTTTCGTATGACCAACGCCTACTTAGCCTTAAAACCAACACGTTAGAATTTCGTCGCAGAATAACCGATTTCAACCTTATGTACAAACTTACGACGGAAGAAATTTGCTTGACTATTCCCTCGCTTTTCGAACTTTCTCCAACCATAGGTGTATCAAGAGGTCACCCCTATAGAATAAGATTAGAGAAACCCGCAACGAGGTCATATGAGGGTTCTTTCCTCATAAGAGTGGTACCGCTTTGGAACAGCCTGAGCACAGATTTTTTCAGATGGAGGAACTCCCGCATATTCCAAACTCATCTAACATGTCATCTCAAAAGCTTGGCTGACTACTGACTTTCTTTGTTCAACTCCAACTTCTTCATCCTAATTGTCCAAGCCAAGCAAACCTAACCACTGAATTTCCGAACTCTTCTCGTAAGGTTCCAATCGTTTTGTCCTTTCGCGTCCTTCCCCCGTTAAAACATTAGCACAGCAAAACTTTATTTCTAGTGATTCGAACGATTCAGGGCCTGGATTCATTAAGGATTTGCCCGCGCGGCGGGGTGGGTGTGGCGCGGAGTCTGCATTTTCGTGCAGTCTGCCACCATCCCGCTCCTCCGAGGAGGGGCGGGGTGGAGGTGGACGGCACAGGTGTTGCGGGATTCCGGGTTGCGTTCACCCTCACAGCATGGGTGCGTCCTTCAGGGGCGGCATGCATGAACGCAGCGAACGGTGTCAGGGAGCCGCTCCGCGTGCCATGCGCGCAGCGTCGAGCAACGGGGCGGCCCTGAAAATCAGGCACATCAATACACGCCACGAAATTCGGGGCCGCCCCGTTGCTCGACGCTGCGCGCATGGCGCGGAGCGGCTCCTGACACCGTTCGCTGCGTTCATGCACGCCGCCCCAGGAGTACGGGCCAGGTCTTCTCCATTCCTTCGCTGGTGTTGTCGTTGTGGCATTGTGTCGGTACTGCTGCTGGCGTTGCTGCGGCGTCGGGTTCCTGGATGTGGATGGTGACAGCTCGGTTGTGTTGTTGGCGTGGGTGTAGGCGATGATGTTGCTAGCGCTGGCCAGGCCGTATTTATGCGGCTGTCGCTGGCGCGCGATCACTCATCGCCAGTGATTATTGGTTATATGTTGGTAATCATAGACGACCAGCGATCTCCGGACTTTTTCTTCTGTCTGCATACATTGGAAAACTTCGGCTTCCGAATCTATTAGAAAGAAAGACTGGTCACCACAAAAATGATTACTCACGTACTCCCACATCTTGACACACTTATTGGGACTCAAATCATCGTGTCTTTTTTACAGAATGAGCTTTCGACTGGGATTTTTTAGCAGATGGCTGAATGAATGGCAACAACATCATCTTCAGTGGCTACCGAAGTTGTTTTGTGAAACAGAAGCAAGACCAAAAATTCTTGATTTGAGAATTGTCTTGCATAATCTCTCATTTACCCAAGTTTCGGTGCTGGTGTCTTACAGTTTGATGTTACATTAGCTAGAAACGTAACCTACGCATATGTGTGGTTTTTTCTTCTTCATTTTTTGATCATATATGTTCCCTTCTGTTCTTTCTTAAATGAGTGGTCGAATCGCCAACGTTATTACATGCCCCACCTTTGCTATTAGTCTACGAACTATAGATTTTTTTATAACTTATCCCAGTACCTACCGGACACATTCACTGCTGCTGGCCTGACTGCTCTCCTTCCTTCGCAATCGCCCTGGGTCCGTACCAGTTTAAAGAGGCTCTTGAGATACAGAGCCCGCCCGGGAATGGGTAACCAGTTGCGTGCTTAGGCGGTAGTAGATCCCATGGCGGTCAAATGGGTTTGCAGTACTGGTGAGATATAAAAAGTCCGACATATTAAATAATTCACAATCTTAACTGCATTTCTATATTAGCACCGTTTACACCACAAATTTCGTTGGCTTTTCGCCTACTATTCTCTTTTTTTTTTCATGTCGCCTGGCCAACCATGGTTTATTGATGCTTTGTTTTTTCTAAAAATTTTTTCCCGTATTTGGCTACAATAAATAAATAAATAAATTGTTTAAAACTTTCCATCAGGGGAATTTGAGGGCAAAACTCGACTTTTGACGATTCCCGGTATGCTACAATAGATATGGCTCATATTGTTTCTTTGGGGATTCTTTGGAAAGTTGAGCACGAATCTGAGATCAGTTTATCGACTTATGACAGATTACGTTAGATTGCGGTGTGTATACGGTAGTTTACTCAAAGTCTCAAATTTTGCTCAAAATTTCCATGCGAGGGTTATTTGGGGCTTGCTGAATACGAATTTGATGTCCGCTTGTCGATTTTCAAAATATTAAGGTAGGTTTCGTCATCTAAATGGCATGGCGCCTACCGTAACCTACAGAAAAACTCAGAGTTTTGACAATTGAAACCCAGATTTATGTTCAGCACCCTAGATCACCCTATCCCTACGTACAAGCTTTGAATGGAATCAGAAAAGTTGTTTCGAAACACCCCAAAAACTGCCTGCCACGAGGCTTTGAAAAACACCTATAAAATTTTCCACAGTGGCTAGGCAACTGCGATGGACATATCCGGACTACTTCCAAAATTGATTCTAGAAAAGTACATTTTATTGGGAATGGTTAGTATGGTTTAAAGTACAATACCCGCACTAATTGACTCAAAAAAGCCGCAAAAGTCGCGAATTCGCGACTTTTGCGAGTTTTCGACATAACTTGGCTCAAAGTGTTCCAATTGAGCATTGGAGGACATATTCCGAATCACCATCGAGAGCTCATCATTTTGAGCATACACATGTCTTGCGGGCAAACAAGGCATATAGGGCTTACACAATCAATCGAGTTGGCGAAAGGAAAAGTCAAGTAATTTGTGGTTTTTCGACGCAATGTCACGTCCTCCTCAATAGTGTAAACGATATAGCCAGCAGGTAAGTAAGCTGCCAGCGGCTGACCGACCGTTTCTACAAATTTTCAGAATTTCGCATTTTCGAACCCGAATATTTTTGCCATTTTCTGAGCCACAAGCCTCTTCTCGCTTAGGTTTACAGGCAGTAGCTGTGTTTTTCATCAACTGTGTTAGAATCCCTCTACGGTGGAAAACCCAGAGGCGAAAAGTGGTTTACAATGATGTCCATGAGTGATCTTTGCCTGCAGCCCCTTCAAGGAGACGCGTACTCGCTTTCAGGGCCTGGTAGTCTTGGCAGCTTCTTGCAGCAAATGATATATAGTTCGAAAAACCACATCCGATGTTTTGCGATCTATTCTTTTCAATCTCACAATCGGATCGTAATTATCAACAGCTTTTATTCGATTTCCGATGCCCGGCGACCCACGATCAGCCGGTGCCAGAAATTTAGAATCCTGGTGATTAGGGCTTCCCAACGGTATAATGTTTGCTAAGTATCAAATTCGAGCTAAAATGTTCTGTGTCTCTCGGTTTCAGGCAGCAGTTTATTGTTGGTCCCTCGCTTTGCGTCTCTGCGTCTCCTCGTCTTGCACACCGCCGCTTTTGAAGGTGTCGAAAGCGCATTGTCTCGCCTGTCTCACTCAGTAAGCGGAGTCCACGCGAAATCGATCAATTGCCATGGGCATAGACTCACTTGGTAAACGATAGGTGCGTGGGTTGAAACTGTAAGAACGAGAGCAGAACGAACAGCATAAAAACATGATGGGAAGGTAATCGCACGGGTGGTATCAAGGAACTCCATGAGTTTTATCTCATTTTTAAATATCACGTCTCGAATTTAATGTAGAGAATTGAGCTCTACGGGACCATTCCGACCGCCGCGGTGATTCACAACGCGGCGCGGTCGACGCCATGCAATGTTACACCACGCGGTAAGTCATTCATAGGCATTCATGAGCCACGTAATTGAAATTTGCCATGCTTGATAGAATTGTCTTCGAAGTTCTTCTGATGCATAGAGACAAATGACATACATTACTAAAACATCGTACGAAGTCCGTTCAGCCTGTAAACGTTCAGCCTGCCTTTAAACCTAAGCGAGAGGAGACTTGTGGCTCAGAAAATGGCAAAAATATTCGTGTTCGAACACGCGAAAGTCTGAAAATTTGTAGAAAAGGTCGGTCAGCCGCTGGCAGCTTACTAACCTGCTGTTTATATCGTTTACACTTTTAAAGGCAGCGTTCACGATAAAAAATGTGTTTAAGTTTTCACTAGGAATGGGTAGAGGAGGGGCAAACTGTAACGTTGACGTCGAAATAACGCCTGAAAACGAGCCAGAAAACGCTCCAAAAGAGCCCGAAGTTGCCACTTCGAGCGCAGGGCAAACCCCAAAAGCGCATTACACACCCACCGACTTGAAGAAATGAATGCTTGAGATCGTGTAATGAGCGATGAATTCCAATCATTCGCCCCGTTCTTCCCTTCATTCTCAACTTCTCTCTTTACCTAGGTCAGCTCGCATAGATCGGCTGCAAAAGACGGAAGTTACAAGCTTTGGACAACTCGTCCACCATGTTTCCTTAGCCCAATCTTTGAGGGACCATAACTCCGTTCCCAGAAAGTCTTGTACGATTTCAGAGACATCTTTGGAATCAGTATGGGGCCGTTTTCAAGATAGGCGAAAAAACAGAAAAACGATTTTCATCGTGAACATTGCTTTTAAAATGGACGTGACATTACGTCGAAAAGTACTCGACTTTTCCTTTCGCCAACTCGATTGATTGTGTAAGCCCTATATGCCATGTTTGCCCGTAAGACATGTGTATGTTCAAAAGAAAGAGCTCTCAATGGTGATTCGAAAGATGTCCTCCCGTGCTCAACTGGAGCACTTTGAGCCAGGTTATGACGAAAAGTCGCGATTTAGCGACTTTTGCGGCTTTTTTGAGTAAATTAGTGCGGGTATTGTAGTTCCCTTGTCAGAGCTTTACAGACGATTTCCAAATGTGAGCATTTCCAAAGCTTTGCGAAGGGGAAGGGGTACGCCAATGACAAATTCGGGGTATTCAGAAACATTGTCTCGGATTGAACTTTTTTTAAAAATATTTTCCGACGGTTTGTTTTGGGTGCTCATTGCAGATCTGAGGCTCATTTGTTGATATCCAAACATATTGGCTTTTGATCCGTCGCTTCAAAATGGGAGAAATTTTGCTGGCCAAACCAGACTTTAGACGATTTCAAGAATGCTACGAAGACATCGTCTCAAAACTCCATTGTAGGGGTTACTTGGGCTGCCTAACACAAATCTGGAATCTGACAATTTATCGACTTTCCTTGGAATATAGTGTGTACCGGTGGGTATACGGTAGCTTGGTCGAAGTCTGAGATTCGACTCAAATTTTCTCTGTTGGTGTTATTTGGAACGTCGAACCCGAATTTAAATTCCTTTTTTTACGATTTTTGAAATATTAAGGTAGGTTATGCCAGTTCAAAATCATTACGGCTACCGTAGCCTACAGTAATCATAAGTCTTGCGGGAAATGGATCCCATATTCGCGTTCAGCTCCCCAATAACCTCCAGTTGAATGTTTTCAGCCGAACCCCGAAAAATTTTCTGAACACCCGAAAATTTACCTGATGTATCTTTGTATCTAATATCATTTGCGAGTCCAAAAACCACGGTCAGATCCGAATTTTTCACTCTCAGGGCGGGGTCAGCGTATCTGCGCGTGGGGAAAACCACCCTCTTTGCCAGGTCCATGATGTCCCCAGAAAACCGCCGCATTCAATGTGTGTCGAATATGCATTAAACTCGAGTGACCACACCCATCGAAAAGCTCTATCACAGGGGCACGTGCTCAAAACAGCAGCACGTGCTGCAGAATTTCATAGCAGGCGCATGTGCCATAAAATTCAATCGCAGGGCCGTCAGCGGTTGGACGGAGGCCTCCAGCGGTCGGGCGGGTAAAGTACCGCAAACTTGGGTAATTAAACCGGCGAAGCTGACGTCCTCTTAGCTCCGTCTACGGAGTGCATCGTATACTATATCATGCGCGCATTGGACGGCTTATTTGTTGGGTCACGTGCTGTAGTTTGAAACACAATAAGAGCACGTGCTTCCCTAGCAGCACGTTAACTGAATGTGCTTGAAACCACCTTGTTTTCGAGTTGAATGCATATTCGACACGCATTGAAAGCGGCGATAGTCTGAGTCATTCGGACGGGGAATAGCTAATATTTTGCGAAAGTCATAGATGTGCCTGTAAGTTGCATTGTTTTTGAATTTCTGCGAACTTTTTTCTAGCGTCTGTCTTCTACGACGTATTCAATGAATGAATGAGGACCTTACCCTTCCGCAAAGCGATGAAAATGCCCTTTTTGGAATACCCGAGGGCAGTTAGAGATGTTCGAGCAGGATCATTTAAGTACAGCTCCCCTATAATTTTTCTGCAAAAAAAGCGTTTTGCGGCGTTTTTTGCGCTCACCGCACCGCCATTGCTCACTTCAAAATTGACGAAATGAGTTTTTTCAGGTAGTTTTCGGGTTCTTCTCAGTGAGGCGAATGCAATGGCATGTGCAGTAAGACTTTAAAGGCAGCAGACACGCTCGAAAAAGTTGTTGAGATAACTACATTAGTGGGGTCGTGCAGGCCCTAGAAGAGCCCTCACGAAGTTGCAAGCGTTAAAAACGAGTCCAAAGGACCGTATTTGAGCTGTAGTCAGTCACGAAATCATCCTTGCTCGCCCATCGATACGGGCTCCGCCCTCTATACAGGTATTCAATGCTCGATTGCGGCCACTTTAGATTACTTTTTAGGCTTCTAACGGCGTAAGCTTTCAAGAAAGGGCCCTACATGTACATTAGCGTTGTTATCCCAACAAATTTGTAGCTAGCTCCGCTATTTCAGCCAGTGCCATACAACTCGTTCATTTCTGGGCCAATATAGAACGTACCGTTATATCTTAATTTCCGTCGATTTGTTTTCACCTTTTTCGTTATTTCTGAATACTAACAGCTTCAGACCATCAGTTTATTCCATAAAATTGGTATCATTTTTGAGCGTGTCTGCTGCCTTTAAACTCTGGTATTTTGTTGAAAATGTGTATTTCCTCCTAAAATTCACATCGACCACAGGTAAAGACATGACGATTCTCTCCTATTATGACCCTCTGATCGGTTCATAATGAGGGAATATGTAGTGCAAATATGTTTTTTCGATAAACTTTTGGGGTTGAATCTATCACATATTTTGTAGCACTATCGCATAAGACTCGAAGAAAGCAATCCAGAATCGACTTCAAAATTGAAATCGGACCACTTTGAAGCAAGTTATGCCAATGCGGCGCTTTGTGGGAGCGAAAAACGCCTCAAAACGCTTTTTTGCAAAACCTTTGTACTGTCACAAACGTACAACAACTTTAACATGCATTTTGAAATCGTCGGTGTGCGGGAAAAATGGTTGTTCTGCAAACCTGGCTTCGAATTTCTACGGATATTAGAAGTGTTTTCTTTCAGAATGCATCAGCCGTAGCCGTGTTTCTGGTGTACCTATGACGCTGTAGTTAAGACCAGGGATGTGCGGAATTTTCTGTTTTCTGCCCATTTTTGGCCATTTTTTCTGTTCTCTGTTTTCTGTAAAAATAGGCGAAAATTGGACAGAAAACAGAAAAAAAAACGTGTACCTCGATTTGCAGTAGGACTTTCCTAGAAAAAAGTGGCCGGATTTATCGAAGCTAAGCCGATAGGGTGAGGGTGTACTTCACTCAGGCTCTCTGCAGTTGTACCACGACGCTATACACTTTTATCTCGCTGTAGTGGTTATCCGTAAAGGCACGTGTGGCGTGGTTAGAGGAAACCGTGCTCTTCGCCGTACCCTCGCCGAGGTGAACCAAACCAACCAACCCTCCGGTGATCTTCGATTGGTCACAGATTCATGTAGAGAGATGAAGGCACTCATTGGGAAGTCGACTGCCCCTGCAAACCACTAAGAAAGCGTGAAACCCACCTCTCTGAGAAAATTTGCAGCGTCAGTGCCGGGAAAGTACCGCGATCCTCGACTGTGCTGCGATAGTTCCGCGATAGTGCCGCAGCAGCCCCGTGATCAGGCGATTCTGCTGCCGTGTCTTGAGCCTCGACATCGCCGCGATAGTACCTCAGCGGCTCCGCGTTAGAAACGCAAGGATGCAGCAGCGAACTCGCGTGGAGTACGACGTACTGTCCTGTGTGGTAAAACGAAACTGTCGCCGGTTGAATATACCTGATTTTGAGGTACATTCCGTATTTCCTTGTGCGCAAAAGCGGCGGTAACCTCTGTCCTTATCAGACAGAGGATGAAACAACCGCAGGTGCGAATTTTGTTCTTACAATTAGCCCCCCCCCAGTTGTCTTATAATTCTCAAATAATTTCGTATCAGACATTCTCCCGGAGCCGCTGCGGCGTTATCGCGGAGCCGAAGCGGTACTGTCGGGTCCCCGTTACGGCTCTGCGGTAGTGCCGCCGCGGCTCCGCGATAGTGCCGCTTCGGTGACTCCACGCGCCAAAGCGGCACTATGGCGGAGCCGCAGCGGCAATTTCTCTCAGAGTTAAGCCTCTACGAATACGACGTCGAATGAGCTGCGCATCCCAGTAAGGATTCAGGAAGCCGACTCCTTATCTTTATCTTATAGTGGACACTCTTATCCAGAGGTTTATCGTTGACGAATCCCTCAAAGGTAACGCAAAGCAGTCAAGTGAAAGGAAAACTGCAATGTGGCTCTATACTAACAAGTATAAGCCATAATACCCCACTATTCATACCCGCTCCCCAGCGTACCCGCTTTGGTGGAGCGGGGTGATGTTGGCGCCAACTGTGCCATGCGCGCTAAACTCTGAATACTTGCTTTAACTCACTGCAACGCAGATGGCACAAAATTTAGTTGAGAGTTAGAGAGATTATTGACGCAGTGAAGCGCCTTCAAAGGTGACTTGAAGTCACCTTCAAGGATCGGCCTCGAAATGCCGAGTGAGCACTCATTGCGAAGGAGTGCCTTTTATACCCTTCGGTTAGTTTTTTCTGAGCATGAGACTGATACCAGAAAATAACTCGTCAATGATTGACAAGTTGAATTGTAAAATTTAAGCGGGCGGATCGCTGGCTATCAAAGCGGTGGCGGGCCGATCGCTGGCTATCAAAGCACTGGCGGGCGGATCGCTGGCTGGTTGCGGGCGGATCGCTGCATCTCATAGCTTAGCGGGCGGATCGCTGGCTATCAAGGCCCTTGCGAGCGGATAGCTGGCAGGTTGCGAGCGGATCACCGCTATAGAGCTCGCCTGCGATACACCCGCTAGCGTGATCAACTTTCCCAGGTGCCGCTATCCGCCCGCCAAAACGCAGCGATCCGCCCGCGGAGACAATGAGAGGCAGCGATCCGCCCGCAACTTGCTGCCGTACCGCCCGCAGAGGCTTTGATCGCCAGCGGTCAGTCCGCACCTATTGTCTGAGTATACTCTAACGGCACAGGTGCGCGGTACAGGCGTGACTTTAAGCTCTGTGGAGTAGTACAGTGTTTTTTGCAAACCAGCAGTTATCCCACAATCAGTGCCAAAATATGTACACTAAGGAACGGAAAGCTAGCTTCGACTGCACTACGTACTCCTTGCACCGACATAGATATGTTTTGAGCTTCTAATAGAATAATGGAGCTCTTTTTGCCTTGGAAAAGGAAGATTCGATTAACATTTGTCATCTAACTTATAATCTGCATTTCTTAAACGTCTATACTTTATGCTCTGGCCAACTGTAAGGTTTTGAAAATTCAATGTAAGAAGCATAGATCACGCAAAAAATGTTTAAAAAAAGTTGAATGTTTTGAAAAATTTCGCTTAGTGTACGCTGAACACCCTTTATTGATTTTTGGCAATTTTCTGTTTTCTGTTTTCTGTTTTCTGCCCATTTTTGGAGATTTTTTTCTGTTTTCTATTTTCTGTCAAACTAGATTTTCTGTTTTCTGTTTTATGTTTCCAAAAACATTTTTTCCGCACATCCCTGGTTAGGACACTATCAAGAAGAGAGAGAAAGAAGACAGCAAGGATAAGGTTACGTAGAACCAAAACACCGCTCACGTGTGTTCTTGTAGAATGGTCTTATAAATTTCAATTGCTTCCATGTAGTGCATGCGCATATAGTGAATAGATGCCAGGGATAACTGATCCTCCATGGTATTCTGAACGAACAATAAAAGAGAAATAGGCCTGTCAATCCTAAAAAATGGAACCCACTCCAAGGAGTTGATGATGTGCCATAAGCCGTTTCTCTTCACCAAGTTTATGTGACACGTGGAACAACAGCCTGTTCTGTAGAGGTGTTCTCTCAGCTAAAAAATTTCACTTCAGACAACCGGCGAGGCCGGGCATTGCCAATACAGAACTCTTCATTTTTGCCTATCTTCTTTTAAAAGCACTGTTCGCGATCTAAATCGCTTTTCTGTTTTTTTTGCCTATCTTGAAACCGGTCCCATTCTGATTCCAATGATGCTTCTGGAATCGTACAAGACCTTCTGGAAATGGAGTTATGGTCCCTCAACAATTGAGCTAGGGAAAATGGTGGATGAGTTGTCCGAGGCTTGTAACTTCCGTCTTTTGCAGCCAATGTATGCGAGCTGACCTGAGTAAAGAGAGAAGTTGAGAATGAAGGAAAGAACGGGGCTTTTGATCGGAAACCATCGCTCAACTCACGATTTCGAGTGTTCCTTTATTCACGTCAAGGGGCGGGAAGAGGCGGGACTTGCCCACAGCGGCGGGGTTTGCCCACTTTTCTAAGCCGTTTTGCGGCTCCTGGGTAGCTTTTCGTCCCGTTTTTTCGATGCTGTTCTGCTTTTGAGAGCCAAGAGAAGCGTTTGTCATGGAAATTTCAAGGATGAAGTTAATCGCGAACAGTGCCTTTTAAAGGCATCGTACGCGCAAAAAACCGTATCTCATTTTTTCATGTTTTTGCGCAGGCAATTCTCTGACATACAGAATAAGAGTGGAAAGGCTTCACAAAACCATCGACTTTTGCGAACAAACTCATCTTGAAATGTCTCGAATTATTCACTTCCCACCCCTCCGTCGATTTCGGTGTGTCTGGTGCAATACGTCTGAAGTTATTTTTGCAAACGTCGGATGTGTTTTTTGCTTCAAACTTATTAGGTGGGTGAATTCCTGTTGCCTCTTGTTCACTGGAACTTATTCTGAAAAATAAAGTATCCATTGGGCAAGTTTGGATGTTAAAATTTCCCGAATTAAAAATTTCAAATGCTGAATCATCCGCGCATGTGATGGCGCTTCTGTTCCTTGTGCTAGATGGTTGGTGAAAATTGGTGGCGGATCGTCATTTTGAACCACTCCAACTTCAGAACCTCATGTTTTTGACGCGCAAAACTTCACTAACGTGGTCCGCCAGGCTCAATCATGAAATTGAGTCTGAAAAATGGATATTTGTTTTCAGCGCGAACGATGCAGTGTTCACGATTATTTTCACTTCCGATATCTCCACTGCTTACGGAAGGCCTGATGCCCTATATAGCAAGGCATGCTTGAAAAGGACACGAAAGACGCGTTTTTGAGCCAAAATAGGCCCTCTCTTGTTTACGTTGATTTTTGAGTGTGGAGGAATTGACCGCTATCAGTGCAATGAAGCGATCAGCTCACTTATCAGCACTTCCTTCACTTGATCATTCCTGTAATCTGAGTCTTCATTTATTCATTCTGAGGGGGCGGATCTGGGGCACTAGGCGTTTCTGGGGCACCAAAACGCTTGTTTGCAGCCGACCGTTCTTTCGACACTGGGAGCCTAGGATCCTTCTCGCCTATCATTTCACTGTGGAAAGTCAACGAGGATGATCATCGTGAACGCTGCCTTTAAAGGCAGTGTCCACGATAAAAACCATGTCTGATTTTTTGGTGGAGATCGGCAGCTGCGGGGCCTAGCTCAACCCTAACGTTGAAAAAACTAAGAGAAATGAGCTCGGAACGGTCCCCTACGGCCCCAAAGTTGGACACCCGTCAGCTCGTCACACCCCAGGGCCCGTAGCAATCCCACCGAAAGGTGGGAGCTCATAGCTGCCTCCCCCGCGTGAGGTGGTGGCTCACATCGCAAGCAGAATAGGTGGTAGCCGCCCTATCCTAATGCACGTGTGTGTGCTGAGGTGGTGACCTCGCTCGCAGCCGAATCTCACCCACCTCGGCACGCAGCCATGGACCTGAGGTCTAAAGGGGAGCCACGAGCTGCGAGTGGAAAGTGGAAATAGCGCGCACATTGCAGAGGCGTGTAGGGAGGGAGCCAAGCCATAGGTCGTGCATGACCGAGGTGGTGACGGCGTGGGGAAGAGAACACGATCGTTTGACCTTTTCTGGCGACTTTTGACCATCTCCGCTAAGGTTCGAGTGAAATTCTGAGTTTTGCACTGATCATGCGAAAATTCCCCCCAATGGCTGTGATTAGGGCATTGCAATGATAACCTCCTCTAACATGTGATAAATCTAGGAGGAAAGATTATTATGAAGCCTACAACAACGGAAAACACTTCAATGAGTGGCGATCATTGTCAGCAATGCTGTTAGCCGTCTTCCAAGAACGCAAAATCAATCGCTCTTCATCAGCTGTTGATTTTTGAGGACGCTGATTTACCCCTGGTTTCTCATTATTTTTGCTGTTTCTGAGCCTTCAAATTGATTGTTTCTTCATAAAACGCTGTACGTGGGCTGCCTCTACTGAGTGATACACTCCTTAACTTTCCTTCGCGGATTCACGAAAATAATTTGAAGTTGAATTGAACAAAGTATTTTTTTCCAGAGGGCCGATCAATTTTTTGGATGGTTTCATGGTTCACTATTTTTTTGTATGGTTTCATGGTTCACTCATTTTGCGCCGCCGTTAAGATATGTTCTGAAAATTTCTTCGCGATGAAAAGTTCGAGATCGTTTATCAGTTACCCATATCTCTAACTGGCTCTGTACATTCCGATTTAAATGGTACTGTTCTTCAACACGTTTTCTCAGCACAGAAGCTGTCGGAAATGCATATTGGATAACCCCAACCCCTAAAAAAAACCTCTCCTAGATATGTACTAGCATACCGTGAGACACATTGCGTACAGTTTTTAGGAAAAAAATCGAAGGAAAAATTTGAACAGCAAGGAAAGGAGGAAACGTCAGCAGCCAGGCACAGCAGCAGATTTAAAGGTGATGATCAATTTTCTTCAAAGAAGAAAAGCACAAGGGGTTAATGATTATGAGCTTCTATCAGACAAAAACTCTGGATGACAATTTCTCGGAAGAAAAATCCAAGTCTGAGAGATACCTAAAAACATTTTAGATTTGTTTTCTTTCTTTCGCCTTGGAAACAATCAAGAACAGGCCTGCACCACTGTTTTCAAAAAGTAGCTGAGTTATCATCAAAATCATTGGGTGTAGGTAGAATTTTCGTTATAATTTGTGAACGATTTCCCAGCTTCTAAAAAGGGCATTGCATTCTGGAACATGAAATATTCAAAAACATTAAGATTTGCCTTTATTCTTAACTCATTTTAGTTCGATGTTTGTTAAGCGAATAGCAGCGTGATCATGTTCAAACATGGTTAACGGAGAAAAAATCATAAGTTTTGCAAGAACAGGTATAATTATGGAACTGGAACATCGCCTGCTTACTTTAGAAGGAGGGAAGTATAGCACGGGAGGAAAAGGTATAACTCTCAACGTCAAGTATCACTCTGGCTAATTCTAGAGTAATCTACGGACTTTTCGGAAAGAAACAGAAAGTATGAACTTCTTTGCAAATTCGAAAATTTGTTCTTGTGCAACTGCCGAAAACGTGTATACAGAGATAGCAGTGCATAGTTTGTAATAAACTTATCAGAACAGGATGAACTGCAGATCTGAAAGAAATGATTTCGATGCAATAGATTGCTGTTGACTGTCCTGGTCATCTCACACCCTTGCTAATACCACGAATGGCACCTCGAACATGGGCGCGCGGTTCAGCAGCTGTGCGCGCTGTCGATACGATCATCGTGCGTGGTTCGACTCAGGCATGTGACTGGTTTTGCAAATAAAATTATCTTGTAGGAAGGGTCGCTACGGGTTCGCGACCATAGGTGGCATCTGGGTCCGATGTCCCTCAGGTCGGCTGCCATCTTTATGTGGTGGCGGCGCGGGGTTTGCTACGGGCCCAGATGCACTTTCCACGCCCACCGACGTGAACAAATGAATGCTCGAGATTGTGAGATGAGCGATGGTTTCCGATAAAAAGCCCCGATCTTTCCTACTTTCTCAACTTCTCTCTTTACTCAGGTCAGCTCGCATACATCGCCTGCAAAAGACTGAAGTTACAAGCCTCGGACAACTCGTCCACTATGCTTCCCTAGTTCAATTTTGAGGGATCATAGCTCCGTTCTTAAAAGATCTTGTACGATTCCAAAAACATCATTGGAATCAGCACGACACCGTTTTCAAGATAGGCGGAAAAGCAGAAAAACGATTCTAATCGTGGACACTGCCTTCAAAGGCAGTGGTCGCGATGAAAAACGTTATCTGAAAAACTATAAAAATTAGCTTAGGTGGAAAACAGCTGAAAAACTATGTAGGTAGTGCGATGAAAACGGGCTAGAATTAGAGTTTCTAGGGCCCAAAGATGCAAGTTCGTGCGCAAAGATCGCAGCCTCATGCCGAGCAGTCAAAAATCATCGACATTCAGAGGAAGAGATAAATGCAAATTAAATTAATGAAAAGATTTGACCAATGAAAGCAAGCACTTCAGTCAGTGTTTTTGACTAGATGAGTGCGAAGGATAATGTTCATTGATTGAAATTCAATTTAAAGCCAGCTGATGTTCTTGATATCAGAGATCATCGCTGCCGATGTTGTGGAGTGGGCTCGTCCACCATCAAACACAAGAAAGTTCAGGCTTCAAATTTGGCCCGAAGCAGCCGTTTTTCGCGACTTTTTCCTCATTGGTCCTACTACTAAACCCAGAAAAGGGTTTAGAAAGGAAAAGAAGACAATCATATTTTATCGTTACCACTGCCTTTAAAATGAGTACTAGTAGAAGGCAACGCACCTTTCTCAGCCGCGAGTTTGGAATCCTCGTACATGCCAAGGTAGAAGAAACATATACCGAGGTAAACTGGTAAATCTGGATTGTTAATGTTTTGATTCTTCATGTCTTCGTAAACCTATAATATTGCTGGTTTTGGCGTTGATGGGAAATTGATAGTTTCTAATGAGCCAACCAAAGCATAAAGTTCTGTTGGATAAAGATGAATTCAAAATGGCGAGAGACTTACGAGATTAGCGCTAATCCGAGTTTTTGCTCAAGTGTGGAGCATTCTTCGCTCAGTGTGAGAGCATTAAACAGTAGCTAAGCACTTGCTGTGCACAAAGTGAGCGTTTGCATTTTTCCGGCAGCTACTCCCTAATACCTGGCAAGCTATCTATCCGCTCCCTCAACTTAGAAAACAAACTGTCCGAACAACTGTCTCACATACGACGCTACTCCAAGGGGGAGAGTCGAAACTCAACCCGATCAGAATCCCTTGTTAGGGCTTCCCAAAATAGTGACCTTTCCCCGTTGAGTTGATGACTCACGTCCAACGCTTTTTTATAGTCTCCGGACCTGAAGTAGCAATGTCCCAACCAGAGGTCTGTCGTCTCGTTCTTCTCACCATTCTTTTGCTTGAACTGAAATTGTCTTCTTCAAGTGAGAAATTCAGTATACTACTTTTAGCTCGCCCGGCACATGTTATACACACGAACTTGGCGCATTTATTACAAAAAAAAAGCTCCAGATCCAGGTCCAACTTCCATTGATAAAGAGCACCCTTTCAGATCAGATTGTGGGTGGCTATTTAGGCAAGATTGTCGTCCATCTCAGAGCTTCGACTTTCGTAGGATTTTGGAGTACGTTTAGCACTTATTATTTTCAGACCATTCCTAACCTCGAGTCGCACCGAACAGGAATCGAAGCGGCCTCCCAACTCGGCTCGTTCTCTGAAACTCCAGGCCACTGCTGCAACAACACCACCTCTTCGGTGCTGTTCGAGGCCGAAAATCGCCTGAGTTAGACTGAGATATCATTTGAATCCCAAACCCATAAAAAGCTTATGTTAAACATTAGATAGCCAACCGGCCTGTGTTGAAATCGATCAAACATATTTTGCAACCAGCAAGAGCTCACCTCAAGGGAATTGAAATCGCTGCAGCATAGTCCTTCTTGAGAAGAAATTCGTTCAGGTCCGGAATCTGCTGCCGAACTTGTGGTCGAGGAGCAACCGGCTGCTTCTTCTTTGCAGGTCTCAGACGTGATAGCAGCTGAATATGGCACTACATAATTCTGCTTAGAAATAATTATATAATTGCCCTAAATACATGTTGAGATGCCCCCACAGAATCGGGTATTTTTTGTGATTTGTTGATAATTACGTATGGTCCGTTAACTATCTCTACAAAACCGCGTCGCAGCAATTATCTTGCTATCTTGAGAGCGGAGCGGTTGTTTTTCCATTTCTGACATTGTGTTTCCTCGGGAACAACCGCTCGACTTTTACGATATAACTATCATAGCAGCGCGGCGGCTTCCCCTCATCCGGAGATTCCAGTGACCTTATGAATAGAAACTCCAGTAGCAGGGAGGGGGTGTGTTTCACCTCTCCTTTCCTGGCACGCCAAATTGATTACATAGCAAGTACATGAAAAAGAATGGCAAAAGTTCCACTTGTAGCGCTTCGATCGCCGCTAACGTTTTCCAATGCAATAACTCAAACGGGAAAGCAGGCAAGACGAACATTGCAGATATAACATCATTAGAAGCGCTTTGCCTGAACGAATACCGGCGTGTAAGGTATTCGTTCGGGGAGGCGCGTGTGAACTCTCTCATTCTAACGGGTGAACAGGAAGGCTCCTGGCTCCCTGCGGCGGATAGTCACGAAGAGTTTCTCGTCCATCGGGTGAACAGCCAGACCAAGCATGTGCCAAAATTAAAATCCGAAAAAAAATCAAGAAACGAAAATTTTTCGGTCACAAAACCGAACAGTTATGAAAAAAACAGAAAAAATTGTCATTCAAAGACATCTTTTAAAAAGCAACTACACTCTGTTTCTTCTCGGGCGCTATCGTTCTCCGAGCGGAAATTCGGTCCGCAATTGCGGACTACGGCTGTTGCATCATGCGACCACTGCGTAACAATCGTGCTGGGAGAAGGATCAATCGTGTGCCCCGAGCTCACGTGAGTCCCAGCACGATTAACACGTGTCGCATGATGGAATAGCCAGTATGATTCGGCAGAGAACGATAGAAAGCTCCTGTTGTCGATTACTACAGCGCGGAGCAGTGGCATTTCTTCGTCGGAACCTCCTTATCACTAGTTATATAATATTTTATCGACGAACACCGTTGCGCTGCTGGTGATAACCGAAATCCACAAGTCCATAGGGGCTTGTTGATCGAATCAAGCAGCACACGGTGGCTGGATCCCCCGCTGTAAGGCGCGCCGTAGTGATGAGGAAGTGGGCAGCTACGCATTTTGAGCTGTGGATTCGATCAACAGTAAAGCCGTCAATAGAGGTTTGCCAGAGTCTGAATACTTTTGACTGGAAAACACAAGGCGTAAGCGTAATCAAAGTGCTTTAGGATAATGACACAGAATTGTGCTTTCATAGAGAAAAAACCATTCGCAACCTAAATAAGATAATCATGTGAATACCGTCCATTTCCTCTACATATTATAAAAGTACACCTCTAATAGAAAGGTACATGTAAAATAGAGGTCTGAGTATCAAAAGCACACCCTCTATTTGAAGTACACCCCCTTTCAAAAGTAAGCAGTTCAGGGCCGTGGCTTGCTTCCTCAAGAAAGAACATTTAAATCCCACCGCGGCTGGCGCTGAGCTGTGTAAATCTCCTGCCGGCGGCCCTGAATCGATTAGCATGGGCCTGCGCACGCGTGCAAGCTCCTCGCCAGCTCTGTTTCCGAGTGTGATTTATTTCCGTTCTTCGCGTGGCGTCGGCGCGCGTACGCTGCGTCTCCTTCTTCCCACACTTTCTCGATGTCTCTGCGCCTTGCTCCTGGCGCAAGCTCAGGGAACAAAGCCAATCTGACACGGAACCAGAGGGATATACCACCTCTTTTCGGAATGAACCTCCGGTACTCGGGTAAGTGTTTGGCGATCCAAATGTAGCATTTGAGAGAGACTAATCTGCACGACGTGTTTTTTTAATATTGTGACGTTAAAATTTTGACAGAACAGACCATCAACCACCCCTTCCTCGGTCAAGGATTGCTTGTGTGCGACAGCTTCCGGTGAAACTTCTAGCCGAACTTCAAATGGCCAAGTAAAAACACAGAACTGAAACTTGATATTGCTGTTATTCATGACGAGTGTACGGGGTTCATTTAGGTACTTCACAAGAATTTTGATTTGATTGGATTAATCATTCAAAGTTGACCTGGTCTAGCCCCAAGACGTTCAGCTTTAAAGGCAGTGTTCACGATGAAAAAGTTTCCTTTTTCCTAAAACCCCGTAAGCTTTGGGTCCCTATAAGAAGATTAAGAACGGAAGTGCGACGAAAAAACGGCCGGTAAGTGGGTTGAAGAGATATCGTGGGCCAGCCGGCCCATTGGAGGCCACTCCGCCCACGTCCTATAACAGTTCCCTGAATTCACCGTGGTTAAATGCGCGATGGTTCAAGCCCCGTTCTTCCCTATCATTCCTCAACGTCTCTCTTTACTCAGGTCAGCTCGCACACATCGGCTGCAAAAACGGGAGTTACAAGCCTCGGACAACTCGTCCACAATTCTTCCCTTGCTGAATTTCGAGGGCCATAACTCCGTTTCCAGGGTCTTCGTACTATTACAGGGACATCATTGGAATCAGCATGGGACCATTTTCAAGATAGGCGGAAAAACAGAAAAACGACTTTCATCGTGAACACTGCGCTTTAACGGTCCTTGAAAAGCCAAGTTTCCTCAGCGTTTGGAAGATTGTATCATTCATGTAGTCGGAATCGTTCCATACGACGAAGAGATCTAGAACCACCAATGGTACACTTTTTCCTACGGTGGGTTGTGTTACCGCAAAACACTCGTCTCTGGAGGAGCTGTTGTCAAGTCGTCCAAGAACCAGCGCTTTTTCGATCCCTCTGGATGGCTCGAAAGGTGATCAGTTTAATTGTTTTTAAGCCTAACAAGTCGGTTCCAATTGGTCTCTCTTTTTCCCTTAGGACGATGCTAAACCTATAATAATTATTTTGTGGAAGAAATTGACTTGGGGAGGGTATGAATGATAGGTTTCGAAATATCACATCATAATCAGTGATTGTGAAAGCCTCAGCTCAAATTGGGTCTAAGTGGTTTAGGCTTTCGAGGTTGCGGTATGGAAATTTCAATACATACAAATTCTCTGGTATAAACTATGAAGTATTTCTTCCAGAATTGCTGAACAGTCTACCACTGGAAATGCAAAAAATTGCGCCGAGTAATAGAAGAACGCCCTCTATTAGAAATTACACGTCTAATAGAAGTACACCAAAAAAGAAAAGGGCTGAGAATTCCGAAGTACAGATTCTACTAAAAGTACACACTCCAATAGAAGTAAATATAAAGCAGGAGCCTGGAGTATCAAAAAGTGCATGTACTTCTAAAAGAGAAAGTACGATAATTCTAGCCTTGTTGCAGTGCGTGCTAACACACATCCCTTTTCGTAGCACCAGCTCCGCCCATAGTCACTAATCGGGGATTCCTTCTCTGGTAGGAGAATCGCCGCTGCAGGCTCCCTACAACAGGCACCGAAGCGGCAATATCGCGGAGCCAGCGGCAATGCCGTAGTGGCTCCGCGATTTGCGGCTGATGACTTCACAAAGTATAAACCGACGGCCAGTAACCCATTTAGATTAAACGTTGAGTCACGAAATGCAACCAGGCCGCCTCCTGCTACTCGGTTGCTCCTGATGGGAGTAGCTGCCCACTTCATGTGACTGTGTGGTATGCTGAGGTGCGAGCGGTTAAAGAGAACCTTTATATGAATCCCGCGGTCCTTACTGGAGGTTGGTCGCCACCACTGGTATCAAAACTCCATGTTCACCCAGTATGGAATCGAGCCAATGTTTCATACAGTTGCCTGGTGGGTCTACATCCTGATGCACTCCCAGTTTCCTCATTTTTTGTCAACAAAGTGTTAACCTCTTATTAAGAATCGGTAATCGCGGGTGCATTTTATATAAATAATATAAATAGAAGGGATACCCTCTGGAGCAAAAAAATGCCGCACCTGTGGTTGTTACGCATTCTGTTTGATAGGTACAGAGTGGTATCCCCATCAGGGATGTGCGAAAATTTCTTTTCGAAAACAGAAAATTAAGAAAATTCAGTTTGACAGAAGACAGAAAAAACTCTTCAAAAATGGGCAGAAAACAGAAAACTGAAACCTTTTCAAAATCAAAAATTTGTGTTCAGCATACAGTATTCGAGATTTTTTCACAGCATTAAACTTTTTATACATTTTTCCTGTGATGAATGGTTTTCTTGCACAATACTCGAAAAGCTTCAACTCGTTGGCTAGAGAAAGAAATGTAGATTTTTGAGAGAGGGAGATTTATAAATGCAAAATGTCCCTCTAATCTCTGTTTTCCTGAGAGAATAGCACTGATTATTTGATCAAGAAGCCATTGCGTGCCAATAGAACATAGATTCAGTCCGAAGCAGGCTCTTCCTTAGTGCAGATATTTTCTGATAATTCTGCGATAATTGCTGGGATTGGACTACTCCCGCAACGCCCTAGAGTCACTTCGAATAAGTTACCTGAGACTTTTGACCTGCAAGTTGCAGCGATGGCTTCATACACAGCTTACTTCAAGTTCACAAGTAAGCCGAAGCGATGTTACGTGTGACTTGGCAAGAGTGTGGTCATTTACCAGGTGTCATGTAACTTGCGCTGATAATACGCCAAATCATTGCGAGTGAACTTGCACTGTTGCTACATGCGTTACTTGGCACTCAGATGCGGACGCGGCTGGCACCGGATAAGCCGACGCGGCCAGCACACCGACACGCAGCGTGCTCGCCGAGCACGACTGGGGCCGCTAGCATTTGGGCGGAGCCTCCAGCCACCAGCGTCGATGTGCCGGCTGGCAAGCACCATCAAATTCAGACTGACTGAACCGATGATGCTGCTGATATCAGAGGTCTGCCTCGAGAGTGCGCCGCATACCTCCCCTAGGAAACGGCCAACAGCGTAAGTAGTAAGTGTTGGCATGTGCGGTAAATAACACATTTACGGTACACGCCAGTACTTTTATGCCACGTGTAAATCAACTCGCACAGTGCATCATACTTGATTTGTTGAAGGTCGCATGGCAACCCAAAGCTGTAGAGATAAGTCGCAGTGATAACTTGTTCATGAGTCTGAAAGGCAGTGCCGTGATCAAACATGCTTGTCTTCTTTTTCTCTCTCTAAACCTCTTATCGGCTTCAGAGTAGTAGGACCTATAAGAAAAAATCGCGAAAGAAACGCTGTTTCGGGGCCAAATTTTATGCCTGAATTTTCTTCGTATTCTGACGTTGGATGAGGCCACTCTATATCATCGGCATCGATGATCTCTAATATCAAGAAGCACCAGCTGGCTTGAAGTTGGATTTCAACCAATGAGCACATTAATTCCAGTCAAAAACATTGACTGGAAGCGCTTGCTTTCATTATTGTTCAAACTGTTTTTACTTAGTAAATTTGCATTTATTTCTTCCTCTGAATGTTTGATGATTTTGGACTGCCCGGCATGAGATCTTTGGTGGCAGCCATTTTTAAGAATTGTGCATTAACCTGAATCTTTGGGCCCTAGAAACTCTTAATTTTAGCCTGCTCTTTCACCGCGCTACCTTCCCAGTTTTTCAGCTGTTTTCGCTTTGAATTCAAGCTGATTTTTCTAGTTTTTTTCGATAACGCTTTTCATCGTGACCACTGCCTTTAATTCGCATGTACTTCCACCAGAAATTCCTGAGGCCAGTGCCGCGTCAGCATAAATGTCCTAGCGTCCCCGCTTTCTGCTCTACTATGGTGGGTTCGGTCGTGAAGGCCCATGACAGTTTCAACAACGTCATCACGGGCCTAATCAGCAATTTTATTGCTTTTTCATCTGCATTCAAATTCTGGGCATCGTCCCGGGCTGTGAAATGAGTCAAAAACGAACTTAGATTTTGCGTCAATGGCTCAGTTGGGGAAACAACTCCCTCTCAAACAAAGCGGTGACATTGAACCATTAATACAGTCCTCTGCCCACGCAGAAAGATGTATTCACACTCGAACGCCGGGCCAGTGAGGGTACCATTAGCGGGCGCTAAGCCAGTCTCCAAAACTCATTTTTGTTATTATTCGAAAAAATTGGAGTTTTGGCGTTTTCACCGCATGGCATACTTCTGAGGGTTATCATCAATGGTAAACCCTGCAAGAGGGTTATCGCTATGAAATGAAGATGAAGGCCTCGGCTTTCCCAATTGGATTACGCAGCGCATTCCTGACGTCAATGCCATAGAGATAGGTTGTTTTCCAGGCCCACACAGTGTCACGCGAGGTCACCCGCTGAACTTTCCAATCAGATCCTTCATTTCTGAATCTGGCAATTAATTCGAGGACTCCGTAAGGCTGGTAGATCCGTTTGACCCCAAGCGAGTACCAGCAACCCCGCCATGCCGATGAATAGCCGCGCACTCCTTCCACTACTCGACCCAGCCCGGGTAACCTCCATAGGATGGGCAACTCATAGGGTGTGCAGAGAATGAGGGTGAGGCTTTCTAAACTTATGTGTTTACTGCCTATGAGCCCGTCCATTTGTCTCTGGAGTAATTTTGGAAAAGCCGTGACAATTTGTTTTGTTTTTCTGCCACCTGGTTGCCTATTTTGCAGAAAAAATGGCCAAAAATGGACAGAGGCATGAAAATTCCGCACTCCCTGATCCCCATGATTGCGACTCAAAGAAGATGCGGAGATGTGCCTTCGAACTTCTGGGTAGATTGAACCGGCGGCAACCTCGTTTTAACATATAGGGACCAATCTCGTCCTGTCGACGCAAGATTAGTTGATGCATCCTCGCTGTGCTGGAAACGCTGCGGAGACTGGCGTGGATAATGTTCGGCGGCATTGTCGAGGCTCAAGACATGCCAATAACAGAATCATCGCTCGACACAGTGATGAGTCGTCACGGAACAGCTTTAGTACTACCGGCGGAGCTATCGTGGCAAACGCAGTCGAGGGTCTCGGCATATTGCTGTCACCGGCGCTACTGGCAGCGGCAAACTTTCGTCAAGGAAGTCATTTACCTAAGCATGGTACAGATACGAACCCTACACAAAGCATGTTTGTGTAAGGTGCGCACCTGCCTTTATGTGTCGTGCAATAATATTGAACTGCGATTACTGGTACTACAGTACGGTACAAGCGTCACTATTAAAGGCAGTGTTCACGATAAAAATCGTTTTTCTGTTTCCCGCCGCCTATCTCTGAAAATTCGCCCCATTTGCGCTGATTTCAATTGATGTCTCTGAGAATCGTACACGACCTTCTGGGAACGGAGTTATGGTCCCCTCTAAAAATATATGAGCTTAAGGAAGGCATGGTTGGACTGAGGTTGTCTGAGAGCTTGTGACATCTGGTCGTCTTTGCAGCCGATGCATGCGAGCTTTCGACCTAGAGTAAAGAGAGAAGTTGAGAATGAAGGTAGAGAACGTGGAGCAGGCTAATGATTGCAAAAATCATCGCTCATCTCACGATCTCTGAAGCGTATTCATTTGTCTACGTCGGTGGGCTTTCTGTGTCGCGCTTTTGGGGGTTTTCCCTTTGCGCCCAAACCGAGGTGGCAACTTCAGACTTCTTGGAGCTTTCTCTGGCTCCGTTTTCATGCGTTCTTTCTCGACGTCTAAGCTGCAATATGCCCTCTCCACTACCCATTCCTGGTGGGAAACTGGAAACACATTTTTTATCGCGAACACTTGCCTTTAAAGTCGGGTATGTTTGTGTATATTAAACTCATACACAAAACAGAGAATGTTTTGTGTATGAGGAATGCCTGTTCGGCCTTCTTCTTTCATCGTGCAGTTGATCTTCGGCATCGAGGAGCAAGTGGAGTTGATAACTTTATGCCTCTGGCTTTGATCAGACTAGCGACTATCGCGTCGTGATGATCAGACTTCATTAAAACAACGAATTGAATTATCAGCATGCGATTTAATAACAGGAGCATGAGCATGATGAGAAACTGGTTGTATGATACAGCTAAGGAGTGCAGTGAGCTGGAGCCTCATCTTTGGGAGGGAAGTTAGCGAATATATCGTGATCTGGCTATTCGGGTTCTGAGAGTCAGCATTTTCGTATAGGCTCGAAAAACTGAGCATGCAGGTTTCTTCTTCTTCTCTTCTTCTTCAGCGTTTGTCCTGCATTGTAGCAGGGGTCCCGCTTTTCTCGAGCGATGCCGCGCCAGTCGGACTTTGTCATTCGCGTTGTCAGGATGGAGGCCTGCAATTTTCATATCGTTGTGCAAGACATCCAGCCATCTCTGCCCAAGTCGTCCTCTTTGGTCGCTGGCCCGTTACTTGAAGCTGCATAGCCGCTTTCGCTATCGAGTGCTTTCTCCAGCTCGCAGAGACGCGCCCATACTTCATCTTAGGCGATTTTCGGGAAGTTTAGGGTCCGAGAAATGGGCGCGACACCGAATCTTCCACGCACATCTTCATTCCGAACTCAGTATCCAATCGGGTCAATCCATCACTCCACCTAAGGCATCTTTCGTTTCCATCACGCCTAGCAGCGTCATTCTGCTTCCTTGGTCATCGGATAACATTCTTGTGCCCATACAATGAGCGACGGGCCCCTACAACTGAGACGATAAATCTCGATTTGAGCCCTGCTCCGCAAGCCTTTTTATCGCTGGAGGAGCACTCCACTCGCGGTTACGCCACTTCAACCAATGGCGGCAGCATTGATGCGTGCGTCGACTTCAGCCGTCAGCGCGTCCCATCATCGCATAAGCGTTGATCCAAGATATCGAAACGTAGTGTCGCTTTTGCAAGCGGGAGCTGTGTTGTCGACTCGGATGGAATCGTCACAAGCGCGCCTACTTGTCATGCATTCGGTTTTTCTTTTTATTGAGTCGTGTAAACCGAACGCTGCCAGTCTGGTCTGGCTCAGGCTTGAACTTGTGCTTGAGATTTCCTTTGCTGTCTGAGGCCGAGCATCACCGTCGTCAGGCCATACAACAGGGTCCAGGGTGCTGAATCCTGCAAATCTCTGCGTGATGACATCCATATGGGCCCGATGATGAAGAGCAGCTGGGGAGAGGGCGGAGCCTTGATGAACTTCCAAGCCAGTGATTCGAAAAGCGCCTTGATGTTCCCAAGCTGCTTGGATCGTATGCGCAAACTTGACGTGTCCACGTGCCAGAAGCTTCACCCAATCGATCAATTCTTCCGGGACATCTCGGCTGCGCAGAGGCGTACCATATTACTTCTTCGTGAGGGGACTCTGTCGAACGCTTCTCCAGATCGTCAAGAAAAGGCGAGTGAACAGCTCTCTTCCTTTTTTCACGATCGCTTTTCCACAAGAAGTCGGGTCTGCATGGATAGCATGTCGACGGTGCCGCTATTCCTGACAATGACTACACTGATTTACGGCTTTCAGCTCCACCGACATCACGAAGTTCTTCCCTATCCAGAATCCTCTCGAAAATCTTCATTGTATGGCTGAGAAGTCGGATGGGCCGGCAGTTGCAACAGTCAGCAGGACTCCCTTCTTCTATGAAAAATCGGAACTGTGGTGCTTGACTTCCAATCTGAGGGAACCTTACGCTCAGTCACAATGCGGTTGAATAACAATGCAAAGTCAGGCAGATTGGGTCTCCCAGCGTCGACTCTTCCATAACTCGGCGGCAATATCATCCCGGGTCCGGTAGCTTTGCCATTCTTCATCAGCTTTCAGAAGCCTCTCGCTGCCATTTCGCTCGCTGTGATAGGCGAACACCGCCCTAAGGTGTAAACCGGAGAAAGAGCATGAGGTAACGGGGAATGCGTGGAACTCTTCTGTCGAAACCGCTTCGGAAGTGCCACTGCCGCTGACCTTTCTTCTTCCGCCTGCTCGGCCGTTCGATAGCAGCCGACCGCGTCCATCGTTTATCCCAACAAACTTCTCTATATCCTCCGTCTTCGGTTCGTGACTTGACGAGCCGGTAGGAGGACGCGCTCGCCCTGCTCTCGTCATCGGGCTTGCGATATAGAGCTTCGTATCGCTGACCTCCCGTTCTCAAGCTTCTGCCTTCTTAGCCGCACTTTTCGCGACTTGATACTTCCTTTCCAGTTGGCCGGGGTTTTCTCTTGAGGAAAGCGTGGTGAAGAGCCTTCTTCCTTCGTGCACATGCCTTTGAGCTTCGTCAGTCCATAACCACGCTTCCTTCCTCGATGTACACTCCGTCCAAGGCTTTGTCGTTCCACAACGGAGCAGGCAGCTTCTGAACTATGCTCCTCTTTGCTTCCTCCCAGCTCTCTTCGACGCTTGTGATCTGAGGTAGATGGATCCGGAACAAATTACTTCGGTGCCTTTGGTCCTTTGGAACTCCACCACTCTGATCCTTGCAGGGACCGCAAGCGAAGGGTCTGCGCGCTGTTGTTTCGGAGGGCTAACGTGGAGCGTGCAGATGGAGTGGACGATGTTGAGTAGCCACCGCCTCATAGGAAATCGTCACTTTGGCATCGGTAAACTGGCAACGTGCGGTCTTTGCTCCTCATGCGGAGAGTAATCGATTTGCGACGAAACGGTTCCACTGTGATGCGTTTCTAGCTGAGAGCGCCGCTTTTTATACCATGTATTCAGCAGTATGAGGTCGTGATTCTACCACAGCGTAGTCGAGAATCCGCTCGCCATCGTCAGCTTCCTCGTCCACAGCCGAACCCACTCATGACTGGGATGTCCATTGCTCGCCCTGTCCCACGTGTCCATTCAGGTCGCCAGCTGGCGTCAAGACAATCTTCTTACCGGAACTGGCAGCGAGATCTTCGCTATCAAGGAGTGCCCAAAAATCATCTTTTCGTTCGTGACGAGCCCAGCTGCTCGGTGGAGCATATGCGCTGAAGAAATGCATCTTGCGATGAATTGATGACAAAAATTATTTTCATGAGACGGTCATCGTACCAGAAGATTTCAGCAACAGAATCACGATGAAGCGCTTCAGAACGATGCCTCCAACTCCGTTTGTCGTTCGTGGACTGCCATTGAAGATCAGTCGGTAACCAGTACCAATGTCTTTAGACTTCGCACCAGCTTCATCTTGAGCCTCTAAAACCCAAAAACTGAGCATACGAAATTATCCATCGGATATTGATAAGCACGTTTAAAATTGACGTTTGATGAAGGGGGAAATTTTTTGTCAACTTGTTTTGCAGCAACGGAGCCAATATGAGGACCAGAATCGCGTACATAACGTGGAGAGTTGATATTTTGAGGTGATCTTACGTCAGTTAGAGATCATATCGTTCTCCCCTCATCCCCTTTGGAGTGATGGAAATACAGGAAGAGTATGTCAGACTCGTGTCATTAGATATGAAGCTGCGCCGCTGTCTGGCGGTAAAACGCGGCGAAGCGAAGATGATGATGGCTATCGATGGAACGAAGTGGATGATGGTTATCGATGAAATGATTATCTAACTGTTCGTTTGCTTCGCAACGGAATGGTTATGATTTTGGCGAAGTATCATTTGTGAGAATCTCGTTGAAAAAAAGTGGAAATGTCTTATGCCACTGATTTGGCATGGGAATAAACTCGAAAGAAGCGATAAAAACTCCGTGAAATGATTCATCATTGATTTGGATGTGCACTTGTTTAGTAAACAACGAAAATTGAGTGTGACATTGAAAAACCAAATCACGCACATCGTACTGAGCACACACATTTATTCGCATCACGCACATCGTACTGAGCACACACATTTATTCGTGTGGCTGCGATTCTCTTACTTGCAGACATTCGCATATTTCGAACCAGCTGATATTCTTTATACTAGAGATCATCGATGCCAATGATATGGAGTGGGCTCGTCCGCCATCAAAAGACAGAATTTGAGTTGACACGAAAGAATTTGAATCAAAGATTGGTTACTTTTTCGCATTTTTCTTTCACATACGGTCCTACTTACTCCGAGAATCTAGAAAAGGGTTTAGAGAAGAAAAGGTGGTAATTATATTTTATTCAAGGCAGTGTTCAAGATAAATATCGCATTCGATCTCGACTTAAAGCGCGGTTTTTGGCTGTGAGTTAACTTGAATAGTGAGGAAACAGCGAAGAAAAAACGCCCAGAGACAAGCTAAGAATAACGGTTTCTGAAATACGTGGCAGGTTCAGAGGCGCGAGACGAGCTTATGCGCCCTGCAAGTTTCGCAAGCGCAGGCTAACAGCGAGTTGTGAGCAAATCGATCAGGCAAATGGACGTAGTCGGAAACGCTTGGCAATTTGCCATTAAAAACGTCCGCAGCGCCCACGCAAGCTACTGGGTCAGAATGGGGGGGCGTACTGGGCTAACGAAATCTTCGCTACTGAGCGCGCATTTTTATCTAATTTGTGGCCTGCGTTCGCTGCTCACTTCGGCCTTATCCCCTCCAGCCCGTCTGCCAGCATAGTGCTTCACTCTGAAAGCTTCGAAGCAGACGGTTTATCGTGAACACCGCCTCCTGGAAGCCTTTATCATAGATTAGAGGCGGCATACACGCTAACAAACATGGTCGAGAGATTTTAGCATAATTACAAAGTTCACTTCCGTACTGCCGATTTCAGTCTACGGCAAAGTGCGCGCTGACGTTACGCGAGGAATCGTGCCGCGGCGCGGTTGCGAGTATCAGGGATGTGGGATCACCTGGGCACCCAAGGCAAAAACGGCCGGGTGATCTCGGCATCCTTTGTCTGAGGATGCTCGCAACTCGCGCCGGAGCACGATTTCCGCAATCATGGTGCTTTTTGCGGAATGAACGGCAGTGCGGGAGGCTCATGAAACTGTAGGTCCGCACGGTACCCAAGACATGTTCTCGTCAACTTGACGTTTGAAGATAGTGAAAGCCATCCAGGATGGCGATATTTGACAAATGCTTTAAGCAATCTCGTCTCGCACGCCCGTATTTTCCTGTACACCTTGCCGAGAAACATTAGAATGGAAAGTTAAACTCGAGAAAACAAGATTATACCCTAAGAGCAAATAGTACTTTCAAATGGAAGTCTACTAGAGAAACAGCTCGATTCACCTGAATATAACATGTTAGATCACCGACGAGAGTCACTCATTTCTAAAAGTCCCAGCCAGGGTAGAGCGGCATTCTCGAACTTACAAGGGGAAGTGTTTAGAGTGGTAAACGCATCTGCCGAAACGACTGGTATCGTTAATTATCTCTAGTGGCTCAATAGTAAATTTGCGACAGAATCCAGCCCCCGAGCTGCAGGTTGCAAGAAGTTACATGTTTAACCGAAAGATCGTCTTTGTGCTTTTTTTGAAACCCTCCAAAAAGGGCATTAATCTCCTCGAAAGTCAGAGCGGACCCCATAAAATGCGTTCGAAGCGTCCAGAAACTACACCCCTAAGCAAAATTTGGGTGAAGGCGCATTTTTCCATACTTTGTCTAGACTGACAGCGTTTTGGTGCAGTTACGGATTTTCGGTTGGGCGAATATTTGGCAATACCGATTAGAGGGGCTCTGGAAGCGTTTGAAAAAATGTTCCAGATTTGACTTGAAATTCCTCCCGCAGGGGGCTTTTTGGGGCGCTGATTACGAATCTGCGTAAGTTTATTAGTCGATTTTCCAAAGTTTTCGGCTAATTTCGTTCAAAGCTTGCCATGACTGGGGAAAATTTCGAGGGAAAAACGCCACTTTCGAGATTTTCCGGAGTGCTACATGGTAGATATTGCTCAAATTGTGCCTTTGGGAGTTACTTGGGAGTGCTGAACACGAATCTGGAGTCTGTTTATCGATTTTTTTGCTAATTACGGTAGATTACGAGTGGAGTATACGGTAAGTTTCATGTCAAAATCTCAGATTTTACCTGAAAAATTCGTATACGGGGGTAAATATTCTGGATTGGAGAATGCGAATTTAACGTCCGTTTGCTCGATTTTCAAAATACTAAGGTTGGGCTTTACCCCCTAAATGACATGTTACCTACCGTAACCCATGCGAGTAAACCTCGGAACTTCGACAAATGGACTCCAGATTCGTGTTCACCACCCCAGATTACCCCCTACTTACAGAGTTTTGGGCTAAATCCAGGAGAAAATTTTTGAAACTCGCAAAAGTGTCTGAGTGGGTCAGTGGTACTCCTCGCCTTTCGCGAGGCTTAAAAATACGCTCATAACCTGTTCGAACCTGCAGCTCAGGGGCGTGATACTGCGCATTTTTACTATTGAGCCAGAAGAGATAATACTAACTATGCACTCGGTCGTTGGCGAATGCGTTACCGCCTGACGCTTCCCTTCTTGGGGGCTGGGCGAGTGCCGCCGCGGCGCGGCGCGGCTGATGATTGGGGCGGAAATATTGATGAATCGCGGCGATCTATCGATGCAGACTCTCCATCATATTTCGGCAGACCGCGCCGCTTACCACGCGGTAAACACTTCTACTCATTATTAGGATGGGTATTAATGGGGGTGCAGACATTGGTAACGTCAATCGAGGTCAGTAGACTGTTTTCTTCTCGTGCTACCCCCATTTGATAGTGATGATCACCTAACTTATCAACTTATAGCGCATGTTTCTCAAGATTAGCTGTTCATTCTTGTTGCTCAAGGGAGGAATGCGGGCGTGTGGGCAGACAGGATTCTCAATTCTGTCAATCCTGGAAATGGCATTTCACTGCTTGCTAAATGTAACTTGTCATTGACGACAGAGAGTAGAATCCATGCAGGCATAATTAGAAAGTTCTTGCTCAATAATTTCAGTCCGATGAGATGGATTTGTGGAAATCATCTGCTGCGCCGAAATCACTGCTCATTCTTTATTCTAGTGAGGCCGCCAACACTTGCCGCGTGGCCAGCCGCCTGGCCTGGCATCGTCGTGACATCAAAATTGAAAACGGGCACCATATACTTGTATTCTCGGATCGTATTTGCGAAGCGTGTATGCTATGCCTCTGAGCGACGCAGGCAATGTACGCAATAAGAGAAACCTCAGTGCAAAAAAATCGAAGAAATGTAAAGAGAAATTCCATTTTCCTCGGATTAATCCCTGCGCGCACTTCATGGTGTAAGGGGACTTCATGTGTATAGTAGGCCGACAATGTTTGTCATTGGGGAAAACTCACCGTTGGATTTCAACCGTGCATTTCCGATCGTTTTTATTCGAAATTCGGGCAGATTCACCAGAAGTTAATGTCGTCAGTAGTCGTGCAGCCTACAACATGCCTAATCTCGTGGAACACGCAAAGCACGCTTAATCACCTATTCTGTTGCCGTGAACTGTAAACGGTTTAGGGGCGGTTCCTGGATGAATGATCTGGACTCATGTTGGTGGGCCGGAAAGTCTCTTACTCCCACCTTATGTATGCGCTCACAATTCCGGAAAGGTCGTGTCATGAATTCCAGCTCGATTACGCGCACGGTCAAAGCGCAGGCACTCAGAAAAGCACGTTTCATGGTATTATTGCTACGATGCTCGAGCTACTCTGGGAACCGACTTATCGAGCAAAATGAAGTAAAGTGAAAAATACTTATGAGAAATCAAAAAGGATCATCTGTTAGGCCACTCTCCATCCAGGGGGATGAAATCCTGCTTCTGTCTCCCAAGATGATCTGAGAAATCCCTTCATCATCTAATTCTAGCACGAGAGACGTCATGAATTATTTCGGAAAATATGCGCAGGCACTTTTAGCGATAATGAAGGCCTTTGTTTCCGTCGTAAATAAAGAGTCACCCATTTTCGCAGGAAGAGTCGACCAAGTGGCAGATAGAGAGCTGGGTCAGCGCATGCAATCTTGTATTGCCGCGAGCATCTTTTGCGGCACAGCGGGTGCTCGCCGAATGGACGAGTCGTAGTTCGGCCTTCCCTGCATGCGATAAGCTCTCGGGTTCGGCGCAGGAGAACCATCAGGAAGAACTAATGGATCCGATTGAAACCGCACTGCGGTGTAACGGTTGCGAGATGGTGCCTCCCTCAAATTTCTTTTGCTCCTGAATTGTAAGCATTCCCAGACTTTCACGGGTTTTACCTTGGGCTAGCACGGAGTCTTCTATTAATTTTTCCTAAATGGTGGTTTCGGGTTCCGTCAGGTCTTTCCTGCGCTTCAGCCTCATCTCAATTTATGCGGGCGGCCCGGATGGATTGATGATTTTCAGCCCGAGGTCGTCGTTCTTCACTCCACGCGTTCTGCGATCTATGCTCACTCCATATCCTATTTTGCTCCCGTGCTGCGACTGCGAAATCAGAAGATAAATGTCAGGCCTGAGACGAACGGCATTCGTCCAAAAATTTTGCTTCAAAATATGCGAGGCCATTACAAGAGCCATATCTCCGTTAAATGGGGATCTTGGACCAGATCTCCAAATATCATTGCCCGAGACGGCGGTTACTTTTCAAGATGATGATAAAACTTGGCCAACAATTTTCTGGAGTGTCTTGTGCCTTTGAGGTCTCCGCATATGAACTGTTCGTTGTGACAATGTAAATCTTGTGTGGAACAGTCTTTCGGAGATTCCTTACTCTCTGTTGCTTCATATTTTCTTTTCATTACTTTCCCTAAATAATATGCTGTTTGCTTTAATATTCATTCCCATTATTCGAGTGCACCTCCATTTTTCACAGGGTGAGAACCACCGTGAAGACATGTTCATCCATTCAGGCAACTAGTCCAGGCCCAGAAGTAATAATGAACCACTTGAAAGAAGACGTTATAGGCGCATTCTCTCGCTGTTTCTTCGATAATTAAATTGGTGAAACTTGATTGCCAATGCATTATTTCAGGTGGAGAGAATCCGGGAATGAAAATCATTGTGAATACCTTGTTCTGATTCGAAGATAATCGGATGAGTATCCGAGCGTTTGGCTAGTCAGGATAAATCTGTCAAACTACTACAGTCGAATAATCGAGATAGTCCAGAGATCCGAGGCTATATTCTGAAAGTCGAGGTCGGGATATTACGGCAACCGGAAGGCCACGAAAAAAGGCTGCACGTCAACTACTCTCCCGGGAGGAAAATTATGTTCTTCCGGAAGGCCTGCTTCATCTCGGATCGTTGTTGTTCATTAATCGAGGTGAGAACTAGCTGTAATTGCACGACTCTGCACTCAATTTACCCAGCTCGTTCGCAAAAGGATAGGATTAAATCTATTTTCTCAGATGAAATGCCATGGGATTTCAGTCAGTTGAAAGTGATTCTTTAAGAAACCTTATTGCTGTTGAGGGCAGTTTTTACGTGAATTCTCGAGACAAAATCAGACTAGTCGCCTCCGAAACACTGTTCTTCCCGGGTGAGCCTTTGGCAGAAGAGCAGATTCCTCCGCAGGATTTATTTTAGCAACTTTTTTGAAACAGAGCTTTAGTAATTATTACTTTCTTCCACAACTTGAGGGGCACTTGCCTGCATCGGTCATTGCTTTTTTTTTATTGAGAATTACTGAATATGTGATATTTCATAACAAATCAAAGTGTGATAAGTAGGCTTTCATCCGTAAGAATCAACTTCAAAAACAGGGTTACATATAGAATTAATCGATCTCTTCGCTAGGCCAAACGGTTCAACCGATCATTTGATTAGGGAATGTATACATTGGGGATTGCCTTTCACGTCTAAATTGGAGAATATATCATGAAAAATAACACCAGCGCTAGCGACATATTGCTCCAAAACTCCACCAAATATAGGGTTTAGCACAGAGACTGGCAAATGAAGACACACCTAAACGTCCGCCAATCAGCCATGTTATATCGGTCTGATTTGGTTGGGTGCTGATACATTGAGCCGCCACTAACGCCCGCGAGTGGATGGATGAGTGGAGAAATCGATGTGTCTTTTCATGTTAAAGAACAGCATTACTTGCGCTCAAATGTTTTTTCATAGTCGGATAAAAAGTCGACTTTTTATTCGAAAAGTTGAATAGTTGAAAAGTGTGATATCCGACTACAGCCGAAAAGTAGAATATTCGAAAGGTGGAAATTATCGGACTACAGGCCCGAAAAGCCGAATATTCGGAAAGTGCAGTATCCGACTACAGTCGAGAAGTCGTATATCTGGAAAAGTGCGGTATGCGACTACAGGTCGAGAAGTCGAGTATTCGAAAAAAGCGATATCCGACTGCAGTCGAAGTCGAGTATTCGAAAATATGTGATATCCGACTACAGGCGAAAAGTCACTCGCATAATCGCTGAGCAGCTAGGGACACACATCATATAGGTTTCTAGGCCAAGGCCGGTTCCTAGGCTGCTGAAAAAGTGGGCCGTAACGGGGCGGAACCACCGCCGCATATTATGCTGCTGCCAGTTTCGCGTTTGAAACCCCAGTTCGCCGGGACATATGCGTTGCTCCCAGCGCGTCCGAGTGCGACCAGGTGCGCTCACCGTCGGCACTGTTCCTGAGACGCTACCCATCACTGAATTTCCTCGCCGTGAGCGCACCATCACAAAATTTCTCCGGCCCGACATGCTCCCGGGGATGCCACTGTGGTAATCCGCTTTGGGGTCCCCAGAGGGGTCACCTGCCACGCCCGCAGTGGGTGCACCCCACCGTGGGACCGTAGGAGGTGACCCACAGTTGGGTACCACCGCCCCCCGAGCCGTGCAGGAGCCCTATCGGCGACAAAATTATTCTCCGATATCCGGTGGATCTTCTGGCGAGTGACTCGGAGGCCACTCTTCCAGGTCTGACTCCGAAGAGCCGACTGAAACACACTGTGAGAGGAGAAGCCTTTTATACCAGCAACATTGTTAATACTTTGTCTAAACATGTCAGGATTAGACCAGTTAGGAAGAGGGGTGGGCGGAGCCATCCAATGGCGAGCGGCCATTGGCTCTAGGACATTTTCTTCCGGGGCGCCGGAGTTCCGCGACATATGCTGCACTTTCAGCATCATGGGACGATATCCTGCGGCAATGGGGTTTGTAACGCTGAGTCCATCCACCAATCACAAACTGGTGGGCGGTCGTCAGCAGATATCTCTATGATGCTGCTCAGAAAATGAGAGGCCGGCCCGTAATAAACCCACCACTCATTCAGGATCATCTGAATGGGTGATAAGACAGAGCCCGAAACAGTCCAGACAGGGCTCAGACGATGCCGAAATCGTATCGAGCGATAGATTGTGTGCATTCAAGCGGTCAGTCTTGCAAAGCCATGATGATGGGGCATGATGATACCTGTTAATACAGGAACAATCGTGGTGAGCGCGAAGCGCTTCACCAGATTTGGTAACTTTGATTCGCCATCGCGCAATCCCCTGATCTCAGTATCAGGGTCCAGAGTGAACGTCCAGGAAGTCCGTTCTTTTTGCATTTGATATACTTTAGAAAGTTGAATAACTGTTCAAAAATGGTCTGGAATGGTTACCTAAGATTCGAGAAAAAATTGTCAAAAACCACGTGATTTTGGTCGAAAAAAGGGGTCATCTCCTTTTTTCAGTTGGCGTACATGATCTTGTTTGGAACACTTCATCGCGTTGAGCTAGAAAGCTGATTTTTGGCCCAGAAAGTTTGTTATGATTGCCGTTAGCTCCTGACAAAATTTGAAGTTGGTAGCTCAATTTTGCGGGACCTCAAAATTGAGGGTCAAGTAAGACATAAAAACACGTAAACATGTTATTATAGCAAACCATCCGACGTTTACTCATTCGTAAAATGAACTAGCTTGAAATAAACTTACCGGTCACTGGGAGGCCCCGGTCATAGTTGGATGAGCCGACGCCCAGCCGGCGGCTTCGATACACACAGAATGCATTGGAAATGGGATGCAAAAATCACTCGGTCGGTGTATCCCCCGCACCCCCCGCACCCCCCCAACACCTCCCAACACCCACCCGGTCGATACGTATGAACAACATGGTGAGGTGAAGCTGAGAGAAAATCACTCGGTGTATCCTGCCCGCTCTCTCCGCACCCCCCAACACCCCTCGCATTCCCCCCCGGTCGATACGGTATATTTAAAATGATTGAGCTGGAGGAGTGAGGTTGAGGAAATCACTCAATGGTATCCGACGCGGTCGATATCCCATGGCAATACGTGGATGAGAAAATCGCACCGGAGTGAGCGGGTCGAATCACTGGTAGTGGGCTCAAAGATAAAACATTACTGTGTATCACCAGAAAGCTAACCTTACTGTTACCTCTGTTTCTTCACTATAACCTCCTTCACTATTTCTCTGAACAGGTGCAACTCCTGTTGGCCACGTAATCATCGTCATATCTAGTTGGATGCATCGAGGTGATTTTCTAAGCCTCACTCCCATGCATTTTTAAACACATACGTATCGACCGTGGGTGCTGGGGGTGTTGGGGGGGGTGTTGGGGGAGTAAGGGGGTGTTGGGGTTGCGGGGGATGCAGATGGGCCAATAGCACCAATCTGATGGATCAGCCTGATAGGCATTTGTATTTGTTGAGATTGAACTCTTGAAATCAATACGGCTGGATCTTGGATGTATTTTTTAGAACGCCGCACCGGTGTGAATCAGAAGAAATCCACAGAACGCTTCCTTAGATAATGTGCGGAACCCCAGTAGGGGTGCGCAAGACGCTGCAGAAAGGGTGCGTGCGGACCCCAGTAGAGTGCGCAGAACGCCGCAGAAAGTGTGTGGGACCCAAATAACAGTGCTACGGACGCCGTAGAAAATGTGTGGGACAAATAACAAAGTACGTCGGACGCCGTAGAAGTGTGGGACCCAAATGAGAGTGCGTAGGACGCCGTAGAAAACGTGTGGGACCCAAATAACAGTGCGTCGGACGCCGTAGAAAGTGTGGGACCCAAATGAGAGTGCGTCGAACGCCGTAGAAAGTGTGCGGACCCAAATGAGAGGCGTAGGACGCCATAGAAAATGTGGGACCTCAACGAGAGTGCGTAGGACGCCGTAGAAACGTGTGGGACCCAAATAACAGTGCGTCGGACGCCGTAGAAAATGTGTGGGACCCAAATAACAGTGCGCCCGACGCCGTAGAAAGTGTGTGGGACCCAAATGAGAGTGCGTCGGACGCCGTAGAAAGTGAGTGGGACCCAAATAACAGTGCGTCGGACGCCGTAGAAAGTGTGTGGGACCCAAATGAGAGTGCGTCGGACGCCGTAGAAAGTGAGTGGGACCCAAATAACAGTGCGTCGGACGCCGTAGAAAGTGTGCGGACCCAAATGAAAGTACGTTGGACGCCATAAAAGCTGTGAGGTGACCAAGTGGAAGTGAGCAAGACGCCGTAGAAAGTTTGCGGGATCCAAATGAGAGTGCGTCGGACGCCGTAGAAAATGTGTGGGACCCAAATAACAGTGCGTCCGACGCCGTAGAAAGTGTGTGGGACCCAAATGAGAGTGCGTCGGACGCCGTAGAAAGTGTGTGGGACCCAAATGAGAGTGCGTAGGACGCCGTAGAAAACGTGTGGGACCCAAATAACAGTGCGTCGGGCGCCGTAGAAAGTGTGTGGGACCCAAATGAGAGTGCGTCGGACGCCGTAAAAAGTATGTGGGACCCAAATGAGAGTGCGTCGAACGCCGTAGAAAATGTGTGGGACCCAAATAAGAGTGCGTCGGACGCCGTAGAAAGTGTGTGGGACCCAAATGAGAGTGCGTCGGACGCCGTAGAAAGTGTGTGGGACGCAAATAACAGTGCGTCGGACGCCGTAGAAAGTGCGGGACCCAAATGGGTGTGCGCAGTACGCCGTAGAAAGTGTACGCGACCCAAATGAAAGTACGTTGGACGCCATAAAAACTGTGAGGTGACCAAGTGGAAGTGAGCAAGACGCCGTAGAAAGTTTGCGGGATCCAAATACATTCCCGCCCCTGCCGATAATTTTTTCCGCAGGGCTACCGTAATCATTCTTGAACAAAACATGATAACGAACGATAACACACGCTCATAACATGCGGGGTATAAAAGGGGAGAGGAGCGGTATGCAGTCATTCACACACCGCTCTCTTCGAGAAGCCACTGGGAAGTGGCTGAGGAGGTCGAAATTGTGCAAAGATGATGGTTGGCTATAACGATGTGCTCATATCCAGGCTGACACTTGGAAAATTTCCGAAGGAGGGTTACGGTAGCCCTGCGGAAAAAATGATCGGCATGAGCGTGCTTGTGACCCAAATGGGTGTGCGCAGAACGCCGTAGAAAGTGTGTGGGACTCAAATGAGAGTGCTTTGGACGCCGTAGACAGTGTGAGGGACCCAAATGGGTGGGCGCAGAACGCCGTAGAAAGTGTGTGGAACCCAAATGAGAGTGCGTAGAACGCCGTAGAAAGTGTGCGGCACCCCAGTGGGAGTGCGCAGAACGCCGTAGAAAATGTGTGGGACCCAAATGAGAGTGCGTAGGACGCCGTAGAAAATGTGTGGGACCCAAATAACAGTGCGTCGGACGCCGTAGAAAGTGTGTGGGACCCAAATGAGAGTGCGTCGGACGCCGTAGAAAGTGTGTGGGACCCAAATGAGAGTGCGTAGGACGCCGTAGAAAATGTGTGGGACCCAAACAACAGTGCGTCGGACGCCGTAGAAAGTGTTTGAACCCAAATGAGAGTGCGTCGGACGCCGTAGAAAATGTGTGGGACCCAAACAACAGTGCGTCGGACGCCGTAGAAAGTGTGCGGGACTCAAATGAGAGTGCACCGGACGCCGTTAGAAAGTGTGCGGGACCCAAATGAGACTGCGCCGGACGCCGTAGAAAGTGTGCGGGACCCGAATGAGGGTGCGCCGGACGCCGTAGAAGGTGTGCGGGACCCAAATAAGAGTACGCCGGACGCCGTAGAAAGTGTGCGGGAACCAAATGAGAGTGCGCCGGACGCCATAGAAAGTGTGTGGGACCCAAGAATGAGTGCGTCGGATGCCGTAGAAAGTGTGTGGGTCTAAATTGAGAGTGCGCCGGACGCCGTAGAAAGTGTGCGGGACCCAAATGAGAGTGTGCCGGACGCCGTAGAAAGTGTGCGGGACCCAAATGAGAGTGCGCCGGACGCTGTGGAAAGTGTCTGGGACCTGAATGAGGGTGCGCTGGACGCCGTAGAAAGTGTGCGGGACCCAAATGAGAGTGCGCCGGACGCTGTGGAAAGTGTCTAGGACCTAAATGAGAGTGCGCCGGACGCCGTAGAAAGTGTACGGGACCCAAATAAGAGTACGCCGTACGCTCTAGAAAGGGTGCGGGACGCAAGAATGAGTGCGTCGGACGCCGTAGAAAGTGTGCGGGACCCAAATGAGAGTGCGCCGGACGCTGTGGAAAGTGTGCGGGACCCAAATGAGAGTGTGCCGGACGCCGTAGAAAGTGTGTGGGACCCAAATAACAGTGCGCCGGACGCCGTAGAAAGTGTGCGGGACCCAAATGAGAGTGCGCAGGACGCCGTAGAAAGTGTGTGGGACCCAAATAGCAGTGCGTCGGACGCCGTGGAAAGTGTTCGGGACCCAAATGGGTGTGCGAAGAACGCCGTAGAAAGTGTGCGGGACCCAAATGAGAGTGCGTAGGACGCCGTAGAAAGTGTGCGGGACTCAAATGACAGTGCGCCGGACGCTGTGGAAAGTGTCTGGGACCTAAATGAGAGTGCGCAGGACGCCTTAGAAAGTGTACGGGACTCAAAAAAGAGTACGCCGTACGCCCTAGAAGAGGTGCGGGACGCAAGAATGAGTGCGCCGGACGCCGTAGAAAGTGTGCGGGACCCAAATGAGAGTGCGCCGGACGCCGTAGAAAGTGTGCGGGACTCAAATAAGAGTACGCCGTACGCCCTAGAAAGGGTGCGGGACCCAAGAATGAGTGCGTCGGATGCCGTAGAAAGTGTGTGGGTCTGAATTGAGAGTGCGCCGGACGCCGTAAAAAGTGTGCGGGACCCAAATGAGAGTGTGCCGGACGCCGTAGAAAGTGTGTGGGACCCAAACAAGAGTACGCCGGACGCCGTAGAAAGTGCGGGACCCAAATGAGAGTGCGCCGGACGCCGTAGAAAGTGTGCGGGACCCAAATGAGAGTGCGCAGGACGCCGTACAAAAGTGTGTGGGACCCAAATAACAGTGCGCCGGACGCCGTAGAAAGTGTGTGGGACCCAAATGAGAGTGCGTCGGACGCCGTAGAAAGTGTGCGGGACCCAAATGAGAGTGCGCCGGACGTCATAGAAAGTGTGTGGGACCCAAATGAGAGTGCGTAGGACGCCGTAGAAAATGTGGGACCCAAATGAGAGTGCGTCGGGCGCCGTAGAAAGTGTGTGGAACCCAAATGAGAGTGCGCCGGACGCCGTAGAAAGTGTGTGGGACCCAAATGAGAGTGCGTCGAACGCCGTAGAAAACGTGTGGGGCCCAAATAAGAGTGGGTCGGACGCCGTAGAAAGTGTGTGGGACCCAAATGAGAGTGCGTCGGACGCCGTAGAAAGCGTGTGGGACCCAAATAACAGTGCCTCGGCCCCCGGAGAAAGTGTGTGGGACCCAAATGAGAGTGCGTCGGACGCCGTAGAAAATGTGTGGGACCCAAATAAGAGTGCGTCGGACGCCGTAGAAAGTGTGCGGGACCCAAATGGGTGTACGCAGTACGCCGTAGAAAGTGTACGCGACCCAAATGAAAGTGCGTTGGACGCCGTAAAAACTGTGAGGTGACCCAAGTGGAAGTGCGTCGGAACGCCGTAGAAAGTGTGTGGGATCCAAATGAGAGTGCAAAGATGATGGTGGCTGACACTTGGAAAATGAAGGAGGGTTACGGACGCCGTAGAAAATGATGTGTGACCCAAATGGGTGTGCGCAGAACGCCGTAGAAAGTGTGTGGGACCCAAATGAGAGTGCTTTGGACGCCGTAGAAAGTGTGAGGGACCCAAATAAAGAGTGCGCAGGACGCCGTAGAAAGTGTGTGGGACCCAAATGAGAGTGCGTAGGACGCCGTAGAAAGTGTGTGGGACCCAAATGAGCAGTGCGTCGGACGCCTAAGAAAATGTGAGGGACCCAAATGAGAGTGCGTAGGACGCCGTAGAAAATGTGTGGGACCCAAATAACAGTGCGTCGGACGCCGTAGAAAGTGTGTGGGACCCAAATGAGAGTGCGTCGGACGCCGTAGAAAGTGTGTGGGACCCAAATGAGAGTGCGTAGGACGCCGTAGAAAATGTGTGGGACCCAAATGAGAGTGCGTAGGACGCCGTAGAAAGTGTGTGGGACCCAAACAACAGAGCGTCGGACGCCGTAGAAAGTGTGTGGGACCCAAATGAGAGTGCGTCGGACGCCGTAGAAAATGTGTGGGACCCAAACAACAGTGCGTCGGACGCCGTAGAAAGTGTGCGGGACTCAAATGAGAGTGCACCGGACGCCGTTAGAAAGTGTGCGGGACCCAAATGAGAGTGCGCACACGGCGTCCGGCGCAGGACGCCGTAGAAGGTGTGCGGGCCCCGAATGAGGGGGCGCCGGACGCCGTAGAAAGTGTGCGGGACCCAAATAAGAGTACGCCGGACGCCGTAGAAAGTGTGCGGGAACCAAATGAGAGTGCGCCGGACGCCGTAGAAAGTGTGTGGGACTTAAATGAGAGTGAGCCGCACGCCGTAGAAAGCGTGCGGGACCCAAGAATGAGTGCGTCGGATGCCGTAGAAAGTGTGTGGGTCTAAATTGAGAGTGCGCCGGACGCCGTAGAAAGTGTGCGGGACCCAAATGAGAGTGTGCCGGACGCCGTAGAAAGTGTGCGGGACCCAAATGAGAGTGCGCCGGACGCTGTGGAAAGTGTCTGGGACCTAAATGAGAGTGCGCTGGACGCCGTAGAAAGTGTGCGGGACTCAAATAAGAGTACGCCGTACGCCCTAGAAAGGGTGCGGGACCCAAATGAGAGTGCGTCGGACGCCGTAGAAAGTGTGCGGGACCCAAATGAGAGTGCGCCGGACGCCGTAGAAGGTGTGCGGGACCCAAATAAGAGTACGCCGGACGCCGTAGAAAGGGTGCGGGACCCAAGAATGAGTGCGTCGGATGCCGTAGGAAGTGTGTGGGACCCGAATGAGAGTGCGCCGGACGCCGTAGAAGGTGTGCGGGACCCAAATAAGAGTACGCCGGACGCCGTAGAAAGTGTGCGGGACCCAAATGAGAGTGCGCCGGACGCCGTAGAAAGTGTGTGGGACCTAAATGAGAGTGAGCCGTACGCCGTAGAAAGTGTGCGGGACCCAAGAATGAGTGCGTCGGATGCCGTAGAAAGTGTGGGACCCAATTGAGAGTGCGCCGGACGCCGTAGAAAGTGTGGGACCCAAATGAGAGTGTGCCGGACGCCGTAGAAAGTGTGCGGTACCCAAATGAGAGTGCGCCGGACGCCGTGGAAAGTGTCTGGGACCCAAATGAGAGTGCGCCGGACGCCGTAGAAAGTGTGCGGGACCCAAATGAGAGTGCGCCGGACGCCGTGGAAAGTGTCTGGGACCCAAATGAGAGTGCGCCGGACGCCGTAGAAAGTGTGCGGGACTCAAATGAGAGTGCGCAGGACGCCCTGAAAGTGTGTGGGACCCAAGAATGAGTGCGTCGGACGCCGCAGAAATGGTGTGGGACCCAAATGAGAGTGTGCCGGACGCCGTAGAAAGTGTGTGGGACCCAAATGAGAGTGTGCCGGACGCCGAAGAAAGTGTGTGGGACTCAAATACCAAAGCGGCGGACGCCGTAGAAAGTGTGCGGGACCCAAATGAGAGTGCGTCGGACGCCGTAGAAAGTGTGTGGGACCCAAATGAGAGTGCGTCGGACGCCGTAGAAAGTGTGCGGGACCCAAATGAGAGTGCGCAGAACGCCGTAGAAAGTGTGTGGGACCCAAATAACAGTGCGCCAGACGCCGTAGAAAGTGTGTGGGACCCAAATGAGAGTGCGCAGGACGCCGCCGTAGAAAGTGTGTGGGACCCAAATGAGAGTGTGCCGGACGCCGTAGAAAGTGTGCGGGACCCAAATGAGAGTGCGCCGGACGCCGTAGAAAGTGTGTGGGACCCAAATGAGTGTGCCGGACGCCGTAGAAAGTGTGCGGGACCCAAATGAGAGTGTGCCGGACGCCGTAGAAAATGTGTGGGACCCAAATGAGAGTGCGTCGGACGCCGTAGAAAATGTGTGGGACCCAAATGACGGTGCGTCGGACGCCGTAGAAAGTGTGTGGGACCCAAATGAGAGTGCGCCGGACGCCGTAGAAAGTGTGGGACCCAAACAATACGGCGTCGGACGCCGTAGAAAGTGTGCGGGACTCAAATGAGAGTGCACCGGACGCCGTTAGGAAAGTGTGCGGGACCAATGAGAGTGCGCACACTTTGTTTGGGGTCCGCACACTGGCGTCCGGCGCAGGACGCCGTAGAAAGTGTGCGGACCCGAATGAGGGTGCGCCGGACGCCGTAGAAGGTGTGCGGGACCCAAATAAGAGTGCGCCGGACGCCGTAGAAAGTGTGCGGGACCCAAATGAGAGTGCGCCGGACGCCGTAGAAAGTGTGTGGGACCCAAATGAGCAGTGAGCCGGACGCCGTAGAAAGTGTGCGGGACCCAAGAATGAGAGTGCGTCGGACGCCGTAGAAAGTGTGTGGGACCCAAATGAGAGTGCGCCGGACGCCGTAGAAAGTGTGCGGGACCCAAGTGAGAGTGTGCCGGACGCCGTAGAAAGTGTGCGGGACCCAAATGAGAGTGCGCCGGACGCTGTGGAAAGTGTCTGGGACCCAAATGAGAGTGTGCGGACGCCGTAGAAAGTGTGCGGGACCCAAATAAGAGTACGCCGGACGCCGTAGAAAGTGTGCGGGACCCAAATGAGAGTGCGCCGGACGCCGTAGAAAGTGTACGGGACTCAAATAAGAGTACGCCGTACGCCCTAGAAAGGGTGCGGGACGCAAGAATGAGTGCGTCGGATGCCGTAGAAATGGTGTGGGACCCAAATGAGAGTGTGCCGGACGCCGTAGAAAGTGTGCGGGACCCAAATGAGAGTGTGCCGGACGCCGTAGAAAGTGTGTGGGACCCAAATAACAGTGCGCCGGACGCCGTAGAAAGTGTGCGGGACCCAAATGAGAGTGCGCAGGACGCCGTAGAAAGTGTGTGGGACCCAAATAACAGTGCGCCGGACGCCGTAGAAAGTGTGCGGGACCCAAATGAGAGTGCGCAGGACGCCGTAGAAAGTGTGTGGGACCCAAATAAGAGTGCGCCGGACGCCGTAGAAAGTGTACGGGACCCAAATGGGTGTGCGCAAGACTCCGTAGAAAGTGTGTGGAACCCAGATGAGAGTGCGCCGGACGCTGCAGAAAGTGTGTGGGATCCAAGTGGGAGTGCGCCGGACGGCGTAGAAAGTGTGTGGGACCAGGAATAACAGTGCGTCGGACGCCGTGGTAAGTGTGTGGGACCCAAATGAGAGTGCGCCAGACGCCGTAGAAAGTGTGCGGGACCCAAATAAGAGTGCACCGGACGCCATAGAAAGTGTGCGGAACCCAAGTGGGAGTGCGCAGGACGCCGTAGAAAGTGTGCGGGACCCAAATGGGTGTGCGCAGAACTCCGTAGAAAGTGTGTGGAACCCAAGAATGAGTGCGTCGGATGCCGTAGAAAGTGGTGTGGGACTAAAATCGAGAGTGCGCCGGACGCCGTAGAAAGTGTGCGGGACCCAAATGAGAGTGTGCCGGACGCCGTAGAAAGTGTGTGGGACCCAAATGAGAGTGCGCCGGACGCTGTGGAAAGTGTCTGGGACCTAAATGAGAGTGCGCCGGACGCCGTAGAAAGTGTGCGGGAACCAAATGAGAGTGAGCCGCACGCCGTAGAAAGTGTGTGGGACCCAAATGAGCAGTGCGCCGGACGCCGTAGAAAGTGTGACGGGACCCAAATGAGAGTACGCCGTACGCCGTAGAAAGTGTGCGGGACCCAAGAATGAGTGCGTCGGACGCCGTAGAAAGTGTGCGGGACCCAAATGAGAGTGCGTCGGACGCCGTAGAAGGTGTGCGGGACCCAAATGAGAGTGCGTCGGACGCCGTAGAAAGTGTGTGGGACCCAAATAACAGTGCGTCGGACGCCGTAGAAAGTGTGTGGGACCCAAATGAGAGTGCGTCGGACGCCGTAGAAAGTGTGGGGGACCCAAATGAGTGTGCCGGACGCCGTAGAAAGTGTGCGGGACCCAAATGAGAGTGCGCAGGACGCCGTAGAAAATGTGTGGGACCCAAATAACAGTGTGCCGGATGCCGTAGAAATGGTGTGGGACCCAAATGAGAGTGCGCCGGACGCTGTGGAAAGTGTGTGGGACCCAAATGAGAGTGTGCCGGACGCCGTAGAAAGTGTGCGGGACCCAAATGAGAGTTCGCAGGACGCCGTACAAAGTGTGTGGGACCCAAATAACAGTGTGCCGGACGCCGTAGAAAGTGTGCGGGACCCAAATGAGAGTGTGCCGGACGCCGTAGAAAGTGTGTGGGACCCAAATAACAGTGCGCCGGACGCCGTAGAAAGTGTGCGGGACCCAAATGAGAGTGCGCAGGACGCCGTAGAAAGTGTGTGGGACCCAAATAAGAGTGCGTGGACGCCGTAAAAAGTGTTCGGGACCCAAATGGAGTGTGCGAAGGACGCCGTAGAAAGTGTGTGGGACCCAAATAACAGTGTGCCGGACGCCGTAGAAAGTGTGTGGGACCCAAATGAGAGTGCGCCGGACGCCGTAGAAAGTGTGCGGGACCCAAATGAGAGTGCGCCGGACGCCGTAGAAAGTGTGTGCGGGACCCAAGATAGTGCGCCGGACGCCGTAGAAAGTGCGGGACTCCAAATTGAAGGAGTGCGACGCCGGTGCCCGGACGCCCTAGAAAGTGTGTCGGGACCCAAAATGAATTAAGTACGCCGGACGCCGTAGAAAGTGTGTGGGACCCAAATGAGAGTGCGCACGACGCCGTAGAAAGTGTGTGGGACCCAAATGAGAGTGCGCCGGACGCCGTAGAAAGTGTGTGGGACCCAAATAAGAGTGCTCAGGACGGCGTGGAAAGTGTGCGGGACCCTAACGAGAGTGCGCAGGACGCCGTAGAAAGTGTGTGGGACCCAAATAGCAGTGCGCCGGACGCCGTAGAAAGTGTGCGGGACCCAAATGAGAGTGCGCAGGACGCCGTAGAAAGTGTGTGGCACCCAAATAACAGTGTGTCGGACGCCGTAGAAAGTGTGCGGGACTCAAATGAGAGTGCGCCGTACGCCCTAGAAAGGGTGCGGGACCCAAGAATGAGTGCGTCGGATGCCGTAGAAGTGTGGGAACCCAAATGAGAGTGGGCTGGACGCCGTAGAAAGTGTGCGGGACTCAAATAAGAGTACGCCGTACGCCCTAGAAAGGGTGCGGGACCCAAGAATGAGTGCGTCGGATGCCGTAGAAAGTGTGTGGGACCCAAATGAGAGTGCGCAGGACGCCGTAGAAAGTGTGTGGGACCCAAATAACAGTGCGCCGGACGCCGTAAAAAGTGTGCGGGACCCAAATGAGAGTGTGCCGGACGCCGTAGAAAGTGTGTGGGACCCAAATGAGAGTGAGCCGGACGCCGTAGAAAGTGGGCGGGACCCAAATGAGAGTGCGCCGGACGCCGGAGAAAGTGTGTGGGACCCTAATCAGAGTGCGCCGGACGCCGTAGAAAGTGTGGGACCCAAAATAGAGTGCGCCGGACGCCGTAGAAAGTGTGCGGGACCCAAATGAGAGTGCTCAGGACGCGGTAGAAAGTGTGTGGGACCCAAATAACAGTGCGTCGGACGCCGTGGAAAGTGTGTGGGACCCAAATGAGAGTGCTCAGGACGCCGTAAAAAGTATGCGGGACCCAAATGAGAGTGCGCAGGACGCTGTAGAAAGTGTGTGGGACCCGAATGAGAGTGCGCAGGACGCCGTACAAAGTGTGTGGGACCCAAATAACAGTGCGCCGGACGCCGTAAAAAGTATGCGGGACCCAAATGAGAGTGCGCAGGACGCTGTAGAAAGTGTGGGACCCAAATGAGAGTGCGCCGGACGCCGTAGAAAGTGTGCGGGACCCAAATGAGAGTGCGCAGGACGCCGTACAAAGTGTGTGGGACCCAAATAACAGTGCGCCGGACGCCGTAGAAAGTGTGCGGACCCAAATGAGAGTGCGCCGGACGCCGTAGAAAGTGTGTGGGACCCAAATAACAGTGCGCCGGACGCCGTAGAAAGTGTGCGGGACCCAAATGAGAGTGCGCAGGACGCCGTAGAAAGTGTGTGGGACCCAAATAACAGTGCGCCGGACGCCGTAGAAAGTGTTCGGGACCCAAATGAGAGTGCGCCAGGACGCCGTAGAAAGTGTGTGGGACCCAAATAACAGTGTGCCGGACGCCGTAGAAAGTGTGCGGGACCCAAATGAGAGTGCGCCGGACGCTGTGGAAAGTGTCTGGGACCTAAATGAGAGTGCGCCGGACGCCGTAGAAAGGGTGCGGGACTCAAATAAGAGTACGCCGTACGCCCTAGAAAGGGTGCGGACCCAAGAATGAGTGCGTCGGATGCCGTAGAAAGTGTGTGAGTCTAAATTGAGAGTGCCGGACGCCGGAGTGTGCCGGACGCCGTGGAAAGTGTGCGGGACCCAAATGAGAGTACGCCGGACGCCGTAGAAAGCGTGCGGGACCCAAATAACAGTGCGCCGGACGCCGTAGAAAGTGTGTGTGACCAAAATGAGAGTGCGCAGGACGACGTAGAAAGTGTGTGGGACCCAAATAACAGTGCGCCGGACGCCGTAGAAAGTGTGCGGGACCCAAATGAGAGTGCGCAGGACGCCGTAGAAAGTGTGTGGGACCCAAATGAGTGCGCCGGACGCCGTAGAAAGTGTGTGGGACCCAAGCAGTGCGCCGGACGCCGTAGAAAGTGTGTGGGACCCAAATGAGAGTGCGCAGGACGCCGTAGAAAGTGAGTGGGACCCAAATAGCAGTGTGTCGGACGCCGTAGAAAGTGTGCGGGACCCAAATGAGAGTGCGCCGGACGCTGTGGAAAGTGTCTGGGACCCAAATGAGAGTGTGCGGACGCCGTAGAAAGTGTGCGGGACCCAAATGAGAGTGCGCCGGACGCCGTAGAAAGTGTGCGGGACCCAAATGAGAGTGCGTCGGATGCCGTAGAAATGGTGTGGGACCCAAATGAGAGTGTGCCGGACGCCGTAGAAAGTGTGCGGGACCCAAATAAGAGTACGCCGTACGCCCTAGAAAGTGTGCGGGACCCAGAATGAGTGTGCCGGACGCCGTAGAAAGTGTGCGGGACCCAAATGAGAGTGTGCCGGACGCCGTAGAAAGTGTGCGGGACCCAAATGAGAGTGTGCCGGACGCCGTAGAAAGTGTGCGGGACCCAAATGAGAGTGTGCCGGACGCCGTAGAAAGTGTGCGGGACCCAAATAACAGTGCGTCGGACGCCGTAGAAAGTGTGTGGGACCCAAATGAGATTGCGTCGGACGCCGTAGAAAATGTGTGGGACCCAAACAACAGTGCGTCGGACGCCGTAGAAAGTGTGCGGGACCCAAATGAGAGTGCGCCGGACGCCGTAGAAGGTGTGCGGGACCCAAATAAGAGTGCGTCGGACGCCGTAGAAAGTGTGCGGGACCCAAATGAGAGTCCGGCGCAGGACGCCGTAGAAAGTGTGTGGGACCCAAATGAGAGTGCGCCGGACGCCGTAGAAAGTGTGTGGGAGCCAAATAACAGTGCGTCGGACGCCGTAGAAAGTGTGTGGGACCCAAATGAGAGTGCGTCGGACGCCGTAGAAAGTGTGTGGGACCCAAATGAGAGTGCGTAGGACGCCGTAGAAAGGGTGCGGGACCCAAGATGAGTGCGTCGGATGCCGTAGGAAGTGTGTGGGTCTAAATTGAGAGTGCGCCGGATAGAAAGTGTGCGGGACCCAAATGAGAGTGTGCCGGACGCCGTAGAAAGTGTGCGGGACCCAAATGAGAGTGCGCCGGACGCTGTGGAAAGTGTCTGGGACCTGAATGAGAGTGCGCTGGACGCCGTAGAAAGTGTGCGGGACCCAAATGAGAGTGCGCCGGACGCTGTGGAAAGTGTCTGGGACCTAAATGAGAGTGCGCCGGACGCCGTAGAAAGTGTACGGGACTCAAATAAGAGTACGCCGTACGCCCTAGAAAGGGTGCGGGACGCAAGAATGAGTGCGTCGGATGCCGTAGAAATGGTGTGGGACCCAAATGAGAGTGTGCCGGACGCCGTAGAAAGTGTGCGGGACCCAAATGAGAGTGTGCCGGACGCCGTAGAAAGTGTGTGGGACCCAAATAACAGTGCGCCGGACGCCGTAGAAAGTGTGCGAGACCCAAATAAGAGTACGCCGGACGCCGTAGAAAGGGTGTGGGACCCAAAATGAGTGTGCCGGACGCCGTAGAAAGTGTGCGGGACCCAAATGAGAGTTCGCAGGACGCCGTACAAAGTGTGTGGGACCCAAATAACAGTGTGCCGGACGCCGTAGAAAGTGTGCGGGACCCAAATGAGAGTGCGCAGGACGCCGTAGAAAGTGTGTGGGACCCAAATGAGAGTGTGCCGGACGCCGTAGAGAGTGTGCGGGACCCAAATGAGAGTTCGCAGGACGCCGTAGAAAAGTGTGTGGGACCCAAATAACAGTGGGCCGGACGCCGTGGTAAGTGTGTGGGACCCAAATGAGAGTGCGCCAGACGCCGTAGAAAGTGTGCGGGACCCAAATAAGAGTGCACCGGACGCCGTAGAAAGTGTGCGGGACCCAAATGAGAGTGCGCAGGACGCCGTAGAAAGTGTGTGGGACCCAAGTGGGATGCGCCGGAGGCCGTAGAAATGGTGCGGGACCCAAATGAGAGTGCGCAGGACGCCGTAGAAAGTGTGTGGGACCCAAATAACAGTGCGCCGGACGCCGTAGAAAGTGTGCGGGACCCAAATGAGAGTGCGCCGGACGCTGTGGAAAGTGTCTGGGACCTAAATGAGAGTGCGCCGGACGCCGTAGAAATGGTGCGGGACTCAAATAAGAGTACGCCGTACGCCCTAGAAAGGGTGCGGGACCCAAGAATGAGTGCGTCGGATGCCGTAGAAAGTGTGTGTGGACCCAAATGAGAGTGCGCCGGACGCCGTAGAAAGTGTGCGGGACCCAAATAAGAGTACGCCGGACGCCGCAGAAAGTGTGCGGGACCCAAATGAGCAGTGCGCCGGACGCCGTAGAAAGCGTGCGGCACCCAAATGAGAGTGCGCAGGACGCCGCAGAAAGTGTGTGGGACCCAAATAACAGTGCGCCGGACGCCGTAGAAAGTGTGCGGGACCCAAATGAGAGTGTGTCGGACGCCGTAGAAAATGTGTGGGACCCAAATAACAAAGCGTCGGACGCCGTAGAAAGGGTGCGGGACGCAAGAATGAGTGCGTGGGACGCCGTAGAAAGTGTGTGGGACCCAAATAGCAGTGTGCCGGATGCCGTAGAAAGTGTGCGGGACCCAAATGAGAGTGCGCCGGACGCTGTGGAAAGTGTCTGGGACCTAAATGAGAGTGCGCCGGACGCCGTAGAAAGTGTACGGGACTCAAATAAGAGTACGCCGTACGCCCTAGAAAGGGTGCGGGACGCAAGAATGAGTGCGTCGGATGCCGTAGAAATGGTGTGGGACTCAAATGAGAGTGTGCCGGACGCCGTAGAAAGTGTGTGGGACCCAAATAACAGTGCGCCGGACGCCGTAGAAAGTGTGCGGGACCCAAATGAGAGTGTGCCGGACGCCGTAGAAAGTGTGTGGGACCCAAACGAGAGTGCGCCGGACGCCGTAGAGAGTGTGCGGGACCCAAATGAGAGTGTGCCGGACGCCGTAGAAAGTGTGTGGGACCCAAATGAGAGTGTGCCGGACGCCGTAGAAAGTGTGCGGGACCCAAATGAGAGTGCGCAGGACGCCGTACAAAGTGTGTGGGACCCAAATAACAGTGCGCCGGACGCCGTAGAAAGTGTGCGGGACCCAAATGAGAGTGCGCAGGACGCCGTAGAAAGTGTGTGGGACCCAAATAGCAGTGCGCCGGACGCCGTAGAAAGTGTGCGGGACCCAAATAGCAGTGTGCCGGACGCCGTAGAAAGTGTGAGGGACCCAAATGAGAGTGCGCCGGACGCTGTGGAAAGTGTCTGGGACCTAAATGAGAGTGCGCCGGACGCCGTAGAAAGTGTACGGGACTCAAATAAGAGTACGCCGTACGCCCTAGAAAGGGTGCGGGACGCAAGAATGAGTGCGTCGGATGCCGTAGAAATGGTGTGGGACCCAAATGAGAGTGTGCCGGACGCCGTAGAAAGTGTGCGGGACTCAAATAAGAGTACGCCGTACGCCCTAGAAAGGGTGCGGGACCCAAGAATGAGTGCGTCGGATGCCGTAGAAAGTGTGTGGGTCTAAATTGAGAGTGCGCCGGACGCCGTAGAAAGTGTGCGGGACCCAAATGAGAGTGTGCCGGACGCCGTAGAAAGTGTGCGGGACCCAAATAAGAGTGCGCCGGACGCCGTAGAAAGTGTGCGGGACCCAAATGAGAGTGCGCAGGACGCCGTAGAAAGTGTGTGGGACCCAAATAGCAGTGCGTCGGACGCCGTGGAAAGTGTTCGGGACCCAAATGGGTGTGCGAAGAACGCCGTAGAAAGTGTGCAGGACATCACTGGGAGCGTGCAGGAAGTAGAAGGGGGGCAGGGCATCAGTGGGTTCGCTTTGAATTAACACCACCAGGCATAAACCATGTTAGAAAGGAAACCTTCAGGAAAATAAATGAAATTCCTGAAAGTTTAGGTTCCTGGCAAAAGTAAAGATTTGGCATGGCCATTTTTTTCGAAAAATTAGAAATATACTCAGTTAAAAGGGGAAAGTAAAGAAAAGTGAAAAAAAGGTTTTGAAATATTCCTGAGAACGATTTGGCGTAGAATAACTTGATTTTTGGGAAATGTAGTGAAATAGTTGAAAGCATGATTTGGCAGTCGAGTTTGAACCAACTATTTATAAGAGTTGTGCAAAATGAGAGATTGCATTATAAGCTTATCGGTAGAACACATCGAAGCAAAATCACGCGTGATATGGCTAGCAGTAAACGCTCGTTCGGGAGCTGGAATGCCGCGATCTATTAAGTAAAGTGAGATCAACTGTTTGTTCCATATCACGCGTGATTTTGCTTCGATATGTTCTACGGATAAGCTTATACAATGCGATCTCTCATTTTGCACAACTCTTATCAATAGTTGGTTCAAACTCGACTGCCAAATCATACTTTCAACTATTTCACTACATTTCCCTAAATCAAATTATTCTACGCCAAATCGTTCTCAGGAATATTTCAAGAGCTTTTTTAATTTTTCTTTACCTTCCCTTTTCAACTGAGTATATTTCTAATTTTTCGAAAAAATGGCCATGCCAAATCTTTACCTTTGCCAGGAACCTAAACTTTCAGGAATCGGCCATTGTTCTCTACGTGGTCGTTCACGAATCGACCAACTTCATGCTTCGTTTCTCAATAAATGAAATGCTGTTTGTTTCGTGGAAGCTGATATTGATAATGATACATTGATAAACCGAAATCTCAACTGAATTATTTAAGTTACTCCTTTGCTCCTTAAAACAGTCTCGAGCGCACTCCTGACCTGGCACGCTGTTCCACTTTCTTCTCTAGTTAAAGAAGTCAGTCAGATCTGACTGAATCGATTCAGTCAGATCTGACTGAGTGAATAGGCTAAACTTGTTTGTTGCTGACTTTCTATGTTTAGCCTAGGTCGCTATCCTACAACACATACGTCTGAAATGTATACGGCTCATCTGAATTCTTCTCAGAACATGAATTCAGATAGGCTGAACTTAAATTTTCGCCGGCTTTACTACGGGCCGCCGTTTCAGTGCCCTAGCTGCTCAGCGAATTCCTGAGCAGATATTCGACACAAATTTCATTTGGAACAAGTATAGAGAATACTGCCTTTAAAATCATTTTTCAGAAAATTTTATGCCTTTTTTGACTCCCCATTGATTTCTCCTAAACAATACATTGCCAAATCATTACTTTTGCAGGGAAGCTAAATTTTCAGAAATATCTCTAACTTTCTTGTATTTATAACTTCGCCAAACCGTTATATCTACATGCACGCTAATTTTTCTTTTCAGATGCCGTTGCAACAACTTCTAGGGCAGAAAACTTCCCGGTGGTTATAGTAAATTTTCATATTCACGATCATTTTTGGGATTCACCTCTGATTTTTTTTCCATTAAAATAATTTTTATGATTGTTTGGTTTCGGTTTTTTTTAATTCTCCTCATGTGTTTTTTTCCAAAAATAGTTCTGGTTTGATCCCGAGTTCGATCGATTTCGGCATGAAACTGTCTACCCTAGGAAACCAAACAATCATATTAATAACTGGAATGTAAGGAAGAAAAAAGAGAGAATTACAAAAATAAACGTGAAATAAAAAATTAAATACCACCGTGAATTTTTTCTCCCCTAGAAGTTGCTGCGGAGGCATCTGGAAGGAAAAAATTGGCGTGCATGTATCTAATAGATATAACACTTTAATAAATGAAGAAACACAGAAGGGCGGGTTTAGTCACAGAAGACAAGAAAATTGAAGAGAATGAAAAAAAAACACCTACAATCAGCTGATCGGCTACGGCGCAGGAATCTCGTCCGGCCCGAACGCGTACGGCCGCGAAGCGTCTCAATACGCAATTGCGGAGGGGAATTTGACGCACAGTACATGAACTCTGTTTCCATCGAGTGCGATATTTTAGTAGAGCGCAGTCCTTACATTCTCGCTCAGTGTGTTTTGCTTACGCAATTAAAATGCACGCAGTGCCGCTTACAGTAACCAGAAAATCAAATCGGTCGCCGCCGCAACTGCCGCTCTTGCCGCTGACTGGTGTATGGGTTCTCTGACCTCTAGGATGGTCAATTAGATGGAAACAGAGTCAGTTCGCCCACCCCCAATCGACTCATTGGCTGTGAGACAGATTTTGGCATTGGAGCACGCTTTTCGCGCTAGCTTTCTTATCTCCTCAGGCGATTCGTATACCCTCCGTCGCTGCAGCGACAGGTTTCGACAACTATCACTCATCGTGTCGGGACCAGCACCGGCGCTATGGCGGGTAGGCCGTAGGATCAGTTTGCGTGCGCCCGTCGCGGGAACACGTCGCTGAGGGGTGTTATAGTTATCAGTGACGTAACCCTGGTATACTCCTTCGCCGCAGCAACGATCCGTCGCCGCAGCGACGAACCGTGGCTGTGCTGCGCACAGCGACAGGCTGCCGCTGGCTCTCCTGGACTCCACAGATTCATCTATTTCACGCTGTTTTACGTGATTTTTGGCATATCATGGACAGCATAGTGACATAAAAAGGCATAAGAGTTTTCCAGTGGTTTTTTAAGGTTTCAATTAAGGGTTTATGTGCTGTCATTATCTCATTAAATTACTTATAGATCGTTCTTTTATTTATACATTTGTCTAGGCTGTCGAATGCACGGATTATATCCCAAGCCAACGTATTTTGCCTCTTCTATGACTACTTCTAGATTTTCCGCATCCTAAATTTCACCATTTCGTCATATGCGCTTTGTCTGCTTTAATCCACACTGTTCTTTACACTATTTAGCATTAAACGACTGAAATGATGATCATATGTCAAGGAATCCCACATAGACTGTGATGGCATGACCATAATCGGTTTTTCTGTTTGTTGTGCAGATGCGCGTGTGCGGAAATTTCAGTACGCAAAAGCGCGTTGAATTCAATGCGGCGACGACGACTCTGTCGCCGTGTCCGTCGCCGGCGACCCGCTGTCGCTGAAGTATACCAATGGTCTCAGAAAGCATCAGTATCACAATTTCGGAGGATTGCTCTACCGTACGACTTATTTTCAGAGGTAGAACAGCTCAATTGACATGTAGCACTGTTTTCGATGTGCATTCGGGGACTTGTTCAGTTTACAGTATATTGCAATGTATGCCCATGGTAACATAAATACTGTGCTTCTCTGGGCCAAATTACGGTCCGCAATTGCGTCTCGCCACGCTTTCCGGCCGCGCGCATTCGACCCAGAAGAGTTTCCAGCGCCGCACCCGCCGATCTGTTGACTTTAGGTGGGTTTTAGAAACTGGAAAGTAAACAAAATTGGAGAAAACTGTATAAAAAACCCATGTCGAGTCGACTTTGGCGCTGGAAACTCGACTGACTCCAGCGCGATGCGGCCGCAAAGCGTGTCGAGACGCAATTGCGGACCGGAATTTGGCCCTGATAAGCACAGTAACTGATTGTGCAATAACTAAGTGTTACAGGTCTTCAGTCTAAACTAATATTACAAAGCTGTTGCTTAAGAGTCATAAAATATGAGCTTTCGATTTCGAGAATTTGCAGCTCATGATCATGTTACATTGATCATTTGTTCATAATCATAATTATACATCACCGATGTCTAAAAAGATTGCAATAAAATATACTATTTTCACAATACTTCTTCAGCGATACATTTCACAGTTGTGCAGCTAAACTATATCAGAAACCAGTTATGCATGTTAATCGAGCTGTTCTACTCTTGGAAAATTACTCGTACGATGGAGAAGTTCTGCAAAATTGTGATATTGAGGCTTTCTGAGGAGTATGGAATACTCGCGACTATATTTCCAAACCTCGGGCCGAGTTTTCATGGGCGTGGCAGGGCGGGGCGTGTAAACTCGTCCATTCCTATCGGGACCCAACGCCATTACAGTAGCTGCTGCTCCACCTTAATCGATTCCGCTCGCGCCCGAATCAGCTGTTTTCTCTCGACTTGGCCCGATTCGACGTCTTTATTCAGTTTTGCTCCCCGTCCAACGTATTCTGCTGCACTTTCATCGATATATTCTGGTCCTGCTGTGCTGGTGCAGTACTCTGCTGCAACATTCACGTCTATTCTGCCCTCCCCTACCGTCGACGCTCTATTTGGATCCTGATTCGTACTGTTTATTCGTCTTCTTACAGATATTCAGCTGATATCATAGTATTATTCACTATACTTTATTTTCATAGTTTTTGCTCCCCTGATCGTTCCATTTTTTCTATACATAACTTTTGTGAAACTGTGGACCATTTTGCATGGTTTTCTGCAGAAGATTTTTAGAATACCTTTTTTCCGATGGTCTTCTGCCGAATTAAACCTGTCATTTTCAGGAGCCAGTCGCTGCATGCAATTGCCCGCTCCTTTCCCATGCATTTTCTCCCTCCTTTTCTCTATTTTTTTCCTTTCCTCTCTTTGTATCTGTCGCAGTTTCCTATTCTGTATCATTTAGACACTGGTTAACACAATGTGTACTCTTTGATACAGTCTCGGTGTATGCCGACAGAGATATTCTTCCCCCCACCACGTCACTTCTTCCTGCCTTGCTGTGGACATCGTCATGCACGCGGATCAGTGCTGCTGGTAAATTTCAATCGCAAGGAAAACGCTGCAAATCTCAAAGCGTGTCGTTTTTTCGAAATCCATTCTTCACGTTAGTGCCATCCCCACCTGTGCGGTGTGTGGAAACCGGTGAAATTAGAATTTGAGACCGAATTTCATCCACTTACTGTTCAGCGCTGAATCTTTGCGCTTCCAACGCGGATTCTTCGCAGAGCCACGACTCGGTCATTATATCGTTACCATGGACGCCGAGCAATTGTTTCGTGGAAAAAATATGCTAGGAATTGAAAAAATTAATGCTTCGCTCGAGGTATCTACTGACATCATAGGCCATTTTTATATCCCACGAAAGCGCCTATCGCGGTCGCAGAACACAGCGACTTGGCTGAGAGCAGCCGTAGCTGTCAATCTGGGCCAAGAAACACCCGGTACGATGCTGAATGCCGATGCCTAGCTTTTCCGACTCAACCTAATCTAGCATTGTGCCGGGTGTTTCTTGGCCCTCCTCTCCATGTGTTGCGTTGATAGAACGCCGATTGTGCGTACAGGGCGCATTTCGACTTCCTTCATCAAAACTCATGTGACACTCACGACGGGGTGTGCACGAGCTAAACCCGGTCCAAATCGACAAACCCATGCCTAACGCAATGATGAGTCCGACCTCTGTTCCCTCGCGCGCTTGTGCGGAGCGATGGTAGAGACAGCGAGAAAGTGTGGGGAGAAGGAAATGCAGCGTACGCTCGCAGACGCACGCGATGAATGCAAATACTGGGCCTCTCTGGACCAGGGGTGTGCGGAAATTTCTGTTTTCTGTTTTCTGGCCGTTTTGGCCTTTCTGTTTTCTGATTTCTGTTTTCTGAAAAATCTGCAGAAAACAGAAAAAAAATCAGAAAAAATTAACGAAATCCGGATCTGTGGAACAGCGCAGCTTATTTAGTCCTTTACGAGGTACTATTTGTATTCAATGTACGATTGCTGTTAAGGGCAGGGTTCGCGATAAAAAGTTAATTGTGGTATCCTTTTGAGAAGGTAGGCCTGGTCATCACAAAAGTGAAAATAAGTGGAAAGTCGGAGAAAAACGCCCGAAAACAAGCTATTGCTGGGTCTCAGCCCGCCTACGAATAACTACATTTCTACAATTGCTTGTTTTGTCGTCTTTATTCTGCAGTTAAAGTAGCTGCTAGACATCGAGAGACTACTAACTTTTTAGCGGCAAAATAGAAGCTGCGGAAAATATGCATTTATAAGAAACCTGTTAGTTGGGGTGTGCGTACACCCACCATTTAGCCGTTCTGACTTGCTTTTGTGCGTTTTCCATGTAACTTGTCACTTATTTTTACTTTTGTGATGGCCAGGCCTGCATTCTTATAAAGAAAATTCAACAATCGTTTTTACCGCCAACCCTGCTAAAGCACTCGTAGGGTATTACTTTGGCACAATAGGGTAGCATCCCAGGGCAGAGCACGAATTCAACTTCTCCTTGTCAGCAGCTGCTGCAGTTAGTTGTTCGCAGCAGCTGCTGCACACAGCGAGGGTCTGAACCCGATGTCTGGTCCTAGGATGCAACCCTTATTGTGCTGACGTCTCGGTTATTCCTCGATTATTTCGCGAAGAACATGGCCGCAGCCACCTCCAGCAGCCAAAGAATAATCAAGAAATACTCGAGAATCTGCTCGACAGGATCAGTTGTTGAGCCTATCTCTCGGCCAAGACTATCAGCGTGTCTTTGATGACCTTATATCCGTCATTGACGCGACATTGCTACTACCAATATCTTACAGGTGATCTGTGCAGTTCCGTAGATATTATATTTTAAGTATGGCAAAGGTATTCAGAATTACATCATCTCTCCACTTGAAAAAAATTTTTAAAACGCAATGAGCATTTTTTCTGGAAATTTTCTGTTTTCTGATTTCTGTTTTCTGGCCGTTTTGGCCTTTCTGTTTTCTGATTTCTGTTTTCTGACAAACTCGATTTTCTGTTTTCTGAAATTTTTTAAAAAATTTCCGCACACCCCTGCTCTGGACCACATTCCGGTCCGCGATTGCGTCTCGACAAGCTTTGCGGCCGCGCGCTTTCGTGTTTCCAGCGCCGCAGCTGCCGATCTGTTGACTCTAGGTAGGTTTTGGAGACTGAAAACTAAAAAATATTGGACGAAACTGTATAGAAAAAGCCACATCGAGCCGGCTTTGGCGCTGGCAACTCGACTGACTCGAGCGCGTGCGGAATTTGGCCCAGAGAAGCACAGTAAATTTCATTCGGAGACAGGATAGGGTAGTGGAAAGAAAGTTAAAGCCTCGGAAGAGTGGCACTGCTGCGGGTCGGCCCGCAGCGCGAGCATTTGGTTGTGTCGCCGCAAAAATATCGCAATCTGGGGCCGTATGCTATTCTATCCCGGCAAGGGATGCAAGCCTTGTACGTTATTGAACAATTTGGCCCAAGGTCCAATCAGAGACGACTCGATTTCCGACAATCGGGGGACACAATAGCATGCGGCTCTTGGATGGGCACTCGCAGCAAACAGCATTTACTTCTCCATTTCAAGCATTTTTCCACCAAAGAACCGCTCTGCGTGCATGATAACAATATAATGGCCAAGCCGCCGCTCTCTGCAGAGAAATTTTCTATGGAAATGCGAAATTTGACACCGAACCAGTAAAACTGGATGAAAGGCCGTGCAGCATGGCTACAAAGAAGAAGAAAATCAGCCTCTATTTCCAGATCCTCCGAAATCCACACTTCGGTAACGAGAGATAGCACTAACTTGACAGAAATGATAAAAACGACTTAATCTTTTAGATTCGCAGAGTTTTCCTTGCAATCAGTTTACCTGTTCTACTCATCAGTGTAGCATGACGATGTCCGCAGCAACAGCAAGAAAGAAAGAAGTGGGAGGGGGGTGAGAGGGGAGCAAATCTTGTCGGCATATACCGAGACTTTATCAAAGAGTACACATTGAATTTACCAGTGTCTCAATTATAAAGAATCGGAAACTGCGTGTGACATAAAGAGAGGAAAAGGGAGGGAGAAAATGTGTAGAATGGAGGGCAGTTGCACGCTGGTGCTTGGAAATATGCCGTGAAATTCAACAGTAACTCATGAAAGAAAGATTCGCTATGCTAAACTATTATGCCATGCAGAAATGCTGTTTTTTTTTTTGCAATTTCAAAACAGTTACTGAGGAGGAATGGCATAAAATAATCCAGAATTTCAGAGAATAAAATGAAATAATCGTTCAATCAATTTAAAATTAAATATTCATGTCAGATACAATTAATAAATATCATTTGAAATAATTAATTGAAAAGTTCAAACAGTGCTCTCCAAAATAAAACAATAACGAGGATTTCGGTTTAACAGCTGGGGTCCAAAGTGTTCTTTAAGAGAGGGTTAGGAGACTGAAATCACGATTCACACTAACAATAAGTAAAAAATACAAAAGGAGAGAAAAGGTGCCTTGAAAATGTTGAATAATCAGCCCAGCACCAAATAATAGAAAGAGTATGTAGACTAGAATGATACAGCACAATAATATAGTAGGCCCAGAATATTGAAGAAAGTTCGACAGGGTCCAAAATGATCCACAGTTTCACAAAAGTTATGTATAGAAAAAGTGGAACGATCAGCGGAGCAAAAACTATATAAATAAAGTATAGTGAATAATACTATTATATCAGGTGAATATCTGTAAGAAGACGAATAAACAGTACGAATCAGGATCCAAATAGAGCGGCGACGGTAGGGGAGGGCAAAATAGACGTGAATATTGCAGCAGAGCACTGCACCAGCACAGCAGGACCAGAATATATCGATGAAAGTGCAGCAGAATACGTTGGACGGGCCGCAAAACTGAATAAAGACGTCGAATCGGGCCAAGTCGAGAGAAAACAGCCGATTCGGGCGCGAGCGGCATCGATTAAAGGTGGAGCAGCAGCTAATGTAATGGCGTTGGGTCCCGATAGCAATGGACGAGTTTACACGCCCCGCCCCTGCCACGCCCATGAAAACTCGGCCCGACGTTTGGAAATATAGACGCGAGTGTATGGAATGCTAACGCGAAAAGCGTACTCCAATGCCAAAATCTGTCCCACTGCCAATGAGTCGATCGGGGTGGGCTGGATAAAATATTCAAAAAGACGGTCCGCGGCGGCTCTAAGGGCAATCCGCGGCGGCTCTCAGGGCGATCCGCGGCGGCTCTCAGGACGATCCGCGGGGCCTGCAGGACGATCCGCGGCGCTGGCAGGATGGTCCACAAGCCAGTAACGGTCAAAATTTGAAAGGGCTGCCCCCGATCCACAGTACCCCTTATCGCGGCGGGACAAGCATGGATTCTTGGCTCGCGTGGATTCTTGGCACGGTTGTTCGATCAATATGCCTCACATATTCGTCACCACAGTGTACGCCGTGGAAAACTGTTGAAATTAGACGTTTTTTTTTTGGAAAACGGCTCAAATCTGTCAGCAGGGCCATTTTCCCGTATGTGACGTCATTTTATCGACCAAATCGAATTTTGCTTGCAGATAGCAGAAATTTTGAAGAAAACTTTTTCGTGGTTAATGATATTTTTCACATATTTTAATCATTTCACTCTTCTGTAGTGCTTCAAAAAACGATTTGACCAACTTCAAATTTGCTCTTCAATCCAGTATGTTATTTTAGCTTTACTTCATGTTCTTGAGGCCCTTTTTTGAAAACACCATGAAGGATATGACCCTGCGTGAATTGCATATACTTGAGTAAATAACGAATAAAATGAACGAATTCTCATCGACGAAGAGCGAACAGATGCGCCACGAATGCTTTCGTCTCAATAATCAAGAAAGTTTTCGTAGAAGATTTTGAAAGTTGTTTAAAGATAATGTCATCTCAACGGAAAACACAAATTGAGCAGGCTCTCATAACGTTCAGTCAGTGTTGAATCCACCATACATCAGTTTATGATTTTACACATTAATATGAATTATATTTTTCTTTTAATGAATGAAGGATCAGCAATAACATGAAAAGAGTTGAAGTATAGTGGAGTCCACCAAGAGTGTCTCATTTACTTATCAATGAGAAGCGGTCGATTGGAGATCAATGAACATGAAACTCGTTGCAGCACAACCGCTCTCGCTCAATCGGTATCGAGTGTGCTGGTATGGGATTCATGCACATTGATCCCCAGCCGAACGCTTCTTATTGATGAGTAAATAAGACACTTTTGGTGGGCTCCACTATACATGGATACGGCATTACACGTGTATAACGAAGAGCAAAGGTGAATTGAGATTAAATCGTTGTTACTGAAAAAACGTGAGGCAACATGAACAAATCACAAACTTCAGGACTACAAAAAAAAACCGGGCTCTTCAGGACTACAACAAAAAACAAGTTCAGAGATCATATCAAATTGCTAAAAACGACTATTAAAACACATGTCTTCGGTCGAAGGGCATCGAAAGACGACGATTTTTTCTCGAGACTTGAAATCTTTCCACAATCAGAGGTAGTATTGTTGACAATATCATGCTGTGATGTGGGCAAGTCACTAAGCCATTCGAGTCGAGCGATTCTGACATGATCTGAACAAACTTTATTGAATAAGTCTGGAAAAAATATATTATACTAACAATAAGTCAAATATCTTGAATTGGTCGACAGTAGGTGAAAACATATGATTGCGAAGACCGATAATTCCCGTTACATTGATTGACCGGCGCTTGGCTGCCACCCTTGAGCGGCCACCCACAGCACAAAGTGTTCCACGAACCGCAGCGCACACAAGGAACGCATTCCAAACTGCTGTCGAACTTATTGCGAGTTGTGGGGAAGTATAGGGTCCGTCTCTCCTTAGTGACCAAATTTTTAAAAGAATTTCCGAATTTTTACGTCAACTTTCTCGACATCATTAGCATTTAATTTTCCAAAAAACTTTTGTAGTATTGCAACCGTCTAACCCTGCGTTCAAGATTTGATGATATTAGAGCCCTCTACGCTCATTTGAGATCAGGCGGAGAAAGCAGGGTAGAGGGTTGTCACATCGAAATCGGCTCATCACAGTTGAATTTTGCGATCCCCGCCTGCCCCGATGCTTACTCCTCTTTTCAGATAAGGTAGAAAAGCTATAGTTGGAACCCGGGGACTTCGATGAACCTATGTAGGCGCAAAACGGTGTTCTATGCCTAGATCCCAGCTATGGAACTCAAAAGAGGTCGAAAACCAAATCCAAAACGGATGCAAGACAGTCTTTCTCGAATGAATATTTGTACACCAGCAAGAGAAAATAGATTTCAACGCTCCCGTTTCAAGTAGTTTCTGTCCCGATGAACCTGGGAGACGCAAAATCTTCAAATTGGAAATTTTTCAGGCAATAAAATTTTCGAAAGAAAAAATAGAAACGCCTCCCTTCCCCAGGGGTCAGCAGTAGGGTAAGAGGTTTTGCTTTCGTTTGCCAAAGTTGCGAAAAGAAAAAGACAGGAGATTCTAAATCCTAAAATTGCCGAAAATTTTCACCTAGTGACACCAAATTTTAGGAAATTTTTCAAAAACTTTGTTTATCGAGCGGTAGTAATTATATACGTCGTGATCCAAGGAAATAGTCAGCTTGGCCCTACTTGCAGCTGGAATAATGAACTGCTACTGATTCCCCATTGATACGTCAAAGCAGTTTGAAAAAAGACTAACGGATGAGTTAGGTTGACGCCGCATCTCTGGCTTCGCGTGCTCGGCTCACGTCTTTCCACTGTCCTTGCTTGATGTTGATCTCGATCCATCCATGCTTGCAAGATGAGACACGACGATGTTGTCAGCAAATCTATCTGAAATAAACTAACTATAACCTCAAAATGAAGATTGACATCAAAACAAGTAAAAAGGCCGTATAATACGCTACAACAGAGATAACATGTTAAATGGACACAATCGATAACAAAAACAATAAAAAGGAGAGTCCTAATACTTAACAAGTGAATCAGCTGCAAGCAGGAAATTATTGGACATATCGATCGATCAAGTGTACCAAGAATCCATGCGAGCCAAGAATCCATGCTGGTCCCGCCGCGATAAGGGGTACTGTGGATCGGGGGCAGCCCTTTCTAATTTTGGCCGTTACTGGCTTGTGGATGGCCCGCGGCGCATTGCCGGCGCATCCGCGGCTTCGGTGAAGGATCGTCCGGTCGTCGGCCGCGGACGATCCTGCAAAAGCGCCGCGGATCGTCCTTGGACTTCTCTGAGTGCATATCGCCGCATTCGGCCTTTCGTCTGGCGTCTCCGCAGCAACCCCCGTCTATCACGAGCGCGTCTGGCGTCTTCTCGACTGCCATTGTCTATCACCTACACTCTGGGTCTCCAGCATACAGGGGCTCTCTCATCTGTCTTTGCCCATCGTATAGACTGCCAACGGTTTTCCTCACCCAAGAACCTGGGAATCGCAACCTAATCGGTTTCTTGTTACCTCAAGAATAGATGAAGCCTTAATTTTGAGGGAGTTTTACCAGAAGTGTCTGTATCAAACAATACGGTGATACTGGAAGTGTGGCGAAGCTGGATTTGGACTTAATATATTTATTAGTGGCTTTGTGATGTTTCAAACATTCGGAGAGGAAACATTGGCAGAGCATTTGACAAACATAAGCGTTAAAAAAATAATTTCTAAATTTGTAGATACGATTAATTATGCAAAGAAGAATTTAGTCTCGAAATTGTTTAAAAAAAACTTGGAAATACTGCTGTATAAAAGTGGCAGGAGAGCAGATAAGCTATCTAGGTATTGCTTACACTCAAATTGACTTTTTCTTAGAGGCAGCGTTCACGATGATCATCCTCGTTGACTTTCCACAATGAAATGATAGGCTAGAAGGATCCTCGGCTCCCAGTGTCGAAAGAAGGGTGCAAAACGAGCCAGGAGCGGCAAAATAAGGGCTGCAAACAAGCGTTTTGGTGCCCCAGACACGCCTGGTGCCCCAGATCCGCCCCCTCGGAATGAACAAATGAAGACTCAGATTACAGGAATGATCAAGTGAAGGAAGTGTTGATAAGTGAGCTGGTCGCTTCATTGCACTGACAGGTATCATCCTTTCAATTCCTCCACGCTCAAAAATCAACGTAAACAAGGGTGGACCTATTTTCGCTCAAAAACGAGTCTTTCGTGTCCTTTTTAGGCATGCCTTGCTATATAGGGCACCAGACCTTCCGTAAACCGTTGAAATATCGGAAGTAAAATTTATCGTGAACACTGCCTTTAACCCATTCACGACCACGTGTCCCACCGGTGGGACACGCGTTGACTACCACTTCGGACCGCGTGTCCCACCGGTGGGACACGCTTTTCAAAAATCGATTTCTCCGCCGCAAGAAACTACTTTCGAACCTACATGTGATCAATGTCTTGACCTACCCAAGACCTAAATGAAAACCTCGTGGTCCATCAGTAGGTCAAATGCAACAACATATTTGGAACTTTCTAAATTCAGGTGGGCTGAAGTAGAGGAAAAAACTGCTGTAAAGCAGCTCAAGAAGCACGTAGTGATTTCTTTTTCCTTCTATTGCTAGCTTTTAGGTTGTTTAGTACAAACCTATCGTTTGAAACTCGTTTGTTTTTCTGAAAGCGTTGTAGCTCAGTCGACCCCGTTTTGGTTTTGAGTAATTGTTTCTCGATAACGAGAGCGTCTCAGAAGCTCAGATTCTGAAACTGTCCGACCATCGTTGCTAGCTACATAATGGACACAATAAAGAAATGAATCACCCGTGGGACGCTATTCAAGCCAGCGTGTCCCACCGGTGGGCACGTTATACGGTGACGCAAGATTGCACGCGGTCCGAACGTGCAGCCACCCAAAAATTAGGCGTGGTCGTGAATGGGTTAAAGGCACAGTCCAACCTAAGGGGTAAAATTTGATATTATGGTCCGCTCCACCGTGCTTAGCAACCCTGCCAAGCGCGAGATCTCAATTCGATCAAATAAGTGTGAAACTACAGGGAAAATGTCGGCCCCGCCCCAGTACCCTAAAAGCATAATCAAGCTGTTTGCCTCGGATAGGAAACCAAATTCTAACGGAAAATTGGTTTGTGTAGCAATGCTCAAAGGCAAAAAGTACAATAGCAGAGCTCTTGGTTCCCTTTCCGGGGCCGTATGCCCGGCTAGGCTCTTTGGGGTAAAGTGGGCGGGGCCAACTTTTTCCTGAAGTTTCTCACTTATTCGATCGAATTGAGAGCTCGCGCTTGGCAGAGTTGCTATACACGGCGGCCGTAATATAATATAAGAAATTACCCCTGAGCTTGGACTGTGCCTTTAAAAGCAGTGTTCACAGTGATTTTCATTTCCAAGTTTTGCACTCAAAGCAATACGTTGGCCACCAAGTGTTACCAAAATGACGAAGGAACCGCTTGAAACCCACGTAAACCTCTTATTTTAGTGGCATGATTTTCTGGCCTGGACTGGATTGTCCGATTGGATGAACATGCTCACGGCGGTTGTCACCGGTAAGAAACGGGGTTAAACAACAATGGAAGAATAATAGGCAAACCAGTATTAGTTAGGGTCCGAAGGAAAGAACAGAGCAACAGAGATGTGCGATTTGCAAAAGATGGGTCCACAAAAGATTCACGAACAGTTCCAGTGACAGTAAATAGGTGGAGAGAGAGTAAAGAATTTGGTGTCCTTCGTGAAATTTTTTTTTCGATTTCTTCGTCATTTCAGTTCTACCCGGTGACCAAGCAATCGGTGTGGTGATTAATCTCAAAATCGATGATTATCTTGAATACTGCCTTTATTCGTTCAAAACAGTTTCCCTGAGGACCATACGGTGACAGTAAACTCGCAGAGAGATTATGTTTATCCTGATCTCAGGATTTCCATTACCGCGTCAGTCGAGGAAGCAGTATAGAACCTATTTCTCAAACGATTTGTGGTGGAAGACTTTTGTTGTAGAGCTGCTGCTTGAAGATGAGTGAAGAATGAGCTTTATTAGCTACCGAAGAATTGCACACATCAAGAACATTCAGAGGCCCTCATAGGCCGCATCGTACATAACCCGGGTTTCGTAATACGCGTTAACAAATGCTACGTCACAGTCATACACACGGCAGCCAAAGTGCAACGGCGATGAGTCATGGTACAACACGTGCAATGACAACCTAATTGAACCACACAAAAGGCAATACAACAAGGATAAACACGTCACAATAACTATACATAATTATACATTATTGTTCCTACAACACCTACCCCGTTAATTTATCACTTGTATGTCTTCCTTGACGGATCCACGACCATGCGCGACGGCGGCTGACGGTGTCGAGTAGATCGTCTAAGCTGTAGAGGAGCAGGCGGCGTTGCTGGCAGTGTAGTCGATTGTAGATCATCAGGTTGAGCACGGTTGCTGATCATCGGCAAGTCGAAAACGTCCAGAAGTCGTTTTGATATTGTCGTATCGTCTCTCGGACGTAGCTGGTTGATGTTTCCAGGGAGGGAAGTCCACTGTGACGGCAACCATAGAAGCACTAAACAAGTGGACGGCTTTCCTAGATGTTGGGAAGAGTGTTGATGTTGTGTATTTTGATTTTGCTAAGGCTTTTGATAAGGTTCCTCATGACAAATTATTGCAAAACTCTCAATGGTTGGTATCCATCCGCGAATAGTTTCATGGGTACGTTCGTTCCTAACTGACAGGACGTTCTCGGTCTGTGTTGACTCTTCCCACTCAACTCCAAGGCCAGTCCTGAGTGGTGTACCACAAGGCGGAGTATTGTCGCCCATACTTTTCAACATATACACTCACGAAATCGCCAGTCTTGTCACTTCCTGTGGCACTGGTTTCAGTGCATTTGCGGATGATATCAAGATCTATCGGGACGTTTCCCCAACCGGAGAACTGTATCCTGCTACAACAGTCTATTGACATTGTTAGTACTTGGTCTCGCGATTGGAATCTCCCGTTGGCAAAAGAAAACGAAGGTTCTCCACTTGGGTAATAGCATTGCTAACAGTAAATATACTGTCAGTGGCTGTCAGATCCAAGAAGTTGACCAAATAACTGATTTAAGGTTCACTATTACTACAAGTCTGAGTTTTTGATAAGCACTGTGAATCTATCTCGAATAAAGCAACTTTTTGCCATGAATAATATTTTCAGGGTTTGTCAACTTGCAATCCCTCTGTGCTTATCAGAGCTTACACCACGTATGTCAGGCCTCTACTCGAGTACGGTACCCCCGGTATTCAACCCCGCCAAACTCAAGAACATTAATAGATTGAAAAGATACAGAACAATTTTACTAGAAGAGTTCTTATCAGACAGCATGGCTTCATTTATGGGCAATTGCTCTCCGCTGCTGAAAGAAATGCACTCTTTGGCCTTGAGCCTTTGGCTCTCAGAAGGAAGAAGAATGATTTATTTCTGTTCCATCATATCCTTTTCGATGGCAAGTTTGGTCTTAGACCTGGGGATTTCGTGAGAACGAGAGATTCGGTAACCCGGGGGTCCGATTAAATCTCCACCGCACCGTGTCAAATCTTGAGTGTCGGCGCTGCTTTTTCACTAATAGAATTGTTCCGATATTCGAAGATCTCAGTAGGAACGTGATACTATTCCTATAAACTTCGGCGCCTACAAGAACTTAGTGCACATGAAACTGGCTTCCGGGGAGCGGCGGAGTGACCCTCCGTAGTGCTGGGTTGCTCGTTTCTGTGCTATTCTTCGGACTGATCCTTCGTTGTTCTCGTTTTATTGGTTTACAGTACCTTTGCTTTGAATATTCCGTTTGAGGTTGATTGTTCGTTTTCCTGTTTTCTTTTTTCCACACGAGTGTAAAACTTGCGTAAATAAATAAATAAATAAATAAATATATACAGGCCATAAATCGGCCAATGTCTCTTCGTCGACGGCGTACCACGCGCTGCGCGACCGCAAGTGCGTCGGAAGCAGACGAGTTTCGGCTCGCGCGCGGCGGCCGACAATAGTCGCGCGGCGGCCGAAACGTCGCGCGGCGGCCGAAACTCGTCGCGCGGCGGCCAAAACCCGTCTGCTTCCGACGCGCGTGCGGTCGCGCAGCGCGTGGCACGCAGTCGACGGTGAGACATTGGCCGTTTTATGGCCTGTATATATATATATATATATATATATATATATATATATATATATATATATATATATATATATATATAACGTTGGCATGGATCTGAAGAGACTTTGCGTTCCTCATTAAAGGTTGGCGCAAATTCGGTCACTATGTTATGGCATATGACACCGAGTTTGCGCCAACCTTCAACAGTGAACGCAAAGTCTCTTCCGGATCCACGCTGACGTTATATATATATATATATATATATATATATATATATATATATATATATATATATATATATATATATATATATATATATATATATATATATATATATATATATATATATATATATATATATATATATATATATATATATATATATATATGTGCCGGGTCCACTCTAGACCTCCACAGCGGACGATGTACAGTTATCTTCAGCACTGCCGTTCAGTCCGCAAAGTGTGCGCTGATTGCGAAATCGTGCTGCGGCGCGGTTGCGAGTATCCTCAGACAGGGATGTGGGATCACCCGGGCGGTGGGATCACTCGGGCACCAAAGGCAAAAAGCGCCCGGGTGATCCCACATCCTTGTCTGAGGATACTCTCAACCGTGCCGCAGCACGATTTCGCAATCAGGGTGCACTTTGCGGACTGAACGGCAGTGGGGAGGTGAATTGTAGGTGGAGTTTCCTGTTTTACGCAATATGACGGCAGGATTCCATGTGGCTTTCGGACTGCGGTAATCCTTGGCGTAAACAGCGTCGTCGACATCGAAGTGACGAGCCCGAGCACCATGTCGGCGATTGAATTGTCGTTCCATCTTGGCGTCATGTGATCCTGGTGCTGTGACGTTTGGAGACAGCAGATCCAGCTCGGTTCGCCTCCGATGCCCCAAGAAGTTCTCAGCGGGAGACAGATTGTTCGGTCCAGATGGGCAAGGAGTCGACCGGTATGCCGTCAGGAAGGTTTCAAGTGCATCTGCTGTTGGTTCCTCCTCCTTCAACTTTGCGAGTCCTCGCTTGAAGGTGTCCACGAAACGTTCGGCTTGTCCATTGCTCTGCGGATGGAACGGTGGCGTGCGAACGTGGGTGATTCCTCGTGAACGGCAGAACGACGAGAATCGTGAAGATGTGAACTGCGTGCCGTTGTCCGTAACGAGAGTCTCCGGACTTCCAAACTGTGAAAAGATTCTCTTCATGACGGAGATAGTTGCAGACGACGAGATTGTTGTCATCTGGATGATTTCTGGCCACTTGGAGTAGGCGTCGACGATAAGCAGATAGAATTCACCATCCAGCGGTCCAGCAAAATCTGCATGTACGCGTGTCCATGGAGAGCTGGATTTCTGCCAGGACTGCAGTTCTGCCTTGACGGGGTTCTTGGAAGCTGCTGCACACTTACTGTAACTTTTGACAATTCCTTCAATGTCGCCATCCAGTGTCGGCCAGTGGACATGACTGCGCGCCAGCATCTTCATCCTTGTTTGTCCTGGATGAGCCTTGTGGAGCGTCGAGAGTATACGGCGTTGCAGTGATGTCGGAATCACTATGCGTGAAGCCGTTAGCAAACAACCATTGACAGTTGTGAGCGTGTCTCTGCGGTTGTAGTAGTGCCATAAAGGAGAGTCTCGATTGACCTTCGGTCAGCGGCCGGACTTCGTGTTGTCGATCACTTGTTTGAGCAAAGTATCCGCTAACGTTGCGGTTCGGATGTTTTCGGCTGAGACTGGAAGTTGACTGCAGCTGTCTGCCAACTCAGCAGTGATATCGGCATCGACGGCGGCCATGACGTAGTCTTCCGGCTCCAGTGAGTGTGGTGCTACAAGACGCGAGAGCGCGTCGACTTGGCCGAAATCCTTTCTGTTGACGTACTCGATCGAGAAGTTGTAGTTGAGTAGTGACGTAGCCCATCGCTGAAGACGGTTGGCACTGTAGACTGGTATTCCTTTCTTGCTTCCAAATACCGAAAGGAGTGGTTTGTGATCGGTCTTCAACGTGAAATGACGTCCATGTATGAAGCGGTGGAACTTCTGCACGGCGAAGATGAGAGCGAGCGCCTCCTTCTCAATCTGACTGTAGTTCTTCTGCGCAGAAGTCAGGCAACGGCTTGCATGGTATATGACCTTCTGTGATCCATCTGGAAAGCGGTGTGACAGCGTGGCTCCGATCCCGTAGTTGGAGGCGTCGGGTACGACGATGATTGGCAGGCACGGGTCGAAGTGCGTCAACAGAAGATCCGACTTCAGAGTTTCTTTGATTCGGCAAAAGCGAGATTGACACTCCGGTGTCCAGTTGTAGACAGCATCCTTCTTAGTAAGGGCATCCAGCGGAGCGCGGAGGTTGTGCAGGTCCTTGACGAAGGTACCATAGAAGTTGACGAGCCCAAGGAAAGCGCGTAGTTGACTGACGTTCTTTGGAGGTGGCATCTCGTGAATCGCTTTGATCTTAGCGGGATCCGGGAGATGTCCTTGCGCATTGATGATGAAGCCCAGATAGGTGATTTCCGTCTGCAGGAAAAAGCACTTCTCCAGTCGAACACGAAATCCATAGTCTTGGATCCTTTGGAGCACAGCTTCAAGACGAGAATTGTGTTCTTCGATGGTTCTACCGGTAACCAGTGTGTCGTCAAGGTAGGCGGCAGTTCCTTCCAAACCAGCGATGAGAGCGTCAATGTGCTGCTGGAAGATTCCAGGAGCGGGCTTCACTCCAAAAGGTAGTCGATTGAAACGATACAATCCTCGGTGCGTGTTGATCGTCAACAAGGGCTTTGACTCGTCGTCCATTTCCAATTGGAGATAGGCTTCAGCAAGGTCGAGTCTCGAGAAGTACCGACCTTCAGCTTTGTGAAGATGTCATCTGGTGTTGGAAGAGGGTGCTGGTGCTGCTAGAGTGCGTCGTTCAATCCTGTTGAGTAGTCTGCGCAGAGTCGGATTGAACCATCTTTCTTCTGAACGGTGACGATAGGTGCAGCCCATACTGAGTGATCCACGGGCGAGAGCACGTAGGCAGCCACCAAGCGGTCGATTTCTTGTGAGATCCGCGGAAGCGCAGCATACGAAACTGGACGAGCCTTGCGAAAGACAGGCTTGGCGTCGGGTTTCAGCACGAGTTTTGCTCTTGATTTCGTGCATCGTCCCAATCCTGGTGCAAACACTGCATGAACTGGTTCTTCAGCCGAGTCGTTAGGGAAGAATGCAGTGCAGATGAAGACACGTTGAAGACGGAGTCTTCTGTCAGACGGCGAAACAGCGGCTGGTGTTGAGAAATCCAGTCAAGGCCCAACAATGAAGAAGTATCGGCGACGTAGCATGTACCTCGTCCATTGTGACCATCGATGACGAAGTCGCATTCAAATTGTCCACGAACATTCAGCTTCTTGTGGTTGACGGATCGCAAAGTGATGAGCGAAGGCCGCAACTTCGGGCGGCCGATCGCGGTCCAATCGGATTGGCTGAGCAGTGGGGCATCTGCCCCGGTGTCGAGACGCATCCGGGCCATCGTTCCATTGATCTGCGCTGAACGGTAGATACGGCTAACAGGAGCGGAATCGGATGAGGTAGAGGCGATAACGACGTTGTTTGTTCGCCTGTGTTTTCTTCTGTGCTGCGTACCCTTCTTCTCGAAGTTCTTGCAGAATCCTCTTTTGTGGCCAACGGTTTTGCAGTCGTGACACGTTTTGTTGATAAACGTGCAGTCCCTTGACCAGTGGTGTCCTCCACATCGGAAGCATGGAGAAGGAGGTTCTCGATCTCGAGCCTTTGAAGAAGAAGGGAGCACTCGGTCTCGGCTCGTTTTTGATTTGACCGCATTGACGCTTGATCGTGGAGCAGACTGTTCGAGAAAAGCAGCATCTTGTCGGATGTCGATGAAATGTTGAATCTCTGAGGTGAGTTCCTTGAACGTCGTCTGAGGATTGTCTTCCATCTTGCGTAGAGCACGAGCACGGATATCGGCATCCGTTGGAGAGGCAAGTCCACAAATCCACACAAGGCACTTCATTTGCTCGGGAGTTACGTCGTTGAATTCCGCCATTTCATGACGTCGATTGACAAGTCCTGTGTAGTCACGCAACGTCTCGTCCACACGTTGCGTTTTCAGGTATGCGTAGCGTCGAGCGAAGATCGAGGTTTGGTGTCCAAACAGCTCTTTCAAGGTCTTCACAGTATCCGCCAGTGACACGTCGGAGGCTTTCTTCGGTAGGATATGACTTGTGAAGCGAGCGTAAGTCACGGCATCCAGCTTCGAAACAATCAGTCGAGCCCTTGCGGCGTCGTCTAGGGTTGCACCATCCTTCGAAATGACGTCTTCGTACCGATTGTACCACACGTCGAAGGTGCATCCATTGTCTGGATCGTAGATGAATTCTGGTAGCCTGGTTGACAGCGAGTTAGTGACGAACTCGGTTGTAGTGGCTGGAGTAGTCGAGCCGGATGGTCCTGTGTTGGAGACCATTCCCTCCATACGTTTGACTATCTCGTTGAACATCGTCAGCTGTGCTTTGGCTTGAGCATCCAGAATTCCTCGCAGTGTTGCAGCGTCCATATTCGTTTCGGTTGGCTCACAAATGTTCACTCGTTGCTTCGATTGATCAGTCGTAGATTACTAGTGCTCAGACAGCAGTTCGACCGGGCTCAAAATTTGTGAGCCGGGGCTGCGTGAGCTGTACTTGATCAGCAGTTCGACCGGGCTCAAGGCAGAGCTGGGGCCAATCAATCGATCCTTGTGCAACCGGACTTGAAACAAGCCGGGACAATCTCAACCGGACTCCGAAAGAGCCGGGAATCAATGGATCGTCGACAGTATTCGACCGGGCCCGAGGAAGAGCCGGGGACGATCGTTGGTGGATCGATCAGCCGTTCGACCGGGCTCGAGGCAGAGCCGGGGCTGAATCCACGAATTGATCAGCCGATCGACCGGGCTCAGGGCAGAGAGCCGGGGCTGAATCCTCCAATTGATCAGCCGATCGACCGGGCTCAGGGCAGAGAGCCGGGGCTGAATCCTCCAATTGATCAGCCGATCGACCGGGCTCTAGGCAGAGAGCCGGGGCTGAGTAGAAGTCGTCGGGGCAGCCGCGTCCACGTCCATAGTCCTGGTCGCCAGTTGTTGTAGAGCTGCTGCTTGTAGACGAGTGAAGAATGAGCTTTATTAGCTACCGAAGAATTGCACACATCAAAAACATTCAGAGGCCCTCATAGGCCGCATCGTACATAACCCGGGTTTCGTAATACGCGTTAACAAATGCTACGTCACAGTCATACACACGGCCGCCGCAGCCAAAGTGCAACGGCGATGAGTCATGGTACAACACGTGCAATGGCAACCTAATTGAACCACACAAAAGGCAATACAACAAGGACAAACACGTCACAATAACTATATATATATATATATATATATATATATATATATATATATATATATATATATATATATATATATATATATATATATATATATATATATATATATATATATATATATATATATATATATATATATATATATATATATATATATATATATATATATTACCCTGTTTAAGATATAGAAGTAAGGAAAAAATCCGAACAGTAGCAAAATTCTAATGACAACGGAACAATCTGAATAAAAATTGATTAGGATAAAAACGTAAGGGACTACTAAACAATAACAACTAAATGAAACTTATGCTAGGTAGATTGGTTTCAACGCTTTTGCGCATAGCGTTTGAAAGTGGCCAGTGATGCTGGGAGGTTGAATTTTGTTACTGAACTTTAGGTACAACAGGCCGGCCTTTACGGTGAAAAAAATTTCGCCTGACCGCAGTTTTTGGTCTATTAAACGAAAGTTTGGCCGAGCCTCCCCTAGTTCCAGAGGGTAACAAACAGTAAAATCGAGAACAATTTGATCCGAACTTATGGTGCAGAATCTTAAACACAACACAGAGGTCGAAAATTTGACGTCTTACCTGTAAGGAAAAAAGATCAAGGTAGTTATTCCTGAACTTCGCTCGTGGAACACGAAAATAAAGGAATGATCCCGTTCTGAGCATCATATTTTCTAGTGAAATTGTTTTGGACTTTTTCAAGTAGTGCGATATCCTTTTGTTTATGAGGGCAGAATACCGAACTTCCGCATTCAACTAGTGGCCTAATGTAGGTTTTGTACGCACTCAGTAGTACGTTTTTGTTTCTCGTAGTTAGCGCTTTAAAGACGTGAAATGTACGAGTAATTGCCTTGCAGGTAATTTTTTTATAATGAGAAGAAAAGTCAAGTTTGCTATCATAGGTGAAACCCAGGTCTTTCACTTCGTGAACCGTTGCGATAGGCGATTCCTCAATGACGTATGAATTGGAAAGTCTAGAACACCCTAGTCTGAGATGAAAAGTTTTGGGACGAGATAGTGGTAACTGATGCCTATTTGCCCAGGACGATAATCGATCGATAGCGGATTGGAGTGATGTGGAGTCTTCCTGGGTGCGAATTTCTTTGTATATTTTCAAGTCGTCAGCGTACTGCTTGCAAAGCACACCACCAGTTTTAACAACCTTCTCGATTTCCATGACGTAAATATTGAAAAGGACGGGAGACAAAACGCCTCCTTGGGGTACTCCACTTTTAACGTGTCTAACATCCGAATAGGAAGCGTTAACACGAACCTGGAAGGTTCTCTCAGTAAGGAAATTAGATATCCATTCTCTAACATTTCTATGAAAGCCAAGCTGGTCAATTTTATACATCAACTTTTTGTGGCTCACTCGGTCAAAAGCTTTGGAAAAATCGAAGAAAATAATATCACACACATTCTTATTATCCATGATTTCCGTCCAGTCGTTGAGGGACTCTAAAAGATTGGTTTCAGTGGACTTCCCCGCTACAAAACCGTGTTGCGAAGGCGGAAACCCACCATTAACATTTATGTGAATCAAAATATGTTTTTTCATTACTTTTTCGAAAATACGGCAAAAATTGATGTTATACTAATCGGCCTATAATTGGAAGGGGCTGAACCCGGTTCATTCTTGAGAATAGGCGTTATTAGCGAATGTTTCCATAAAGCAGGGACCTGCGAGAACATTATTGATTGATTGAAGATGTAGGATAACGGGTAAGAGATGGCATGAGCAACTTTGCGAATAAATGTGAAAGGAATACGCTCCAGTGTAGGGGAATAGGATCGGGGACACGTATTCAGGTATTCATAAACAGTAAGAAGGATCGAAGTGTGGGAAGTCAGACATGGGGTTGTCGAAAGAAATGGAAAATCCTGGTTGCATACCATCATCAACTGAGAAAACGGAACAAAACTGATCGGCCAGTATGTTGGCTTTTTCATGATCACTCGCAATACCGCTGCTTCCAACTTTCAAATTTCCAAAATGAGTGCTTTCAGTTAACTTGCGTTTCATAAACTTGAAAAATCGTTGCTTCTCTCCCGATTCTACTATGTTTTTTTCGACACTTCGGTTGTACTTTTTGAGGTGAGCATCAAAATGTTTGGAATAGTTGTAGTATCCAGTCCAATCTCCACTAGATTTGGCATGATTGAATAAGCACTCTTTATGTACAGACATGTTTTGAAGGTATTGAGGCAAATTGGCCCTAGTGGGGTAGTCGTATGACCAAGGGACAAACATATCCATTGAGTGATGTAGTATTGCCAAAAACATGCGATATTTTTCATCAACACTTGGAACCGACTCAAGGGAGGCAACCCAAGAAACACTAAATAGATAGTCAGATACTGCGGCATAATCACATTTGGAAAATTGTTTTCTTAGGATTGGCTGTTGTGTAATCCCCAGGTCCCATATAATATCAAATTCGACAAGAGAATGATCACTTTGGCCAACAGGAGGAGCGGACTAACACATTTTGCAAAATTTCTGGGTGGTTGGAAAACAACAAAATCGAGAATATTGTTTCCTCTGGTGGGTTCTTTGATGTACTGGTCAAACTCATGACAAACATTTCAGTGAAAGAACAAGATGATGCAACTGCACTATTCCAGACTTTCCAATCAATATTGGGAGGTTGAAATCACCAATTGCAACGACAGGAAACTCACACGCAGACAAGTCGCTTATGACTTTAGATAATTGTTCTGTGTGGTGATGATTGCAAGAAGGAGGTCGATAAACGAGAATGAGTCTGAAAGAACTGTTTTGAAAGAAAACATCAATGGCCAGAATGTCGTACCCTTTATCGATCGACTCTGACAAAACTACCGAATAAGAGAGCGATCTGCGAAGAAGAATGGCGACCCCCCGCCGGCCCTGCCGCGCCTGTCACAGCGCAAAATAACGAAATCGTTGCACCAATCTCCTAGCATAGACTTCACGGAATGATGTTTCTTGAGCCACGTTTCAGAAAGCATGTAAAGATCATAAGTAGCACCATGGCTAAGATCAATGTGAACGGAGTTCTTCGGAAAGGATCTGATATTGCAATAAAAACACTTCAGTGAGAAAAAAATAGACGTTTTGGTGATAACTTGAACGTTAGACCGAGGAGCGGGAACTAGTTTCCCTGGCTATCAAGAGATGGCTGAGAGGTAACAACGGAATACGCGGGAGTAGGATTAGGCGGTTTTGCAGTAGACTGAGACGTACGGGCCCGACGTTCCACCCTTCTGCGTTCCAATTCCTCTCGAGTCAAGGATTCCCTGAGGAATACCCCTCTCTTGGGGAATGAACGAAGACGAGAGGACCTAGAAACGGCTAAACGTTGGAAATAGGTGCATGGAAATACAACTTTGACCAGTCGATTTTTGTCAGCAATGGGCTTCCCTAATCTATAAACAGCAATAGGACGACATTCAATATTCAAATGACAGAGCACGTTACCAACACTGCGAAAATCATACATTAGAACGCTATTAGTATCAGCTGATTTGGACTCTGGAATGCCACTTATAACGACATAATTATACATTATTGTTCCTACAACAATTTTCTAGGAGAAAATCTATACTATTCCTCTCACCTGACCGTAACAGCGTTGAAAATCTTAAGAGGACCACTAATACTTCCACTGACAAATCCACATGCAGCCCTGTTCAGTGCCTGTAATAGAATATTTCCATAAAACATTAATAAACGTCCTGTTTCCTATTAATTTTCCGTGAATGGAACGCAGAATTGCATAAAAGACTCGAAAAAAAACACTGTAAACCCCCTTATCCATCATCACTGTGGCGTTAGAGACATCATTCCGACTGAGGAACACTTATGTAGTGTGAATGCGTGCTCCAATGCTATAGCGCTACGCAAACGCCGGAGCAATTAACGCAGGCGCCCTCGAACTGTCTCGTCGTCTCGCCCTCTCCGCTCTCGGCCGAATAACGAGGCATGGGCTCAGATACAGGCAGCACACTTCCCGCAGTACCATCAGCCGACGTCCCGTAACCCCTCCTGCTGAAGGCCAGTAGTTCGGTTGCGGGCAGTCGGCAGCGCCGTTTCGTTTAGTGCCCCTACTCAGATAAAAACAGCCCACTTCCCGCCGGCCAAGTCGGGCTATTCAACTTCGCGCGGCCCCAATTTCGTGGGCGCGGCACAACGCCGCACTTCCCGCGGAGAAAGAGGCTTTCCCGTCTTCCCGCGGAGTTTCGGCGGACATTTGGCTATTCCTGGGGTCATCGAACACTCACTCATCGATTCCCACTTTGATGTCATCATTGCACCACCCACTAGAGTGCCAATGAACGATTGCTGAGCAGAGAACGCTGTGTTGAGACTCTATCCAAAAGCTGCGCTGTGTGAAACGATGGTTTTGGGCAGGTGAGCCACTGTCCGTTAATGGCATCTGCGAATGGGAAGACTGCAAGGAGCAGTGAGTGTAGGAGGAGAGGGCTCTCTACACACCAAAGGAGTGAGTTGTCTCGTCGTTCGCGGTTCCTAATTCCACCCGGGACCACTTCGCTAGCGTAGAGTAGCGTGACTTTTCGAACTGCATAAATGGGGTGGTGGCCATCGTCTATCAACACCCCCGAAGAGGCAAGAGAAACAGGGGAGGAGCGAGGCTCCTGATTGGACGCAATACGAGCTAGCCCCGGCCCCGACTGTTGCGTGTCCAATCAGGATCCTCGCTCCTCCCGTTTCTCCCGCCTCCTCAGAAGTGTTGATACGCGATGGCCAACCACCACCAGAAATGGTACAACTCCTCCTGTGTGTGTAGAGAGCCCTGGTGTAGGAAGCTTCCCCATATAAGCTCACTCCTTCTTGTCAAGAGCAGCTCAAGATGAAGTCCCCAGAAGCTGATTTTTGAAATTTTGTTTTAACAGACCCTTACTTAAAGGGTGATTTTTAAATGTGCCGCGAACTGTTCTAGGGCTGTTTTCTGTCAGTCATCATTAGCCGTAAGGCGAGCAGACCTGCCACTCAAGGGTGGTATAAGGTATCTCTGTCCGGATTACCAGGGGAGATAACAAGCTTCTCCGTAACCTTTCGACTTAAGTGAATATTTTCGGCCCTATTCCTGTTTTCGAAGAACAGGAAACTATTGAAAACGACGAGTTTCGGCCAGCCATCTTTTGATAATTCAGTGACCAATGGGTGTTGGGTTGCGACAGCTTGAGGAAGACTGGCGATCGGGAGAACAATGGAAGACCTGCTAGACGGAGGTCCCCTCCGCCTCCCCTCGATTAGGGGGAAGTTCCCCAGTTGTATCGAGGGAAGTTCTGCTGTCGTTCTCGGGAACTTCCCCACGAATTTCTGAGTACGGCTAATCTGATGACTGACAGAAGGCAATCCAAAAGCAGCTTGCGGCACACTTGAAAATCACCCTTTAGATAAAGGTCTGTTGTAACAAATTTTCAAAAATCCCATTCTGGGCTCTTCATCATGAACTGCTTCTGACAAGTAAGGAGTAAGCTTACACAGGGTTGCTTACTACACTCACTTGCCCTTGCGATATTTTCATCCGCAGATGCCATCAACAGACAATCGCTCACCTGCCCAAAGCCAGGGTCGCATACAGCGAGGGTTTTGGGAAGACTCTCAACACAGTCGTTCTGCTCAGCAATCGTTCACTACTCAGGCATTCCTCGGTTCTCATGCCGTTTCTGATTCCGTTCCCGAATAAAAGCACCTACTACGCCGAGATAACCGTGCTCGGGAGCGGGATCACCCCTCGCTTGCGAGTCTCGAATGACGTCATCAGGCCCCGACATCACCCCATAATTGTGAACGGCATCACCCCTTGAGCCCGACGCGTTGATGACGTCATGAGGTCCCGAACTCACCCCCTAATAGGATACGGCATCATCCCATCAGCGCGACGCGTTTATGACGTCATTAGACCCCCAAATCACCCCCTAATGGTGAACGGCATGATGCACCCATTCTGACCAGGGATGTGCGGAATTTTCTGTTTTCTGCTCATTTTTTTCTGTTTTCTGTGAAAATAGGCAAAAATTGGACAGAAAACAGAAAAAAAACGTGTACCACGATTTGCAGCAGGACTTTTTTTGGATTTTTCGAAGCTAAGCCAATCGGGTGAGGGTGTACTTCACCCAGGCTCTCTGCAGTTGTACCACGCTAGACACTTTTATCTCGCTGTAGTGGTTATCCATTAGGGCACGTGTGGCGTGGTGGGAGGAAACGGTGCTGTTCGTTGTACACGGTCGGGTTTGTTCCTCGCCGAGGTGAACCAAACCAAACAAACTTCCGGGGTCCTTCAATTGATAACAGATTCATGTAGGAAGATGAAAACTCTCACTGTGAAGTCGGCTGGCCCCCGCAAGCCACTAAATAAGCAAGAAACCCATTCCTCTGAGAAATATTGCCGCGTCAGCGCCGGGAAAGTACCGCGATCCTCGACTATGCCGCGATAGTTCCGCGATAGTGCCGCAGCGGCTCCGTGATCAGACGATTCTGCTGCCATGCCTTGAGCCTCGACATCGCCGCGTTACTACCGCAGCGGCTCCGCGTTATAACCGCGTCGGCTCCGCGAGGATGCAGCGGCGAAGCCGCATGGAGTACGATGCACTGTGCTGTGTGGTAAAACGAAATTGTTGCCAGTTCAATATAACGTGCTTATCTGGGCCAAATTCCGGTCCGCAAGTGCGTCTCGACACGCTTTGCGGCCGCACGCCTCGAGTCAGAAGAGCTTCCAGCGCCGCAGCCGCCGATCTGCTGACTCTAGAAGGGTTTCTTTTTTAAGGTGGGTTCTGGAAATTGGAAACTGAGAAAAAATTGGAGAAAGTTGTATAAAAAAGCCACATCGAGTCGGCTTTGGCGCTGGAAGCCCGACTGACTCGAGCGCGTGCGGCCGCAAAGCGTGTCGAGACGCAATTGCGGACCGGAATTTGGCCCAGATAAGCACAGTACTCAAGTTTGAGGTACATTCCGTGTTTCCTTGTGCGCAAAAGCGGTGGTAACCTCTGTCCTTATCAAACAAAGGACGAAGCGACCGCAGGTGCGAATTTTTGTTCTTACAATTAGACCCCCTCTAGTTGTCTTATAATTCTTAAATAACTTCATATCAGATACTCTCCCGAAGCCACTGCGGCGTTATCGCGGAGCCGAAGCGGTACTGTCGGGTCCCCGCTATGGCTCCGCAGTAGTGCCGCTTCGGTGCCTGTACGCGCCAAAGCGGCACTATCGCGGAGCCGCGCGGCAATTTCTCTCGGAGTCAAGCATCTACGAATACCCGCTCCCCAGCGTACCCGCTTTAGTAGAGCGGGTTGCACGCAAAACTCTAAATACGTGTTTAATTCACTGCAACGCAGATGACACTGAATTCTGTTAACATGAAGAGCCAAGAAATTGATGGTGAGCCTATGAGGCAGATGATAATTCTGTCACAGAAGTTAGAGAGGCTCTCAACGATGGAGCAAACGGCGCGTCTGGTCATTTATACTGTAACGGCACAGGCGCGCGGTACGGGCGTGGCTTTCAGCTCTGTGGAGTAGTACAGTGTTCAAACCAGCAGATATCTCGCAATAAGTGTCAAAATATGTACACTCAGGAACGGAAAGCTGGCTCCGACTTCAATACGAACTCCTTGCACAGACATACGTATTGAGCTTCCAATAAATAATCGAGCTTTTATTGCCTGGGAAAAGGAAGGTTCGATGAGCATTTGTCATCTCATCGCACTCATAATCTGCAGTTCTTGAACGTCCATACTTTTTGCTCTGGCCAACTGTAAAGTTTTGAAAATTCAATGAAAGAAGCATAGATCACTCAAAAAATGTATAAAAAAGTTCAATGTTTTGAAAAACTTCGTTTAGTGTACGCTGAGCAGGTTTTGTTAATTTTTGAAATTTTTCTGTTTTCTGCCCATTTTTAAAGATTTTTTTGTTTTCTGTTTTCTGTCAAACTAGATTTTCTGTTTCCAAAAAATTTTTTTTCCGCACATCCCTGATTCTGACGTCATTTGGTCCCGAAATCACCCCCCATTTTGTCCTATTTAACACTATTCTACACTACAGAAGTCTTGAAAAGTTAGGAGGTCGTTTGTGCCGCAGTTAAAGGTGTGGTGGATTGCAACGAAACAGCAAAGCTGCCACAGCAGCGTTACCATTATCCAAGCGAGTAGCCTAACTTTCCAGGCCTCGAAATCGCAGCGAACCAACAAATCTGCTTCACTACACTTTATTGACCTTTTAAGGAAATGGAAATCGTAAACAGCACCAAATAGAAATCGTAACAACATGGATGGAAAACTATGGCACATGGCCTCACCGTGAGGAATCAAAATAACTCATGATTTACACGATTTACAGAGACACATCAAATTTAAGTATGACACTAGCGTGAGATATACAATAGTATGAGATAGTATAAGGGCAGTATGGCGTGAAATGACAATGGCATAAGTCTTTACAGTTCACCTCCGCACTGCCGTTCAGTCCGCAAAGTGCACCCTGATTGCGAAATCGTGCTGCGGCGCGGTTCCTCAGACAAGGATGTAGGATAACCCGGGCTTTTTATGCCTTTGATGCCCGGGTGATCCCACCGCCCGGAGTCCCACATCCCTGTCTGAGGATACTCGCAACCGCGCCGCAGCACGATTTCGCAATCAGCGCACCTGCGGACTGAACGGCAGTGCGGAAGTGAACTGTAAGTCTGACCAGTATGAAATTTCACCCAAGCAAAATCCACAAAATCACCTCGAATACGTGGGCCGGTATCGGACAATGCGAGAGAAGGCATAAACAGGAAAACAAACAAAAATGAAGAGGCTATAGAATTTAAGTAAAGCATAAACAAGAAAAAAACTACATCTAATGAGAACTTTTCAATGAGTACCACGATACAGAAGAAACCTCTGAATTTAATCGGTCAACGCATAGCAGTGCGATGGTATTTCAGTTTATTAGAGAAAATGAGTGGTCAGCCTCGACAGTTACGAGTTTTTGAGAATCCTCAATCAGCAGAATTTTGCCGCCATCGAATTGTATCGACTTTTAGAATTAACTTCAAAAGGCTCCAGAAATAGATCAAATTGTAAGAGGACCCTGAATAACCGCTGAACATTCAGTTTAGCCACTGCTTTCTCAATGTGGAGGGAAATGAACATCGCACTGCTAGCGTTGACCGCTCAGATTCAGAGCTTACGAAAACGGAGTTTCACTCATTCTCCGAGTGTTCCACGGGTTCATCCCTACTCTGGCGCTTCGCACGATGCTGCAATGAAGAGTACTTGGGTATTCTTCTCTGAACCTATTTCCACGATTTGTTCATGAGGGGTCCTGACAGAGCCACACCGTTACCCCCTTCCCCTTCCTAACTAGGTAATTTTTGGGGCCAACCACACTACTCGTTACGGAACACGCTTCAATACATTTCAGGTACTATGCTTCTCTGAGCCGAATTGCGGTTCGCAATTGCGTCTCGACACGCTTTGCGACCGCACGCGCTCGAGTCAGTCGAGTTTCCATCCCCAAAGCCGACTCGGCTTTTTTAGACAGTTCTCTCCGATTGTTTTTTATTTCCAGTTTCCAAAACCCACCTAGAATCAACAGATGTTGCGCTCAAAACTTTTCCGACTCGGAAGCGCGCGGCCGCGAAGCGTGACGACACGCATTTGGGGGCCGGAATTTGGCTAAGAGAAGCACAGGACCTTTTGTCAGTTTTCTCGAACTATGCCAACCCAAAAAAAAGAAGGAAAGATAGATGTAGAGGACAAAGCCCTATTTTGCAATCAATATAGGTACATGTTACGCTCCTTCATTCAGTCATTGGAAAGAAGATTCAGAATTTAAATGCTAAATAAGCCCAAAATTAAAACAGACGTCAACAGGAATCCACGTCTCGCTTGCCTCGTTAAAATCGAATGAGCGAATGTCTTGCTTGAAAATCAAATTGACAGTTAGGAGGTCAAATACTCAAAAAATCAAAGTTGTGAATAATAATCGGACAATTGGGGGAATCAAGAACTCACAAAACTTTTTGAAGAGCCGTAAACATGCTCGCCCGAAGTCGTGTCCTCTCTCCACACAGGTTGCGGAACATCAGGTCTCTGGCTTCATCAGTGGGGCCGAGCGAGATGAAAAATCTGAAAGCAAATGGCGGTATTTGCGTTTGTCACCCCAGGCGATTGCGAAAATCTCAATAATGAAAATGAAGAAATCGTTCTCAAAACCACAGTACTTCACACGATTACAATACTCAAACCGCAGAAATCTTCCATCGTAGGCTGGCACAGCGGCGCAGGGTCTTCGTTGCAGGACCATCTGCCATCTTGCCGCATCCACAGTTGCGAAAGGCTCCGCGTTGCTCTAATTCCTCACCGCGGAAGGCCGGCATTCTTACGAAAGCGGTGATGAAAAACGGTACAAGAAGCATATGGAACGAGATTTTAGTTTCCCGACGCACAGTTGTGTACTGGTTTCACTGCTTCAAAGAAAGTGAGCCGCAGATGGCCTAAAATGCACACTCTTGGACAAAACCATTAATTTACTCCCAGATTCTCAAAAGTGATACTGCAATAACGTCCAACTGAAACAACTAGTAATATATAAATAGCTTTTCGTAGTTTCCATTTGATTAAAGACTTGTCATCAGTATGACGAGTGCAGATTGGCCGTAAATACAATGTGATATGTCCACAGTCGGACAATCTACACATGAAACGGGCCCGTTTTGATGGCATGGTATTCTCGTATTGGTTCAAACGGTTCCAAGGTTTTAGGATAGAGGCTGAAGCACCGGAGGAGAAAATGGGGGCAAAACACTCCAACTTTTGAGAATGACTTGAAACCCTGGGGTGGGCGAGATTCAATCGAAAGTGCTAATCTCCATCTGGGAATATTTGGCAATAATGCCCAACTGTGATAAAAAAAATAAACAAAAACGCATCGCATCAACGCCTGAATATCGCACACACTAGAGTTGGTCCTGCTCCTGCTGTCTCCTAAATGTTCATGTCGATGTTATGTTATGTTAACTAAGATTTTAGTAAGTTGTGTGTTGAACAATAGTAATAAGTGCTGTCATTCTTGTGCTTGAGTAGTGCAAACCACATTCGGTAGCGATCCAGCCCAAAGAGTAAAAGACGGTGTGGAAACGGCAAGATGGTCCCGCAACTAAGACCCTGCGCTGCAGTGTCAGCATAAGGTGGAAGATTTCTGAGGTTTGAGGATTGTAATCGTGTCAGTACTTCAATGATAGTGATAAAGGAAAGTGCGAGTAGCGGGAAATGGAGGCTACAGATTATGTGAAGATTCAAAAAGGTACACATTTATCGGCAAAAACTAAACAGAATGGAAATATTTCACAATTCAGGAAGGAGGATTGTAATTAAAGCCTCGAAATTCAAAAATCAATTTGACTGCCGCGCGACCGCAGTGCATCATGCGGTTTTCGCGTTTGCCACCCTCCGGCGATTTCGCAATCAGTACTTCCTGACGCCATCACGAACGAAGGGTTTTGTTCATGCGAAAGTGGTGCCTTCTCATCCCCAGGCGAATTACCCACTCATCCCTCGGAAACTTGTACGGCATCAGTACATTTTTTTTGCCTGAGTAGCTCCACTCTAGTGGGTGGTGCAATGTTGATATCAGAGTGAGCATCGATTAGTGAGTGTTCGCTGACCCCAGGAACAGCCGACTGCTTCGCCGACGCTCCGCGGGAAGACGGGAAAACCTCTCTCCGCGGGAAGTGGGGCGCTGTGCCACGCCCACAAAATTGGGGCCGCGCCAAGTCAACTATCCCGACTTGGCCGGCGGGAAGTGGGCTGTTTTTATCTGAGGGGATGAGCTGCCCCGCAACCATCCTAGCGAGGGGGGGGGGTTTTATAATCTTTGGCCACGCCCATTTTCCCGTGCCGCAACGACTCTCCTGATTTTGGCAGGGGAGGGAAACCCCGGAGAGTGCTCAAATTTAGTGCGGCATAGTAAAAATGAGCGTGGCCAAGTCATCGCGCTATAGTGCCCCCTTTATGATAGCACCGCAACATCTAGTTCCGAAGTGCGAGTTGGATGATAAATTTGGCCGACACCCCGCGCCCCGCAATCGGGGGCACCTGTGCTCCATTGCAAACCATGACGGAATTGAACGAGTTTCCCGCCGCGCGCGTGGCGTGCTTCAAAGCGATTCCAATTTTTTGGACTTTTACACTTTTGTTCTCTCGTTTGATCTAGCCACTGAATTTCTAACGATAATACTTTTCCGAAATAAAAGATCCCATTCTTCGTTTGATTTGAAAGTGCATTTTTCTGGGGCGTTAAAGTCTGGAGATTTTGAAAGGGGAAGAAAATGGATGCATTCTGCATGGCTTTAGATTCGTTGCTCCGCTTCTATGTACGTATCCTCCATTTCCCCGCTACTCGCAGGGTTGGGCTTCACTATCATAGGAATGGTGCGGTTTTGAGAATGATTTCTTCATTTTGATAGTCGCTTTTTTTCGAAAAACAACCGCTTCGCATCTACGATAGTGACAAGACGTTTTTTAGCAGCCGGGATTCTGTGTTACCGTAACCCCATTCGCCGTGGAGCGCGTTATGATATCATCGAGCGCCAGCGTCGCACCTAAGTGGTATTTCAGACTGAGATCAGCCACGGGGAGTGTTTTTGTTTTGAAACTGGGGGTATTTATCATCTACATTGTCATCTTAGGTATTTAGAGCGCATTTCAGTGTTTTTCTTGCTTGTATCCCTTCACTTAAAAAGCTGTGTTCTTTTGAATTGCTAGCTGGCCCACCGTTTCTTATTTTCTAGGGGTCCATCTCGTCAGCAACTGATTGTTGGGCCCAAGATTACATTTACATTTATTACATGCGCGTCAGCACATGTGAATAAGAAAACAAAAAAGCGAATGGAAAAAACATTAAAAAAAGATAAGTGAAAGGTGTGGATGTTGAGATGAAAAAATGATATTGCTTAGCAGTAACGGTAGGCACGATACCGGACTAATTCAAACGATGATTACCTTACCAAAAATGTGAATGCGCGCAGCACTAGAAAAACGAGCTTGCTGAAAATCTTTCACAGTCATAGTTTCTATTGCAGACCAAACTTTCTTATCAAACAAAGGTTCAGATATGGTGTTTAAGTGCAGCTGCACCCGGACCACGAGACTTGTAAGCAAATGTAGGGAGGAGAACATTCCGATCAAGCATACGTTCGGGCATTCGTTATTGTGGTGAGAACTCGACATTCGGAAAGCACGTTCTTGGGATGAGATATGCGATCGTGCATGGTCAATCGTAGTGAACGTATGTACGACTTCTCAGTCATGATGCAGTTCTTTTTCAGTCACGAAGAGTGAAAAGTAGTGACTAAAGGTAGTGGAAAAAATTACTACAGCATTGACATGTTGAAAACAACTGCGTTTACATGAAAGAAGGTATCAGCCATATGTGTTTATTAAGGTGCACCTAGATATAGCACCTAGATATCGTGAGAAACAGAGCAAATTGGAAAGCAATCGACAGCACAACTTCAGGGCCAGTAGCAATCCCCTCGGGAGGTGGCAGCTACCGGCTGTCACTGCGTGGTGACAGTGTCAATCAGTGATTGGCTCAATATGAACACGCCTGCGTAGAAATGCACACGCGGCGCCCAAGTTAATGATCTTTGTAGTCAGCCACCTGATAGCAGTGAGCGTTCTTTTGTGGGGTGGCTGACTGCAAGAAACGGGTGGTGACTTCGCTCACCGCCGGAAAGGAAAGAGAAATAGCGCGCGATGCGAAGAGAATTTTGGTCGATACCGCGGACGTGGGGTCGTGCACGTCCAATGGTGGCGACTTTTTGAGTAAAGTGCGCCCCGAGAGAAGGCAGTGGAGCGCTTGCGAACCGACCAGTCCGCTGTCCACTTATCACCCCATCACAGCAGGGCGGCCATTCTCGCTGTTTAGGGGGCCAAGGAATAATTGCACCTGCCGGCTGGCAGCCATCCAGCTCCGCTGCCAGCTGAAAGGAAAGACAGGCGAAACGTTCGAAGGTTCAATTGATGATTCGAGGATTCCTGGCAAAGATTGGTGAGAGATTCACTTCGAATTGAACGCAGCTGTCATGAAGGAGCCTCCTTTATAGATTTCACATGCTTTACTACAATTCTGAGCTAAATTTGAATTTCCTAGAAGTTGTTTTGGCCATATTCGACCAATTTTGGATTTTTTAATAGTCGCTCACTGCAGGTAAGAACAGATTCGCCAAGATAGCCATCTAAAAGTGATGGCTGCGAAATTGTTTCGTTCTCGAGAAAAAGCATAAAATTTACGTGAACCGCGTGTTCTAGTTACTAAACTCTGTATAATTGTTCATCTGAGTGCGGCTATTGTCTTTCACTTCTCTAGGAACAATTTCACTACTTTCTATGTGGACTGGGAAGCATGAAACAGACTGAGGAAAAAATTAGTTCATAATTTAAAAAAATCCTCTCTGAACTCTTTGGTTCACCTTGCGAAGGAAAACACAAGGTTGCAATGAAATTGCAACCTTGTGTTTTCCAAAATAAAATTTCAAAGTATTGCGTATCGTGATATCGCTGATAAATGGCCATCTAACAAAATAATCTCAAAATCGCTTTCTAAACCTAAAATTCTGTCGGTTCGATGACTTTCGTGGAAGACTGTAGAATCCCATCATTCAATGCTGAAGAAATGTTATACCTGAAAGGTACACATGGGCACGTTCTCGAAACCCATATTTACGACCACTACCTCGATCAAAGTTGCAATGGATACGAAGAACTGTGGAGTGTATCTAGAAAACATGAAACGTCCACTCATATGTGTACGTGTGGCCTAGTGGTCTAAGGCGCTGTAATGGGCGTCCGTCGCCTAGGCTCGTGTTGTGTTGGTTCAAACGCTCCTACGATTGAGAGTTTTGCTTTCAACACCACCCTTCGAGATAAATCTCGTTCCATGGTGTCAACCATAGGAGGCATCTAGGCGTCACCAACCTCAGGTTGGCTGCCTATTTAAAGTCACCACAATCGGGGATTGCTACCGGGACAGTCATACACAAAAGAAAACTCTATTTTATTGAGAGCGCAAACGGTGAGCGCGTCAAACACTTGGCCTTGCTGGCGATGTAGGCGAGCAAGTTGACAACACGGGGCGAGTATCCGTATTCGTTATCATTCCAGGAGATCAGCTTAACTTAATATTATTGGGAGATCATTCAAAAGATCTGTCAACTTTCGCTATATTGCAACGAACCGATATTACATACAGAACATAATTCATCTAGTTCCCCACAATGATCCATATGTGCCCAAACATCACAATTAGAGCACATCAGCCAGTAGATTATTGTGCTATTATCGGCGGGGCTTTCACGGAAACAGAATCCGCAAACTTCAACACGTTCTGGGGCGTACTCCTCTAGCAGCCTTTCATGTCGTATGTGTGAATTCCTCAAGCAAAATTCTCGCTGGCAGCCATTACATCGAAACACGTCGGTGGGATTAGCTTCGCCTCTCCTTCGAATACAAGCTCTGCTTTCTTTCAATTTCTGCACCTCACTTTTAGTGTATCCGTGCTTACTGAATAAATGGTCGTATAGCCTCTTCACTCCCAGACCGCAGAGGAAGCTTTCGGCCATCTCTCTAAATAAGCAAATACTGGTCATTGAATAGTGTACCGAAGGAGTGAAGTTGTGATCGAATTCCCTACCTGAGCGACACATATAACGATCTCAAATGATGTGAAAATTGTGATGTTGAACCGTGGATTTAAGAAATGGAACGATTCAGATAGAAATAATAAGAGAAAGGCATATGCAGAATTCAAAAAGAACACAGCTTTTTAATTGAAGGGATACAAGCAAGAAAAACACTGTAGTGCGCTCTAAATACCTAAGAATACAATGTAGATGATAAATACCCTCAGTTTCAAAACAAAAACCCTCCCCGTGGCTGATCTCAGTCTAAAATACCACTTTGGTGCGACGCTGGCGCTCGATGATATCATAACGCGCCCCACGGCGAATGGGGTTACGGTAACACAGAATCCCGGCTGCTAAAAAACGTTTTATACGATAGTGATAATACGACTGCGAGTAGCTCGGAAATGAATGCTAGCTCTCAAAGAGGTCGGCATTACAATAATGATTTGTGAGTGTTATGGTTTGTATCCTCTATAAAACGTCGTGATTCTCACGACTCATTGCGCGGGCGACTTCTTCTTCTTCTTTGCAGGCGCAGGAAGGTTTTTGTCAAAGGTTCAAGAAACGGGCGACTGAAACCGGATTCGTCCACAAATCCATTGTTGTGAGAGTGGTAGGCCTCTTTGGGCATTCGAATGTTGTTCAGTTGTGTGGCCACGGCTACCACAGTCCGGGCACTCGTCCGGCTTACTGCGATCGATCTTATGCAAGTATGACATCAGCATAGGGGAATGACCGCAGCGTAACGAGGCAAGGGTACTTCTAGCCCGCCTACCGAGTTCCATCTCGGTGTCGCTGACTATGGGTGGTGCGACCCCCTTCTTCTTCTTCTTTGCAGCCGCGAAGAGAGTAATTGCTATAGGTTCAGAAACTGGGCGACCAGCGTTGGATTCGTCCAAAGGTCTATTGTAGTTAATGTTGTAGGGTTCTTTGGAAAGTTGAATAAGTGTAGGGTATTGTGGCCAGGACCACCACAGTCCGGGCAAACGTCGGGAGTGCTATTGTCGATCCTGTTCACGTAGGACTTCAGGAACGTTGAGTGCCCACAGCGCAACGAGAGAGGCTAGAGTGCATCTGGCACGTCTACTAAGCTGAGACTCAGACTCAGAAACTCGAGGCGGCACAGTACCCAGAATAGGATTAACAGCCGCTCTTTCCAGACACCCTCGAACAAACTGGGTGTGCTCATCGCGCAACAGACGGAGGCGTTCTTGATATGAATCGTGCCATCTTTGCAGATCGACTTTATCTGGAGCATCGGCAAAAGGTTTTCTGATGCCTCTCTCTCTTACAGGCTCAAGTACTCTCCAAGATGGGTGGTTGGGCTGCTTGACGATGTTAATGTACAGCTGCTGGGCCTGGAGCTGACAGTGCTCCTTTACTGGTAGCACCCGTGTCTCGGCGTGTAAATGCTCGATTGGCGAACTCCTAGCACATCCGGTGGCGATCCGAAGAGCAGCGTTTTGTACACGCTGCACCTTAGTCCAGGATGAGTCCGATACTAAGTGCTGCCAAACCGGTGCCGCATATTCTAGGGCGGGCTGCAGTATAGCCTTATACGTGGTCAGAATAGTTTCCTTACTGCTGCCCCATGATGTACCTCCCAGTGCCCTTTAGCACATTGAGTTTAGCTCTTACAATTGCTTTGCTTTTGCTCGGTGTTCTTGGTGAAACTTCAGCGACGGATCGAGTATAAGGCCGAGTAGTTTGACGAAGCGAGCAGCAGGCAGGCGATCTCCACCCCAGCTGACATCGGGATGGGCGCTGTGCTCTTTGGGGTCCGTTGTGAATACTGATACTGAAGACTTGGCAGCTGAGACAATGAGGCATCTTGTTATCGAAATAGCTTTTCAAATCAATCAGGTACTCGTTGATCTTTGCTCGCGGCCACTTGTATGTCACGGTTTTGGCACATGATAGTCATATCATCAGCGTAGGCGACAACTTTAATGTCCTGGGGAGGTGCCGGAATGTCCTCTAAGTACAGATTAAACAGAGCGGGCGATAAGACTCCTGCCTTGCGGAACACCTGCAGCTATGGGGATACTTTTAGAGACATGATTTTGAAACATAACTTTTGCTCGTCGGCCCTTGACGAATGCTGTTATCCAACGCTTCTGCCACGGTTGAATAGAGGACTTCAGTATGTTATCCGATAGAATACCCAGGTTAACACTGTCGAATGCCTTTGTCAAGTCCAGGGCTACAGCAACGGTCCTGAGGGCTTTCTCATGTTGAAGCCGTCGATGGCATAGCCAACGATTTCCAAAAGCGCCGTCGTGGTGGAATGTAGCTTCCTAAAGCCGTGCTGAGTGATGCTGTTTCTCATTATGCTGAGCCAAATCATTGACGACAAGCTTTTCAGCAACCTTGGCTAGAGGTGACAAAAGGCTTATTGGCCTGTATCCTTTAGCTGATGACAGCGATTTACCGGGCTTAGGCAGAGGAATGACATTTGCTGTTTTCCAGTTTTGTGGCAGCGTGCAGGTTCGGAATGATGTGTTCATTAAATCAGTGAGCAGCGAGAGAAATTCACTGGGGAGCTTCTTTAGGACTGCTGGACAGATTCCGTCAGGTCCAATGGCTTTGGAATTACGCATTTCCTTTATAATCTTCTCCACCTGCGCAGAAGTGAAGGCATCAGCCGTGCCCATAAGCGGAAGGCGGCACAGCTCCTTACTGTCACTCGGTTTTGCGGGCCACGCTTCGCACATGTTATGAAGAAGCTCTTGCCCAGAGCGTAAGCGGCATCTTGTCCTGACTTGAATACATTGTTCTCAAACTCGATAGTAGATACGGTGGTGGGTGTGGTTTTTCCGGAGAGTTTTCTCAGGATTTTCCATGTAGCAGCACCATCTGCCTTGAAGTTCAATTTTTCAGTGAACTTCTGCCACTCGTCTTTCTTGTGCCTGTCCAAGTCTTTTCTAATCTCGTCGTCAAGTTCAATGACCTCCGGGTCCAGATGGTTGGCAGATCTCTTTTCATCTCTTGTCCTGATTTTCTGAAGTATTTCCCTGGTGACATTAGGGTAAAAAGTTTTCACACGTCCATCTGGTATGGCCGCTTTCATAGCCTTCCGGATAGCGTCAGATATGTGACGCTCTTTCTGGTGCACATCGCCATTCCATGAATATTCAGCCGCTCGGTGAAGTGCAACCTCTCTGAATAGGCTCCAGTCTGCAAGGCCTAAATTGAGATAAGAACGGTGACGAATACCAGAATAAGGGGCTAGAGAATTTGAGAGATCAATATGGACGAAAATGGGAATGTGATCACTCAGACAGAGTTGTAGAAGTGGACCACGAGCAGGCACTAGAAAGATTGGAGGAAACGAGCGAAATGTCTGGGCTAGAAGATCGGCCGATGGAAGGGAGGCGAGTGGGCTGATCATCGTTTAGGATAACCAGGTCGCACTCCTCCGCCCATTCCTCGACGTCCTCTCCTCTAACATCAGAGTCAAGTGAAGAGCAAAAAGGTATGAGCATTGAAGTCGCCCGCGAAGACGACTGAGGGTGAGAGGGCGCAGTCAAAGTTGAGTTGTTTTAGAAGAGGGATAGGATTATAGGTTGGGGGACAAGATGTAGTTGGGGAATGTAGATGTTGAAGAGAGATAGGGGAGTTTTGAGTGGGAGATGGATGGGGACGTACTGAGAGTACCGTCCGTAGGGACGATTGGGAATTAGGTGAGAAGGGAAGAGTGGATAGTACAAAAGTTGAAACTTCTCCACCGAAAGACGATCTTGGAGCATGGTATGAAGTATAGCCAGGGATATTTGGGTGAGAAGAGGTAGCAGAGGGGGAAAGTTTGGTTTCCTGAACCATTATAACATCTGGATGGTGAGTACGAGCAAAGAGAGAGAGCTCAGATAGTTTGGCACGAAGGCCGTTGAGATTTATATGTACAATAGAAAGTGGGCGATTGGAGGTAGAGGAATCAGAGTTGGAAGGTGAGGAGCACAGGACACAGCGAAAAAGCAGAGTTATGATGCCTCACAGAGCTGAGACCCGAACAGAAGAGATGCACCCACCTTTGGCATCCGAAGCACTGGACGCTTGTTTTACTCCACGTGACATCCTCGCCGCACGTGGCGCATGGGTACTTCTGAGCGGGTCCAGGATTCCTCTCCACGCCGGCCCTTTGTAGGAGAATCGTTAGGAGAGCTGAGGCCAGCCAGCATCTCTCCCATAGCAAAAACCCTCTTCGTGCCCCTAATATGGGATTGACGGTCATCCTACTCAAGTGATCCCTGACGAATTTGGTGTGCTCCGCACGTAAAAGACGCAGACGATCCAGTTGGGAGTCCGTCCATCTTTGTAAATTAACTTTCTCGGGAGCATCCGCAAAAGGCCTTCTGATATTTCTCTCTCTCACGGGATTCAAGATCCTTCTGAATGGGTGGTCAGGCTGCTTGACAATGTTAATAACCAGTTGCTGCGCTTGGAGTTGGCAGTGCTCCTTAACTGGCAGAATTGGGGCTTCAGCATGAAGATGTTCCACTGGGGTGCTTTTAGCGGGTGCGGGAAGGGTGGTACGCCGCGCGCGGCGAGGACAAGCGACGCGTGTTGCGTCGCGGCGTACCACCGTCGATTCATCGATGCACCGTGGCGTTAAAACAAGCAAAATGACTGCATTTCAGTTTAAGAATCGTTCTTGGATGCTGAGACATCACATCTCATTGTTAATAACCCAGAAATATGGAATTCCTAGTGATCTCTATTAGAACTTGCCATATTCACAGAAATTAGGCGCAAAAGAAGTTATTCTAAGCTACCGATAGACGCTTGCTTCTCTAAACTTCATGTATGGCACCTTCTTGCACTGTTCCTAACATACGAGTGTTTCCATACATCTCGTTGAAGGGAAATGACCGAATCAACGCTTAGTGGTGCGCCGCGACGCGACACGCAACGCATGCTCCAGGCCCCGTGCGGCGTACCACCTGGCCGCCGCCCGCTTTTAGCATACCCTGTGGCAATCCGAAGAGCAGCATCTTGGACTCGCTGCATCTTTGTCCACGATGAATCCGATATCATGTGCTGCCATACCGGTGCAGCGTACTCCAACTCCGGCTGCAATATTGCCTTGTAGGTGGTCAAAATTGTCTCCTTGCTACTTCCCCACGACGTTCTTCCCAGAGCTCGTAGGACGTTGAGCTTTGCTTTCACTGTAGCCTGTTTCTGCTCAGTATTCTTGTGGAACCTCAACGAAGGATCCAATACTAGGCCGAGCAGCTTAGGAAAACGTGCAGCAGGCAGACGAGCGTCTTCCCAATTCACAACGGGGTGAGCGCAGTGTTCCTTAGGGTCAGTGGAGAAAACTGATACAGATGATTTAGCGGCAGAGACAGTGAGCATCATATCATCGAGAAAGCTCTTCAGAACGATGAGGTAGCTATTGATCTTGCGTGCAGCTACATTAATGTTTCTGTCCCGGCACAAGATGGTGATGTCATCCGCATACGCAACGACTTTGATGTCACTTGGGGGAACGGGCAAATCTTCCAGGTAAAGACTGAACAGAGCAGGCCATATGACTATTTTTGAGGGAAACCGGCAGCGATCGGGATGCTATTAGAGACATGTCCCTGAAACAGCACTTTTGCTCTGCGCCCTTTGATGAGTGCTGTAATCCATCGCTTCTGCCAAGGCGGGATGGTGGACCTCAATAGCTTCTCAGACAGTATGCCCAAGTTGATAGTGTCAAACGCCTTCGTGAGGTCCCGGGCTACTCCAACAGTGCGTTGAGGCTTGATGGCGTTGAAGCCATCCAAAACATAGCTCACAATCTCCAGCAGCGCCGTGGTGGTAGAGTGTAATTTGCGGAATCCATGCTGGTGCTGCTGATTGTTATTATGCTCGGCAAGCTCCTTGACGACCAGTTTCTCAGCGACCTTTGCGATTGGTGATAACAGACTTATTGGCCTGTATCCCTTAGCCGTCGATGGTGATTTACCTGCCTTAGGCAACGGAACGACGCTTGCCATTTTCCAGTCTTGGGGTACGATGCACGTGCGGAAAGGATGTGTTGATGACGTCAGCCAGGATTGGCATACTCTCAGTCTCCAGTTTCTTCAAGATCGCTGGACTAATGCCATCCGGCCCTACAGCCTTCGAGTTGCGCATCTCTGTTACCACCTTTTCAATCTGCGCGGGCGTCACTGCTTCTGCTTCATTCATGAGTGGCAACTTACAGAGCTCTCTTACAGTCACTCGATTTTGTTTCCCTCTCTTAGCCTGAGTTATGAAAAAATTCTTTCCGAGAGCAGTTGCAGCCTTCTTTCCCGATTTGAAGACTCCATTCTCGAACTCGATCGTAGAGTAGTTGGTGGAGGTGCTCTTGCCCGAGATCTTCTTTAGAACTTTCCAAGTTGACGCTCCATCACTCTTGAAATTCATCTTCTCTGTGAATTTCTCCCAACACTCCTTCTTGTGCTTGTCCAGACCTCGCTTAATCCCAGCTCAGCAATGGTCGGATCCAGGTGATCTGCCACTCTCTTTGCATCCCTTGTCCTTATCTTCTCCAAGATTTCCCTGGTGACATTGGGAAAGAAGGTCTTATTGGGAAAGAAGGTCTTAACTCGGCCCTCCGGAATGGCGGCTTTCATTGCCTTGCGAATCGCGTCCGTCAAGTGACGCTCTTTCTGGTGCACGTTTCCATTCCATGGGTAGTCATCCACATGGCGAAGTGCCACCTCCCTGAACAAGCGCCAGTCTGTAAGGCAAAGATTAAGATAAGATCTTTGACGGATACCTGAATAAGGAGCAAGAGAATTAGAGAGATCGACATGGACAAAAACGGGGATATGATCACTGGACAGAGTTGTAGCTGTCGACCAAGAGCAGGCGCTGGAGAGATTAGATGATACAAGAGAGATGTTTGGACTCAGAGGATCGGCCGTTGGCCGGGAGACAGTGGGCTGATTATCGTTGAGAATGACCAGATCGCATTCCTCCGCTCATTCTTCGACGTCTTCTCCTCCTAGCGTCAGTGTCAAGCGACGAGCAGAATGTATGGGCATTGAAATCGCCTGCGAAGACAACAGAGGGTGAAAGGGAGCACTCGCACAACTGTTTGAGTGAGGGAATAGGGTCATAAGATTGGGGACACGACGTGGTAGGAGGGATGTAGATATTAAAAAGAGATATAGGTGTTTCAAGAGGGAGATGGATAGGTAGGTACTCAAGAGTACCGTCCTTGGGGTGTTTGGTATGAGATGAGAGGGTAGATTTGATTATACGAAAGTGGAAACTCCTCCGCCGAGAGCTGTCCTTGGAGCATGATAAGCAGTGTAGCCAGGAATGTTAGGGTGACGTGCGGTAGTAGAAGGAGAAAGTTTGGTTTCCTGAACCATTATGACATCAGGATGATGAGAACGAGCAAAAAGAGAGAGTTCAGACAACTTGGCACGAAGGCCATTGAGGTTAATATGAACCATAGAGAGGGGGCGGTTGGTAAATGAGGAATCAGAGTTACTGGGGGCAGAGCACAGAACACAACGAAAGGAAGAGTTGTGATGCTTCACAGAACTGAGACCCGAACAGGAGAGATGCACCCACCTCTGACATCCAAAACATTGGACACTTATCCCATTCCAGGTGACCTTCTCGCTGTATGTGGCGCATAGGTACTTCTGAGCGGGTCCTGGATTCTTCTCGATACGGCCCTCTGTAGTAGAATCCTAAGGAGAGCTGCAGCCAGCCAGCACCTCTCCCATGACAAAAACCCTCCACGCGGAGGGGTTGACGTCGGTTTGCACGGAGGTGGTCTTCTTTCCTCCACACTGCCACGGCACGAACGTACGACATCTCGGCAGCGCGGGCGACTCTGCTCCCTCAGTCTGTCATGCGCTCCCTCACTGTCTCTAACCGCCGCTTCGCACCAGCGCGCGTATATTCCTGAGAATTTCGCGGCTCCATTTCAGCCATTGTGATTTCTCAAAAGGAACCTCTCAACTAATGATAAAGCTTTGATAGCAGCGTCGCAGCTCCCCCATACAGAGATTCACGTTAGGTGCCACAACGCTTTCTTCGATTGATTCGTGTTTCCTCCCATTTGTAAGTGTGCTTATAGGTTTGAAACGTTTGATGAATGTCAAGAGTGCCGTATTTTCCACTTCATGCGAGAGTACGTTTGTTTACTCGAAAATCTCTCTCTTAACCACTTGGTAAAGGGTCTTTATAGTGGCGTCGTTGCGAAATTTGTCGCAAGGATTGTACAAAACATAGGGAGTGATGCGTAGTACTGCGTAGCATTGCCCGTCTTTTGTACAATCTCTGCGACAGCGAATCTCGCGGCGACGCCACTCTGGAAGGCCCTTATACGAAATTGAGGGTAGCAATAGTGACCCGGGGTTATTCGGTGTGCTGAATACAAATTTGATGTCTATTTGTCTAGGGGGATCAAAAATTATTGAAAATTCTCCAAAATTTTGGTCAACAGGGGGGGGGGTGTTGCTCCGCAGAAAGCGCAACGGCCTGCTAACCCTGGTTGCAGAGTCGTGCTCAGCATTCCAGAAAGCATTCACAGAAGATTTTTGAGCGGAGCCTAGTTTAGAATGCCGGAAATCATCAAAAGTCGCTTTTGGTTTTCAAGTGTCCACTCTGCTGAGAGGCTTTCAACTAACTAGGGAAAGTCTTGAAAGACCCGCGACGTTTCGAGAAACGTCCTAATCGAAGTTGTGAAGGATGGATAGAGTAACAAACATGTATGCTGCGTTTCCCCAACGGACCATTCGAAAGGTCGAAAAAACGAGAAACGACAAAAAATAGGATGCAGCTTTTCTCCGAGTGGCCACCATGGCTGCATTTCTTATTTCCTAGCGAAAAGCGAAAATTGGCTGTTATGTGCAGCTAACAGCCCTCCTTCGAAAAACACCGTACCGGAAAAAAATCTGGAAAAATTTTTTTCCGAGTTTTTTCACCATGTACCTCCATGGGATATGATGCCCATAGGATCAAAAAAAATTTTTTGGATTGAAGTATGTTTAGTAGTTTTGGATGAGGGGTAGGCAGGCATGTATCCTCTGGTTCCGAGTCAGATTTACTCTGTTCCCTCGCGCGCTTGTGCGGAGCGAGTGTAGAGACAGCGAGAAGGTGTGGGAAGAAGGAGAAGCAGCGTACGCGCGCCGACGCACGCGAAGAACGGAAATAAATCACACTCGGAAACAGGATAAGTCAGCCGAGTGTCGTCTCCTGAAAATGAGATATGGGGCCACAATGGCCACTCAAAAAAACTGATACCTCGCCTATAATTGGCATTTTCTTTCACTTTGTTTGTATGCATACGAGTGTTCCAATCCTCAACAATTTTTCATAGAGCGAAGTCAATTCATAATGAGATAATAGTAACTTTATAATACTTCATCATCAGTCGAAAAGGCTAGGGGCTGTGACTGCGTTCTTATGAAGCAACCGAAGCAGAGGCGATACAAGCTCCTCTGCCTCGGTTGCAGAACGCAGTCACAGCTGCCTTTCCAGTTGATGATGAAGTACATATTATATTTCATTTATTACACGGTAGAACCGTGTGAAAGACAAACAACAAACCGAAATACCTCCCAAGCCAAAGGGACTAAACATAGTAGCACAACAACCTGTTGGAATCTGTTAACAGTTGGACTAAGATACTCGATGAGAAAAGGTGCCTGTGATGTAATATTTTTTGACTTCGCCAAGGCGTTTGATCGGGTGAGTCATAGAAAGCTAATGCATAAGATCAATGAGCTGCAGTTCCACTCAATAGTAAGTAGATGGATCAAAGCATTTTTATCCGATCGAACATTCCAGGTCAAGGTTGGGCCAGCATTTTCGGAGTGTTCCTCCAGCAAAAGTGAAGAGATTGTTCCTCAGGGCGGGGTACTTTCCCCAGTCTTGTTCAATATTTTCATAGCTGGTGACTTTTGCCTTCTACTTTTTCAAGTGTTAACGTTGTGTGTGAGCAGTACGCGGATGACCTGAAACTATGCAGGAAGATTGAATCGTCTTCCGATTGTTCAGAACTCCGGGAAATGCAATTGCCGTTATCTCTCCAGTGGTCTACCTGGATATGGCAGTTACCCTTGCTCCGCATAAAACTACCTCTATCTCTCCCCCCGCTTGGGTAACCTCTGAGGTGGTTTTCAATTATACTGTATGAAGGAAACATCGTTGTTCGAAGCGAGGTCAGTGAGGGATTTAGGCTTCCTGTATGTTCATAGATAGGACTTCTCGGGTCCACGTTCAAAATGTCCAAAGCAAGGTCCACCTTCGCATTTTCTTATCTGTTCCAAGGTGCTTTCTTACGAACAACACTCAACGTCCTCTTGAAAGCATATAAAACCTACATTCGGCCGTTATATGATGAGGTGTGGAACAGCCGTTTTAATCCTTGCAAAAAGAAGATATCCTAGAAGCTTGAAAAATGCCAGAATAGCTGTCACTAGAAAGCTATTGATCAGGAAAGAATGGATTTTTTGTTTAATAGAACTCCGAAATCCACATTTCCGAAATAAGGTATTTCAAACTTGCCTACGCTAGAATCAAGAAGAGGAAAGTTTTTGACGCTTTGTATGGTCTACAAACTGATTAACGGCATTAAAATCAAAGATAGGTTTCCAAACAGTTCTCCAGCCTAAAGACGAACTAGAACGAGGAGGTGAACAGTATAAAGTTTTCACTGCTAGAGCGCATGGAGTCTAACATAGCAGCTCATGCTTTCAGCTGTTAGAGCCGCCACTGTTTACGGGCTGTAGTTGATGCAGAACACTGCACATGTTAGCAAACATTTTTGGGTTTTGACAGCGCGTTTTGCTGAAACTTGAGGTTGTCTGCAAAGGATTAGTGTTGTTACAGAGGTTCACAGGTTTTTCAGAAAGCAAATAATTGCTGGAACGGATTTTTTCACTCGGCAGCTTTCCCTATTTCATATCGTGTGATCCTTTCGCAGTTTGCTTAGAAATACATATTATTGTAACTTTGTTTTCTGCTTTTACTTTTTTTCACGACGTCTCATATGTCGTAATAAATCTAATCCTAATCTAATCAACCAAGTAAATGGATAAATTGACCATGAAGCATACACAGGCACTATGAAGGAATGAGATCCAATAAATATCACAACTGGGACCGCAGATAACTCTCAAGTGCCTTCTTGAATTCAGTGATATAGTCATTTCTATCTCATTCCGAATTTCTTTTGTTCCTTCGGAACGATATCCACCAATTTTCTGCAATAATAAGGTACATGTCAGTCATTGAGCGTAATGCCTAGGTAAAAAGAAAAAAAAACATAAATGCTCAAAAAATGAAAGGGAATGTGAAAAAGAGGCATATTATGTTAACGAACAAACATGAAAATCGAAAAGTGTGGAAATTCCACAGTTGAATGCGAACCCGGTGATACCGTTCCATTTTCGCTGCTTTGTAATCCACTTCGTTATCCTTTCGGCCACCGTTGCCAATAGTGATGTGCTGCTTTAGTCAGTGAGGAGAAGAATGCAAATCATGCAATATTTGTATTTGTTTATTACAGGTCATGCTTGCATAATTAAGTTACATAGAAACAAGTAGAAAAGAAACTTGACTATAAAAAAGATCGGAAACGGATATAATAGCAATATGAATTGAGAGCTAGGCTCAATCATCCTCAGTCAACAAGTACTGATTCAAGCTTTAGTTTCGGAAAGCGGAAGGAAGAGTTGTAGGGAGGCGTTGCTCCTCTTGAGCAACTTTTCGAAGACATCTCCTGCTTTATTAACAAAGAAGTTGTGCCTCAAACTCTTCCTGGCTCTGTTGCGTGACGAGCTTTTTAAACCGCTGGGCCTCTTGTATTTGAGTAGACGCTCTGTAATTGAGTAAAATCGTTCTGGTTTGGAGTCCAACATGGGCAAATAAGATCTTATAAAACCATCAGAAGATCAGAATCCAACTTTCTTGCCCTGCAGGTCTCAGCGATTCAAGTTGTAGGCTTCCTCATTCCTAGCAATGCTGCAGGGCATTCTACTATAGCTGAGAGCTCCTGACTATACTTGGGGCAAAACTGCAAAATTTTCGAATATCGATATTCGAGAAAATCCGTTTACTCAATTCTAGACTGTAATTTTGAAATATATTCTGAAAAATCAAATTTTCGAATAAATTCGAAAATGGTTTTTTCTGAATTTCGATTTTTTGGAATATATTCGAAAAAACTGATTTCCTCGAATTTCAAATTGAATGAGTATATACTGAAAAATCAAAATTTTCGAGTAATTTTTCGAGTTTTCGAATAATTTTTTCTATTTTTCGGATAAGATTCTCTCGAATTCACACAAAATAATAGTTCTGTTTTAAAAATAAGTTTTAGAACTGTATCTGGTCGTTATTGTGAGTATCACTTTGTAGGAATATTCATGGGTTACACTTACTTTAATCTCAAACCATTTTTCCCAATCAGGATGGCTGCAGAATCCTGTTCCTGGAAGGTTGGAATGTGTCGGAACTGGTTAAGAGAGCCTACCTGAGCAATGCGTTATTAGGGGCGCTGATGCATACGGCACGCGCGGGCGCGTGGTGTTGATGTACCTATTGACCTGATCGCCTCGCGCGCGGCACGCGCGTGACGCTCGTTCCGCCAAGTGAGGCGGCTGCGGCCGCAACTAAATTCTTCCTCATTTTCATTAATAATCCGTCTTCGATTTCATTTTGTTTAATCGATAGATAGTTTGAGGGCTATCTTCTGTTACTATGATAGTGCATCGCATGTACAGATTTTGCTTTGCTCTTGCCAAGTTAGGGCCCATTTTAAATCTCACAATGGCTCCGCCATTGCTTCGCCATAGCTGATCCTGAAATAGCCATAGTTCTGTCGGCAACCAAGCGTCACGCGCGTTTAGCACAAGACAGCTTGGCTTCGCAGGCGAGACTTCCGACTCACCACTATCCCTTTCTGGGGAGTGCCTTATCCCACCCAGACGCCGAGACCCCAGCGCCGCTCTCAAGACTTACTACTACGCCATAAGGCGCGACCTTCAGGGCAAAAAAAAAATTTATCGCCGCTGAGCTTGCATGACTTCAGTGCTGAACACGCGAGCTTGAAATCCTTACGCCCTTTCGCTCTTTGCTTTTGCCGCCGCTGAAAATCCCGCTTTTGAGCTATAATAGGGCCGAAGCCAGTGTTTCTGGATTACTAGAAAATTGGCCGGAAGTTGGCAACTGCCAGCTTCTTCGCTCATGAGATTGCTGCCGAAAATCGATCGGCGATCGGGACTTGTAACGAACCATGCGTAAAGCGGCAAACGCCGTTGTAGCGGATCATAACGATCGGCAGAATCGTTTTCTCACCACCGCGTTTTATCATTTTTCCTAAGTTAGAGTTGGCATTTGACGCGGCAGCAAAGGTATGAAAAGCGGTGTTAGTGCTGCCGTACGGCCGACAGTGGCAAACGACAGGCATTGGCACATTTGCAGTATGTCAGCTCCTCCACAGACACACGTCGCTGCGACGGACACGGGACAACTGTTCTTACGCGACGGCCAGTGATCTGATGCTGGAACCCTGCAGTTGCCATTCTAAATGTGCCATGGCTGACTGGTCGCTCGTGGCGGCGACAATATATACTCATTGACCTTAGGCGGCTACGTTCGCCTCCATACTCGCACCGCCGAGAGGCAGGCGTAGTGCGATCCTATAACATCGATCGTTGCATACGCGCCAGGGCCGTGCTTATCTGAATTTTTGTATTTTCGTAAATCATAAAATTTCCAGATTCCTCGTATTTCGCAAATCGTAATTCACAAGGCCTGAGCAAAACCAAACCTCTCTGAGCCGCGAAGACCACTGTGCTTCCAATGTTTCTAGAGTAGTCATTGCTAGATCATTGAGCCCAATCGCTCCTGTCCGTATTTTCAGGCATTAGTTTCTCTGGAACAGGAAGGGCTTTGGAAACTGGAAACCCTAGTACTGTCCATATCTACTTCGGAGAGCTTTAGCATAATAAAATGCGCAAACGAGAGAAAACGGTTTGCATTGGCTGGCAGTTCAAACCAGCCTATCCCACTTTGAAAGAGCATCTTGTACGGTGATATATCAGTACGATCCAAGCGTGTGAGACGTCAAATCGGGCATGCGGTGAATAGGTCAAGATGGTGCTTTGATAGAGTTGCTTTCAGAGGCTGATCAGAAGAAAGAACTTCTAATGAAAGGCCGCATTTTTTTTTTGCGACGGGGTCGACTGCGGCGCGGTCGCGGCGCGCTTCTACTGGCGCATCACCAGAGCACGGTTTCCGTCCTTACCTTCAGTCATAGCGGTGTACTTGTCAGTGAAAAGCAGGCCGTATAGTAGCAATACCTGTATTGATGAAGAATCATGAAATTTTGGCACCGATTACGTCATAATCTCAATATGGCAGAACGAGAACTGAATGAAAGGGCTAATCAAAGTGGAATTCAAAGAGCGCTGGGTATCAATTTGTTCCTTGCTTGCGTTAAGTGTCCTGCTAGTCGTGAGCGTAGTGTAAGCTAGCAAAAGTCAAATACACTTAAAAATAACGAAATAGTTGGGCTTGAGCTGAAAGGCAGGGTCCAGCAGCCCGCTGGCAAGGTTCTTGCCGGATTAATCGCCGACTATAAAAACTTTTATTCGGGAAAATCTACGATCCCAACGGTATTGTATTCAAATGTTTCACATTCCTAACATGTAAAATGCTTCGAAATTTTTCCGTTCCAGAAATGTACTATCCCCTTGTAAAAATTGCCGAAAATTTCTATCACCCCGTTACCAAGCTATGCAGTCCAGCTCGACCCTGTCGATAGGAGCTTTTTGTAGTTGTAAGGATATTGCGGTATAGATGCAGAACGTTTCTCAATTTTTTTCCCATAGCCTTGCGTCACGGAGTGGGCGAAATTTTGACGTACACGCCGAACATTCTTCGGGGAAGTTTTGGACTCTCGATGACAGCTCGCCATTAATAAGGCTTTATTTAAATCCTATGAAAGGTTGTTGTTGTTGTTGTTGTTGCCCATTCTCCACCATAGACACGGATCCTGGTTCCAATTTCCGGCATGTAGACGAATCATCGAAGCGAGTGGCTGGGATCCCCTCTTCTTCTTCTTCTGCAGCCACAGAGAGGGTCCTGTCATAGACTGAGGAACTGAGCCACAAGCGTCGGATTCGTCCACAGATCTACTGTTGTTAACGATGTCGGTCTCATCGGGCAGTTGAAAAGGTGCGCAGTAGTATGCCCTGACCGCACAATCCGGGCACTCGTCAGGTCTGCTGCTATCCATCTTATGTAAATAAGACATAAGCATGGGGAGTGCCCGCAGAGCAACGAGGCAAGGATGCACCTGGCACTCCTACCGAGTTCCATCTCGGTTTCGCTGACCTCAGGCGGCGCGACTCCGAGAATGTAGTTTACGGCGGCCCTGCATAAGTGATTTTCGACGAATCGGGTGTGCTCAGCACGTAAGAGACGGAGGCGTTCTTGTTGTGCGTTGGTCCATCTCTGTATATTGATTTTCGTGGGAGCATCAGCAAACGGCTTTCTTATACCTCTCTCTCTCACGGGTCTAATACTCTTCGCGACGGATGATTTGGCTGCTTCCAGAATGTTTATGTACAGCTGTTGTGCGTGGAGTTGGCAGTGGTCATTAACTGGCAGGATGCGAGCTTCGGCATGTAGGTGCTCTATTGGAGAGCTTTTAGAACAGCCTGTTGCGATTGCAATGCTCCATTTGGATGCGCTGCAGCTTGGACCAGGATGTGTCCGACACGATATGCTGCCAGACTGGTGCAGCATACTCCAGAGCGGGCTGTACGATGGTAGTTGTACAGGCCATAAACGGCCAATGTCTCACCGTCGACTGCGTACCACGCGCTGCGTGACCGCACGCGCGTCGGAAGCAGACGGGTTTTTTGCCGTTGCGCGATGAGTTTTAATACTGGCCGCCGCGCGCCGAAACTAGCGTCGCGGCGGCAGCAAAACCGTCTGCTTCCGACGCGCGTGCGGTCACGCAGCGCGTGGTACGCAGTCGACGGTGAGACATTGGCCGTTTTATGGCCTGTACGTGGTCAGGATCGTTTCTTTACTGCATCCCCAGGACGTTCCGCCGAGAGCACGTAGGACGTTAAAGGCAGCATACACGCTCGCAAGCATTGTCGAGATAACAGCATAGATAGGTCCGCACGGCCCGTACTATGTCGTCAACGACGTTTGAAGAGCTGAAAACTGTCCAGGATGACAATATTTGACAATCGTTTGAGCAATCTTGCCTTCCACGCCCGTATTACACTCCTTCTAGTAACAGAATGAGAATCGAAACTTGAGAAAACATGTGATAACTTAGAGATGATAGCACTATAAAAAGGAGTGCAGTAGAGAAAAACTCGATTTACCTCAATATAACATGTTTGTGCACTGACAAAATCCTCCATTTCAAGAGGTCAGTCAAAGTAGAGCGGCATTCTCGAAAGTGGACGTGAGTCAATAGGTACACAGACATGTTATATCCGGGAGTCTAAATCAAGCTATTTCTCGTGCACTCCCATTTGATAGTGCTATCACTCTCAATTATCACACGTTTTCACAAGTATCGATTCTCATTCTGTTACTAGAAGGGGTGTGAAAATACGGGCGTGGAAGGCAAGATTGCTCAAACATTGTCAAATATTGTCATCCTGGACAGTTTTCAGCGCTTCAAACGTCGTTGATGACATAGTACGGGCCGTGCGGACCTATCTATGCTGTTATCTCGACTATGCTTGCGAGCGTGTATGCTGCCTTTAAGTCTGGTTTTCACTGCAGCTTGCTTCTGCTCAGTGTTCTTATGAAACCTCAGCGAAGGGTCCACACGAGTCCGAGCAGCTTAGGGAATCGGGCGGCCGGCAGGCGAGTTTCGTCCCATTTCACCATGGGATGAGCACTGTTCGCAGGAACAGTGGAAAAAGACTGTGACGGATGATTTAGCGGCAGAGACCGTAAGCATCTTGGTTATCGAGAAAACATTTCAACTCGATCAAGTAGTCATTGATCTTACTGGCAGCTACATTTATGTCGTGATCCCGGCATAGTATAGTAATATCATCCGCATATGCAACGACCTTGATGTCTTGGGATGGAACGGGTAGATCTTCAATATACAGACTCGCAAAGAGCATGCGATAAAAACTCTCCTTGAGTACGCCGGCGACAATTGGGATGCTATTGGAGACGTGCCCTTGAAATAGCACATTTGCCCGACGTCCTTGTGGTGAATGCGGTTATCCACCGCTTCTGCCAGGGCGGAATGGTAGACCTTAAACAGGCTCTCCGACAAAATGCCCAAGTTTACAGTGTCAAAAGCCTTCGTTAGATCGAGGGCTACACCTACGGTTCGCTGAGGTTTCATGGCATTGAAGCCGTCCAAAACATAGCTCACAATTTCCAGTAGGGCCGTAGTGGTGGAATGTAGCTTACGGAAACCATGTTGATGCTTTTGTTTGCTATTGTGTTCGGAGAGCTCCTCCACAGCCAATTTTTCCGCAACTTTGGCAATAGGTGAGAGAAGACTGATTGGCCTGTAACCTTTTGCCGTGGATGGTGATTTACCCGGCTTAGGCAATGGGATGACGCGTGCTACTTTCCAATCTTGAGGTAATGTACAGGTGCGAAACGATGTATTAATGACGTCAGCGAGCAGGGTAGTAGTTCACTTGGCAGTCTCTTTAGAACTGCTGGGCTCAAGCCATATCTGGCCCTACTGCCTTCGAAGTTACTCATTTCCTTGATAACCTTCTCGACCTGAGCGGGCGTGACTGCATCATCTTCAGCCATAAGTGGCAATTTACAGAGTTCCCGAACAGTTATTCTATTCTGCTTCTTCTCTTTTGTTTTAGTTATGAAAAAATGCTTCCCAAGAGCATTTGCGGCCTCTTTTCCTGACTTGAAGACTCCGCCGTCGAATTCAATCGTGGAATTGTTGGCGGAGGTGATCTTTCCGGAGATCCTTTTCAAAGCCTTCCACGTTGCTGCAGCATCACTCCTGAAGTTCATCTTCTCGGTGAACTTTTCCCAAGATTCTTTCTTGTGCCTATCAAGGTCCATCCTGATCTCATTATCCAGCTCGGCAATGTCTGGGTCAAGATGATCAGCAGCTCTCTTTGCATCCCTTGTCCTTATCTTCTGCAGTGTCTCCCTGGTGACATTGGGAAAGAAGGTCTTGACACGTCCGTCAGGGATCGCAGCTTTCATCGCCTTCCGGATGGCATCAGAGAGGTGGCGCTCCTTCTGGTGTGCATTGCCATTCCACGGATATTCGGCCGCTTGGCGGAGTGCAACCTCCCTGAACAGGCTCCAGTCTGCAAGGCCTAAATTGAGATAAGAACGATGACGAACACCTGTATAGGGAACAAGAGAGTTAGAGAGATCGATATTGACAAAGACCGGAATGTGATCACTGGAAAGAGTTGTGGATGTTGACCAAGAGCAGGCATTAGAGATTAGAAGAGACAAGGGAGATGTCTGGGCTGGAAGATCGGTCGTAGGCAGGGAGACGAGTGGGCTGGTCATCGTTAAGGATAACCAGATCGCACTCCTCCGCCCATTCTTCGACGTCATTTCCTCTAGCATCAGAGTCAAGCGATGAGCAGAACGTGTGAGCATTGAAGTCACCCGCAAAGACAATTGAGGGAGATAGAGAGCAGTCATACAGCTGCTTGAGTAGAGGGATAGGGTTGTAGGTTGGTGGACAGGATGTAGGAGGAGGAATGTATATATTGAAAAGAGAAAGTGGAGTTTTTAGAGGTAGATGGATGGGGATGTACTCGAGAGTGCCATCCACTGGAGTTGTCGTGACGTTTCGTACGACTCTCATCATAAAGGTCCGCCTCAGCCACGTCCGCACTGGTCCCGTCGCGAAATCTTAAAGGACGCAGTCTTCTAGAACGTCGCGCGCGGCGCCTCCGCGACGTCGCGCAAATCGACTCGGCGTCCCCCTGCCAGTCTCGTCTCCTGCCTGCCTCCGCGAGTGGTCGTCTCGTCATCGACTCCGATTGGGCCTTGGCCCCGCGCGCAGTGGCGTCCTGCCTGCGCCCGTCGACAACACCACGAGCCGCCAGCAGCAACAACAGCCTCGTCGCCAGATGTCATCACCACGGCGCCAGTAATACAGGTAACCCTGGGGCCCTCTGCCTGGCCTCTGCACGGGCGTGGACACACGTCTCCCCGTGCATGCCCACGGTACGTCCTGGGTTGTTGTTCTGGGTCAGACCCACTTAGCTAAGCGCCTGGGCAAGGTCCGTCCCTAGTCTAGGATGTTATTTTTTATTGTTTTATTGTTGACCGCAAGTCGGGAGTTTCCGTAAAGTATGCGCATAATGGTGTTCTGTTGTGTACAGAAGTATCTTGTTGCGCCAAGCACACTGGTTATCGATTGGCCGAGTATTGATTGATCCGCAGAAGGCGGAATTGCAAGGTGTGTGTTATAAACTGTGGCAGTGTTCACCCACATGTGGGTATGGCGTCACTCCATCATAGTTGTTGGTAGAGGCTGTAGGGCCATCGCACCGCAGGTTACCATATACCCGCCTAGGTTAGGTTCGGTATTCTCAACCGCGTGGCAGTCTTCGGCGAGCAGACGTGGGGCGTAAGTCACTCTGATAATACCCTAAGCGCGGCCCGGGACCCCAGACTTTGGTCCACCGATGCTACTAGGCCGCAGCCTTGGGCGAGGGCCCCGCGTCGCGACATGGTGCATCGGGCCGCAGTTGGTGTGGAAACCCACATCGGCTGTGGTGATCGAACCCTCACGTTCCCTTCCCAGCGGTGTGTCTAGTTGACTGTGTTGAGGTTTCGTCGCAATTGCTTAATCATTAGTGTTTCAGTGATGTGACAGCGTTTTCTGGGTCTCTGACTGAGGTATTGGCCCTCCTGTCTCCTTGTGGTCGCGCCTTCCCGCCTCTGCTGCTTCCGAGTGGCATGGACCTGGCGGAGGAAATGAGAGCGCGGGATACCACGGCCGGGCACTGGAGGTAGGGAGCACCCAAAAGGTGGCGATAATAACCTCTCCTGTTAACCGCGGGGTTACAGGGCCGTAAGGCTCCGCGGCATCACATGTTCCTAATGCTCTTTTCAGTTGTACGTTATCCGCAGTTAACTTCGCAGACTTATGTCTCATTCATTCGCCATAACTATACGTCTTGTCACAGTATCCGCCTGCTGGGCACATTTCCTATTTTGTCTCACACGTTTGTCCGCTTATGCCGAAAGTTACTCAGCGCCCCTATTTTTCTTAACGTTTAGTGAGAGAATTCTCTCACTAAAATAATCCCATTTTCCGCGCCCTGTTTTATTTTTAGCATGGCAACGACTCGACCGATCAACGAGCCACAATGTCGAGCCGCTGATGTCAAGCCGCTGATGTCGAGCCGCTGTACGTTCAATCCACGATGTTCGATGTCGAGCCGCAGAATGTCAAGCAGCTGTATGTTCGTGCCGTGCCGTTCGATGTCGAGCCGCTGAATGTCAAGCCGCTGTACGTCAAGCCGTGCCATTCGATGTCGAGCCGCTGAATGTCAAGCCGCTGATGTCGAGCCGCTGTATGTCCACCTAATTCGCGCCGTTCAATGTCAAGCTGTTCAACATCCCGCGCCGTCGCCTCAGCAATAATCAATGCCGACGCCATGTCGTTCAGATACGCGCTGATTTCAACACTGCGCAAGAAACCGTCGAGATGGACTGATCTCATTTTTTGTATAAATATTTATGTTGTTTAAAAAGGCGCATCTCCCGCACCGTAGGTTTGTGACGCTCCAGGAGACTTTGACCCTGTAGTCATCTTCGTCAGCCTACCCACCCACGGACCTTTGCCTGTCGGTACCAACTAACGGCAACCAACCGCGATCGACGCCGTCAACATAGGCCGCGCCATTAGGTGTAGGAAATTCTTTACGTTGTTCGCGTTGTCTATATAGGTAGGTAACGGCTCGGGGCTTCAACACCTCTGCGCCCGTCGCGTCCTCTCTCTCGTGGCCCCAGTGTCGTGACGTTTCGTACGACTCTCATCATAAAGGTCCGCCTCAGCCACGTCCGCGCACTGGTCCCGTCGCAAAATCTTAAAGGACGCAGTCTTCTGGGAACGTCGCGCGCGGCGCCTCCGCGACGTCGCGCTAATCGACTCGGCGTCCCCAGTCTCTGGTCGTCTCCTGCCCTGCCTCCGCGAGTGGTCGTCTCGTCATCGACTCTGATTGGGCCTTGGGCCCCGCGCGCAGTGGCGTCCTGCCTGCGCCTGTCGACAACACACCACGAGCCGCCAGCAACACAGCAGCCTCGTCGCCAGATGTCATCACCACGGCGCCAGTAATACAGGTAACCCTGGGGCCCTCTGCCTGGCCCTCTGCACGGACGTGGACAATCTCCCGTGCATGCCCACGGTACGTCCTGGGGTTGTTGTTCTGGGTCAGACCCACTTAGCTAAGCAGCCTGGGCAAGGTCCGTCCCCTAGTCTAGGATGTTATTTTTATTGTTTTATTGTTGACCGCAAGTCGGGAGTTTCGTAAAGTATGCGCGCATAATGGTGTTCTGTCGTGTACGAAGTATCTTGTTGCGCCAAGCACACTGGTTATCGATTGGCCGAGTATTGATTGATCCGCAGAAGGCGGAATTGCAAGGTGTGTGTTATAAACTGTGGCAGTGTTCACCCACATGTGGGTATGGCGTGACTCCATCATCAGTTGTTGGTAGAGGCTGTAGGGCCATCGCACCGCAGGTTACCATATACCCGCCTAGGTTAGGTTCGGTATTCTCAACCGCGTGGCAGTCTTCGGCGAGCTTGGGAACGTGGGCGTAAGTCACTCTGATAATACTAAAGCGCGGCCCCGGGACGTCCACCGATGCTACTAGGCTGGCCTTGGGCGAGGCCCGCTCGTCGCGACAAGTGTTTGGAATGATGAGAGGGAAGAGACGACAGAACAAAAGTAGAGACTCCGCCTCCTGAGATGACCTAGGAGTATGATAAGCAGTATAGCCCGGGATGTTTGGATGTCGAGAGGTAGCAGAGGGAGAGAGTTTGGTTTCCTGAACCATGATAACATCCGGGTGATGAGTACGGGCAAGAGAGATAATTCAGAAAGCTTGGCGCGAAGGCCGTTGAGATTGATATGTACAATAGAGAGGGGGCGGTTTGGTAGATGAGGGAATTTGAGTTACTGGAGGCGGAGCACACAATACAACGAAAGGAAGAATCGTGGTGCCTCACAGAGCTGAGACCCGAACAAGAGAAGTGCACCCACCTTTCGCATCCAAAACATTGGACGCTGGTTCCATACCAATTGACATCTCTGTCGCATGTGGCACATGGGTACTTCTTCTTCGCGGGTCCTGGGTTCCTCTCGACGCCGGCTCTTTGCAGTAAGATCTTCAGGAGAGCTGCGGCCAGCCAGCCTCTCTCCCATGACAAAAACCCTCTCCGCGGAGGGATTGACGTCGGTTTGCACGGAGGTGGTCTTCTTTCCTCCACACTGCCACGGCACGAACGTACGACATCTCGGCAGCTGGGATCCCCTTCTTTGGAGGATCCCTGATGGAGCTTTCTTTGGCCCTCTTTTTGTTTGTTTTTTTAATCTATTTTTTTATATATCTCTTTTTCCTTTTTCTTTTTTTTCTTCTTTTCTTTCTTTACAATCTTATAGAATCAAAGTGACAGAAATTTGGCTGCTTCCACGGGTTTAAGCCAGAGATCTTCAATTGTGAGAGGCGTTGGCTTTGTAGCGCATGAGAACATGTGAGGTACTGTGTGTTCCTCCAGACTGCATTCCGGGCATAGTGGATTATCTGCTGCTCCAATCTTATGAAGATACCACTGCGACTTTGAGTAGTAACCACTCCGAAGCTGGGATAGCGCTGCTCGACTTGATCTTGGTAAAGTCTCTTCTTCTTTCGCGATTTGCGGCGGTGGTCCATTTAGTAAAGGAGAGTTCATATTACCCAAGAAATCCTTCACAAACTCCTTGTGGACCTCTTTGCGGATGTTCTCAGCATTTCCTGGCCTTACCGTCATTGGGGGACAGTTCTGAGGTGCCTCCTAATCTGTCGTGGCGGCGCCGGCTTCCTCATCATGTCGTGGGAGGGGTGTTCAGGGTCGAGTGCCGCAACTGTTCGATATTGAAGTGACAGCATTTCATTATGAGCCTGCACTGGCATGATTCCAGATTCGTTACTGAGGTGGGTTGTGCTCGCCATTGCCAGGCTTCCCGTCGCAGTTCTCAGAGCTGCATTTTGACAAGCTTGTAGCCGATCCCAGTGTGACGAGGCCAGTAGCGGACTCCATGCAGGGGCTGCGTAAGACAACACTGATTGTCCGATGGCACGATAGGTAGTAGTTAGTAGTTTTTTATTTTGTCCCCAGTTTCTTCCTGCCACAGCTTTCAGGAGGTTCGCTCGCTTTGCTGTCTTCTTGCGAACTGCCTCAGCGTGTAAACGTCCCGTCATCATCGTGTCGAACTGATAACCAAGAATCGTAGGGTTTCTTTCGTGCGAACTTTGCACCCCGTTAATGAAAACTTTTGGCACGTACTTCGCTTGAGCAGTGTGGGTCGTCAGCAGGGAAACAGTGGTCTTTTGAAGTGACAGTTGCAAATGATGGTCTTCCAAGGCCTTTGTTAATATTGGTAGGTAGTCGTTGAGATGTTTCTCACAAGTTGTAACGTCAGGGTCCGACGCGATCAGTGTGAGGTCGTCTGCGTATCCAATGAGATTTACTTCTGGTGGGGGTCTCGGTAGGTCGGCGATGTAGAACGAGAAAAGTAGCGGCGAAATTACTGCTCCTTGAGGCACCCCGGAGCGCACCAGTCTCACATTAGACGTTTGTCCCTTGAACTCTGTGTGAATTGTTCTGCCCTTTAGATAGCTTGCAATCCAGCGGGTTAAGCCTCTTGGTAGCGGTGATTCTGCTAATTTCTGACAGAGGATGGATGTGACGACAGTATCGTAGGCCTTCTTCAAATCCAACGCCACCATAAGTGAGCGGCTTGGTGGTCTCTTCTCATTCATTCCGTCTGTGATGATTCCAGTGAGTTCGACCAGGGCGGAGGTGGTAGAGAAACCTTCGGAAACCATTCTGCCAACTGGGAACGTGCAGATGAGTCTCCAATGTAGGCAGAATGGATCTCTCCAGAGTACGGGCCATGTGATGAGATAATCGAAATGGGCCTGTAGCTGCTCGGATCTTCGGGAGGTTTTCCGGGCTTCAACAGAGGGAAAATCCTGGCTTCCTTCCATGACGCTGGTATCAGCCCTGTTGACAGGGTCCTGTTGAATAGCGCTCTGACGCATTCGCGGAAAATTGGTCCAGTATGTTTGAGCATAATAGGGGCCACTCCACTTGTATCCAGAGCTCTAGAAGGCTTGCATTTCTTCAAAGAGGCGTCGATGAGGGCGGCCGTGATGATAGGAACGTCGTTCCTTGGAAAAGTTTTAATCCATCTGTAGGTCCTCCGGGACGATTTTAGGCCTCTATGAGGACATGGAGAGCCGAACTGCTTGCATAGGAGGTTTGCCGCCTTCTTGTTGCCGATCGGCTGGCCTTTGTGCAGAAGTTGGAGGGGGTTCGGTTTCGCTGATCGGCCATCAAGTGCTTTCATTGTGGACCAAAGCTTGGAGGAATTTGTGCGATGGTCTATGCCCTCCACAAAAGATCTCCAAGTCTGTTGTCGATCTTTCTTTACCTCATCTGCGATCTCCTTGTTGAGCTCGGGAATTCGGGTGTTCGTAGGATCCGTTCTCCGAATGGTGTCTCGTTCGCGTATCAGGTCTTTGGCGGTATCAGATAGGCAAGGAGTGAAAACCTTCCGTCTGCCCTTAGGAATAGATTGCGAAGTTGCTGCTTTGATGGCTGATGTGAGGAATCGATCCATCTCTTTGCGGGTTTGCACAAAAGTCAAAACCAGCCGATTGCTGCTCCAACACTGACGAAAACTTGATCCAGTTCGCCTTTTTAAAGTTGACGAACGTGGTCCTCGGCGATGATGATCTGGGGCGTTCGCTCTTGACTTCGATCAGTATTGGGAGATGGTCACTGGCTCCTGTGTTCAGGGTGTCCCAAACGGCCGACGATGCTAAGTCCTGCGAACATAAGGAGAGGTCCGGCGATGATGGTCTTCCATGCGTCGGCTTCCTCGTAGGACGCGTTGTGTCATTGAGGATCACTAGATTGGATTGGGAAATTTCCTCTTCAATGCACTGTCCGCGTTGGTCTTCTTCGCCCTGTGACCAGAGAGCGCTATGGGCATTGACATCTCCCACGACGATTGTGGACTTCCCACATGTCAGGAACGGTGAAATGGACAATTCGTAAGAGGGTGGACACGAGGATCTTGGCGGGGAATATATGTTGTGAAGGTGTACAGGCCCGGACTTAGTTTCTACACTTATGGAGATGGATTCCGTTGTACCATCGTCAACTCCAGCAGTAATCACACTGCACTGTAGGTGCACCTGACGAGAAAAGCTACCCACCTCCTGAGCTCGATCTGTCGTTCCTCAGGCAAGAATAGCCTCGGACAGTGGGTGTACGCTGGCTTGTGCCCAGCTTGGTCTCTTGTAGCCCTATGCCATCGGCCCCTACGCGATGAGCAAGAGCTCCCAATTCGGCTGATTTGTGGCGAAACCATTTATGTTCCATTGGATTACCTTCAATGAGTCTGAGTTGATATGTTGTGTTGACCCGGTTATGTTGCAGTTGGGACATACGTATGAGCTATCCGCATCCTTGAAGGACTTGAGGCCGGAACATTGTCTCACGTCGGGTCCATTTTCTGCACTTGATACATTGGACACTCCCTGCTGCGGCTGAGGTACCACACTGGGTGCAGGGCCATCGGATGCGGCGAGGGGGTCCAGGGTTTGCTTCGATTCCGGCACGCAGGAGAAGACAACGGATCAGTTGAGCCGGTTTATGCTGATCCGTAACCAAAAAAATTGGCTCCAGGACTCGTGAGAGAGTGAATTCTGGGAGGTATAGTTGAGGACCTTTGACTTCGGAAGGATGACGGCATTGTAGACGACTTCTTCTTCCGCGTACGCTCTTGCCAACGAGTAGGCGATCCTCCATAAGAGCTCCTATGAAAGGTAGTCTGAGGAGGTTTATACTTACTAAAGACTTTCGTTTACTGTGAAGTTTACCATTTCGATCGGCCGTTTGATTATCCACTACCAATTGTGCCGCGGATCAGCCGTCAAGCGCCGCGGACCGTCCGGAAAAGCTCATCTACCGCCGCGGACGAGCCGTATATCTGGTGTGGTGTTCCAACGTTCAAATAGCAACAGTTATGGTTAATGGCATGGCTTGCAATGGTGGTGACCTGAATGTTTCGATGTCTGAAGCCGACTACGAAGAGGCTGCCGATGCAATTGTCAAAGATGAAGCCGTGCCCCACTATGCCCGAGTGCTCATGGCCTTCCTCTTGGAAGGCAAACGCCGGGCAACTGCTGTCTTGTATAAGAATATTGAACTGTTGAACTTCGTGAGTAGTCTTAATAAGGAGGTCAGAGCTCTTATGGATGAAAACACCATGTTGCGCCAATCTATACGTGATCAGACTATTGATGCTCGTTCTAATGTTGATGTTGCCGAGCTTACCAATATCACCCAGCTCTCGTCCAATCGTAACCCGTCTAATCACATACCATCGTTGCGTGAGGATATAGAACGTTATAGGTGTATTGTCAGCAGCTGGTGTCCCTGAGTTGAGGGGCCAGCCCCGCTGTAGCAGATTATCACAGTTATGATTTTCGAGAGTAGGCCAGATTCTCGAACATTTGGATGTCGATTGTAACCCTATTGGTGTTTATCGGATGGGTTCTCGTCACCATTCTCATGATCGCTTACTGAAAGTTGTTTTTCCTAGCCCAGTCATACTTCGCTAGTCGTGCTGTACGTAATGCTCCTCGTTTGAAATCATTTCCTTTTAAGAGGTATTTTGTTCGTCCTTCACTTCCGCGTGAAGAACGCGCACGGCTGAGTGCGGAAAGAATGGCTCGTCGTAACAATTCCCGCACAAAGCGCACCCTCTAATACCGTTATTGATGTTAATGACTCTCTCTGGCAAATCGGGGACTCTCCGCAGAAATTTCGTGAGCGGGTCTGCCGCCCAACACCCAGCGGGAGAGCCACTAATAAAAAAAGTGGGCGTCGCTCGGTTCGGGACTCCCGCTGAGGAAAAACGGTTCTGCGGGAGAGTCCCCCGATTTGCCTGCTGTGTCTGTGTGTATGTTGTAGCGTCGATTGTCTCTGCGTCTCGTCTAGTTAGGCATTGTCTTTCGCTGAGGGTCTGGATTCTCATCGTTCGGCTGCTCGATAGGAGTCTCCCGCCGTGCCTTTAGCTAGTGTCCCGATCGCAATAGTGACGTCATAACGAGCGTCGCAATGCTGCACTCCCGCTGACCCTTGCCGTATGACTCCGCGTAGGTCTGTGCTCCTTTTCTCCTATCGGGAGTCCTACGCGGAGTGTCCCCCGATTTGCCAGAGCTCTTACCCAGTCGCCTAATCTAGGAAAGTGCTTAACCACCGGAGGCCGGCTGGCGTGACGCGTGCGACGAAAATCTGCGGCGCGCGCGTTTTTACGATTGGAGCACGATTATACACTCGATTAAAATCGTATACAGGTGAGAGAATGTGATATACAGGCGAAACGAAGCCTTGCTCTGCTTAATACACTACAGACGAGCCTCGGAAAATAAAAACAATGCAATACGTGGTATAAACACTGAATTTCACACTTCTCTAAGGTTAAGGGGCGAAACTAGTCTAAGCTATTCCTATTACAGAAGCAACATCAATAACAAGGGATGGTTGCACATATAAGGTGGAGTTTCGAGATGCAACTTTGATATGTTAAAGGGGGAGGACAGTGCTCCAATATTCCATACTCAGAATCTGCTAAGTGCCTCAGATATTTACAGGAGATTTGCAAAAGTGGACATTTCCATAGCATAGCCAACAGAAAAGGCGTACACGAATGACAATTTTCAGGGCGTTCAAAAAAAATTCTCGGATTGAGCCTAAAACTCGTTTCTGGGGCTTGTTTTGGGTGCTAATTACGCGTTGACGGGCAACTCATCCCCGCGAAAATTTCAGACCAACGTAAAATTGAATCCTAATCAAGGATCCCCTTATCCTTTGGAGCATTAATAGCTCTTAAGAACTTTCGCACCCACGTAAGAATCTGGCCCATCCAGGGGTTTCAACCCCCTGCCAAAAATTGGGAAGAAATTTACGCCAACGGGGATGAGCTGCCCCGCAACCTGAAACTTTGCTGCTCAAACGCGACTTTTGACGATTTCGAGAATGCTACGATCAAATCGCCTCAAAACTTGTACATAGGGGTTATTCGGGCTGTCTCACACTCTAAGTCTGGCGAGGAATGGACCCCAGATTTGGGTTCAGCGCCCTAAATAACACCAATTTGAATGTTTTGCGCCAATTCCGGAATTTTTTTCTGAACGCTCCGAAAAATCCCTGATACTTTACTTTTTTGTGACGCAATGTGAATGCCATTTTTGGAATCCGCGCAGTTAGTTAGCCAATTTCAAGCGCAGGTAATTTATTTTCTGTCACAGACCTACAGCAACGACAACATGGTTTTCCAAATCGCCACCGGAAGATGACTAGCCTCCCTTGTAACAGAACCCACGAGACCAATCTTAACAGCTGTTAAAAACAATAGAAAAGAAGATATGTTAGAGAAAACGGAAGAAAATGAAAGGCTATAACTGACAATGTTTCGCCTCTTATCCCTAGACATTGTAGAAAATGAGCAAGTGGAGTTAAAATTATGTAGAATAAGCACTCCCCGAGGCTCATCGGTAGGGTAAGGAGTGCAATAAGAATCATAATGTTAGTAGCCACTTTATATACGGGAAGAGGTCAAGAAATTGGCGCCAAGTGAGTCAAGCAGAGACCAAATACAGAGACGTGTTGCTAAAGAAAAAGAAGAGAGTAGGGAGGATTGAACTACAAGCTAGTTTACCTAAACTGGTAAGGATATTTACCAAGTCACGAGTATTGCTATAAGGTAATCCAAATTTATGAAATAAGTTATTTCTAACAATGCATTTGAAAATCGACTTAAAAATAGTATTTTCTGTATAACCTAGGTCAAACAACTCATTAATCAAGATACTAATCCTATTAGTAAACGACTCTGTTAGAAAACAAATTCTAGAAATTCTCAAAGTTTCGGTGTAAAATGATAGATTCTTTCAACTGTTTTGAAATCACAGAACTATTATGGGGAACCTATGTACCCTAAAGTTGAAAAGTTCGGTTTTATTAAATAACTTGGTAATAATCTTATTTTCTTTAATTAGAATATCCAAGTCTAGGTACTGGGCAATTACTAGGCAGGAATGAGTAGTATCAAAATGCATAACATCATTGTAAGTGGTTTTCAAAAACTGTGGACAAAATTTTCTTTCATAATTATGTATGATCAAAAGATCATCCATGTATCTAAAAGGCTTGAAAATTTTATTTTTAGATTTTCTCCAATTTTAGAATAGTTGTATTCAGAGTAGCATAAGTTAAGATCTGCAATAATTGGACTAGCATTTCCACCCTGTGGTACTCCTTTAACTTGTTTAAAAATAGAATTGCCTGTTCTACAAAAGCTGTTATCCAAAAGAAAATTCGAAAGGTAAACAACATCCTGTATTTGATAATACCTAAAGTTAGTTAAATTAGTCTCATCAGAATAGAAACTGTGATAACCATTAGTGGCTATGTATTTTGTTAGCATTTCTGAAACAAATTTCAAGAATAGCTGAGATATTTCTAATAATAAAGCTATGAGGAATGTTAGTGAACATATTAGTGAAATCAGCTGAATATACTTTGATGTTACTATACTCTAAGCAAAAAAGTTGTTGTGAAATATCAATATTGTCGATAGACCAGAAATTAGAAAAGCAATTAGTATTATTAAATACCATTTTACTATAGTTTCTGGAAATGTTTTTGAAAAAGGTAAGAATGTTTTTGATTTCTGGCTAGGCTTTTGATGGAGCTTACAAAATGCTCCACAAATGAAGCGAATTTAATAGGGTTTTATGTAACTTAGGTAAGCAGTAAATTATAGGTATATCGCCTTTTTCAACAACTGGTAAGTTATTAGCAAGGAGAAATTTTTCATGTTTTTTAATGATATCCGTAGTGTCACTAATATCAGTTCGTTCATAAATTTCATTTGAAGTATTCCCGCTAGATGATGTACCCATTTCCGATAAAATTGTTTTTATATACAATTTTTTACAAATGAATCCATAATTGTTACTAGCTTTATCCAAAGGGCAAATAACAAAGTTGTCCTGAATATGTGTCAATGTTGTTTTGAAATTAACCGGTAAATCATCATAGGCATGACTATTGTAAATGAAAGGTTTAATCTTCTTTTTAAGAAGTTGGGTATAGGATTTATCGAGATCTTTCACCTTAGAGGTACTAAGTTTATATCTAGTTTTAATTTTATAAATAACGTGCTCAATAAAATTGTTCCATATGTGTTTAACGTCAGTAATTTTGAGTTTAATCTTAGGTCTAAATTTCGTTCCTTTCCTAAGAATCTGTCTGATATCAGATTGGGGAATGATTTCCAAATCTCCTGTAACAATATGCATGTGGTGAGGATCTTTGAAGCGGTCAAACTGTTTATTTTCACAAATACAAGGAGAGTTAATAATGTGGTTGATTTCAGAAGTAGATATAGTTTTTAGGAATCGGTTATAATTAAATATTAATTTAGAAATAGGTTGATTATAGGAGTAAATTACTCTGAATGGGGTGTATTTAATATTAGTGTTCCTATCAAGGAATCTTTTAAGAAGTTTATGGTTAAGGAGTCTATTAATATTAATATTGTTAAGAATTTCATTGTAGAAAGGAAATTTGATGTTTATATACTGGGTACTATTTCTATCAGTTCTATATTGAGTTTTACCAAAATAATATGGACAAAGAGAAGTAAGTAAAAGGAGTCTTTTTTCTTTCGAAAGGTTTAATGGTAACTTTTGTTTGAGAATTATGTCAATTAAAATATCCCGGAATTTATCAGTTTTACATTTGAGTTCACGAAACAATTTGTAATCATTATTTTCTATTAACAAGGGAGATGGTGTTCAAAACACTGTATGAATCAAATTTGGTTTCAGATTTTTCTTTTAGTGTTACCTCTATTAAAACGTTGTTTAATAATTTTAAGGTTGAAGAAAGGGTGATTAGGTTTATGTAGAAGAGGAATAGGTATATTAGTAATATTCCCGTATCCTTTGATATTGTCGTTAAATCCGAAAGGAAAGGAAGTCATGAGTAACTTGATCCAAAAAAAGTTCTTTATTAAGTAGAACTTTTTATCTTTATTTTCTTCTAAATTATCAAGGATAGTAATCCTAATCTTTGCTATGTTACACCCAGATTCACTAAAATGTCGGTAAAAAATTTTTTTATCGTCTTTTCCAATATTTCTGAGATGTTCTAACATCCGAGATTTGAGCTCTCGAGTGGTAACACCAACATATTGTTTCCGACAATCAAAACATGTTAGGCAGTAGATAACATTTCTAGATTTGCAGTCGGAAAAGGACAAGTCTATTGCTCCTCTGCTGTGCTCGGTTTATCTTTTCGAGACGGTTCCCCACTGTCAAGTAGTAGAATGTGAAAAGCATTGAGCGAATAAGGAATATTGAATGTTGTCTAATGAATCGTTTTTCATGCTCTTTCTAAGGCAGTGAGGCTTAGTCCCTCTCAAAAGCTCAGAGATTACGAGTAATACTGGAGCTCTGAAGGGTAAGGGGTGTAGTTCATGAGGTTTCGCTCTGCAGAAATGTTTCTCAAAAAAACCATCAATCGAATCACCCAAGTTCCGCTTGTCTATCCAAGTTTGATGTTGCTACTAGCGTGATTTATTCCTGAGAAATCCGATCTCATATCTAGTTTTCTGAGGTTGAAATGTATCGAACTCAAGACGGACTGTGATGATGGAGAAGAATAATCAGACTTTCTGCTAACAGGCAGGCTAGAAAATTTCCTATAGTTCTAGGACTGATTAATGACGGTGGAATGGCCTTGCATGAGTGGAATCACTTATTTGAGAATTGGAAGAAAATGCTCTCCTTAAATCAGTTTAAAGGACGTTATTAATGGTCTGTTCTATACACTTTTAGCTCCTCATATGCTGTTGAGATTGGTCTCGTGGGTTCTCACAGTGATGTTGCTTCTGGAAATAGGAAGAGCTGAGAGTAGTTTCTGCCTCTTAACCTTAGAGAAGTGTGAAATTTAGTGTTCATACCATATTGTATTATTTTACTTCCCGAGTTTCGTCAGTAGAGTATTAAGAAGAGCTAGGTACACGTTTCGCCTGTATATCACATTCTCTCGCACATACGGGATTTTGGTTGAGTGTATAATCGTGCTCCAATCGCACAAACGCGCGCGCCGCAGATTTGCGTCACATGCGCCGCGCCAGCCGGCCTCCGGTGGTTAAGCACTTTCCTAATCTAGTTGTGCCTGATGTTCCCTGCGAAGTTTTCAGTTCTGTTGTGCCTGAAATAGCCTGCGAAGTTGTTGTCAGTTCTTCGAAAGTTCAATCTAGTTTAAACATGTAGACATTCCTCGGACTTCTGATAACGATATACGGTGTCTATCCACGAATATTCGATCTGTTTCTAAAAATATTAACAGTTTGATCGGACTAATTCAACAATTTGGCTTTGGCATAATTGCGCTGTCGGAAACATGGCTCACCCTAATTGTCACTCGATGCTTCGCTATTCGGTGGTTCATGCTCTCAGTTTGACCTGCTTAGATGTGACAGACCGCACAAGAGGGGCGGGGGGGTGGCCCTCTTGTTGTGTAAATCTCTTTGTCCAAGGTTAGTTCACGAAGAGTCTTTGTCGGAAGGTTATGAGTTACTTTGTGCTGACAGTGGTTAGTAATAGGACGCTGAGAATAGTTGTTGCTTACAGGGCGCCTGCTTGCCCTGCTGCCTCTTTACTAAAACTTTTGGCGACTTGCTTTCCTGTAGACAGTCCTGTATTATTACGGGCGATTTCAATTTACCAGATATATCGGGAACAGCTTGTTCCTACAGCTACCAACCCGAGTAGTAAGCAATTTCTAGATATGTGCGCGTCGCATAATCTTACCCAGGCTAACGTTGTGGCTACACGAGGTAGTAATATGTTGGATCTATTAGTGTCCAATGAGGATGGGTTGATTGTAAAAGTGGATACTCTGGCCCCTTTGGGCACTAGTGACCATGCCTCTATAGTATTTGAGCTGAACGTGCATATCGACTTATCTGATACCAAAATTTACAATAGAGTATACAGTAAAGCGGATTTGCGTATAAACGAATACCTGGGTAGTGTTGATTGGTATGACTCACTGAGTACTGTGGATACTGTGGAAGCTAAAAATGAACTGTTTCTTTCCATTCTTGACCACACCATTGACTTATTTGTTCCGAGTAGCCTGGTGTCTACGAAGAAGGCGTTTCTCCCAGAGCACTTGAAAAATCTTTCTCACAGGAAATCTCAAGCTTGGAACAGGGAAAATGGAAGTAAAAGGGCCGATGATTGGTGCGAGTATAAAAAGAGTTACTGCGTTATTTGAAAAACGTTTGAAGAAGTATAATAGCAATAAGGAAAGGAAAGTTATCGAATCTAAGAATAAAAACTTATTCTATAGGCTACTTAATTCGAGGCTCAAGAGTAAATCTGAGGTTTGATGTCTTGTGAGAGAAGATGGTTCGTTCCAGTGCAGTCGAGGACGGCCATAAAGTTCAAGTTTTGGCAAATGCGTTTAGGAAGGCTTTTCTTGAGGATACTGGCCTGGATGAACTTGTTAGTCCTTCTCTTTTTCCTGTCATGCCTGACTCTGTATGGTTTCACCCGGAGGAGTTGTCGGAGCTACTAGCCAAATGGCTTAATTCGTTTTCTGACACGCCTGATCACATACCATTATGTTTCATTAAAAAGGTGATTGATATCATAGTTAGCCCACTTGCACATATTTTCAACCTGAGTTTCATGCGTGGAGATGTTCCGAGTAGATGGCGTACATCCTTTGTTACTCCTATACCAAAGAAGAAGCCATTTTCTGATCCCAACAATTACCGTCCCATCAGTATTACGTCTATCTTTGCAAGGCTTTTCGAAAAAGTAATAAAAAAAGAATTATGGCTCATCTAAAGGAGCACTCCATCATTTCGGAACACCAACATGGTTTTCAAATGGGTAAATCGACAATTTAGGCTATGCTGGAGTCACTTGATGATTGGACGCGTGCGCTGGACAAAGATATAGGTGTGGATCTTATTTACCTTGATTTTTCCAAGACATTTGACAGAGTTTCTCATCGCAAATTAGTAAATAAACTGGAAATAGTGGGTATCCATCCACGTATAGTGGCTTGGATTCGTGCTTTTCTCACGGGTAGAACTTTCAGGGTCAGGCTTAATAGTACGTTCTCCTCTCCCTTTGCAGTCCTTAGTGGTGTTCCCCAGGGGGGAGTGCTTTCACCAATTCTCTTTAATATCTATACGTATGAACTTCCCTCGATCATATCCTTGAACAACGTCGGCTGTCTGGCATTCGCTGATGACTTCAAGTTGTATAAACCTATTTTGACAATGGAGGATTCGGAGTGTTTGCAAAAAGCTCTCAATGATGTAGCCAAATGGTCGAATGAATGGAAATTGCCGCTTTCCAGCGAAAAGACTAAAGTGATGAAGCTTGGTAAGAGGCGAGTTAGTGGCTTCTATACGATCGACGGTGTGCAGTTGAGCGAGGTCAGCAGATTAAGGACCTTGGTTTTCTTGTCAAGGACGATCTTAATTTCGATGATCACTGCCTCCAGGTTGCGTCCACGGCTAATAGGATGATGCATCTGCGCGTTTCGAGCACTATCAACTACTAATGCAAACGTGCTGACCGAGGTGTATAAAACGTACGTACGTCCACTAATGAAGTATGGTACGGTAGTTTTAATCCATACAAAAGGATCCATCGACGCGCTTGAGAAAGTCCAGAATACTTTCACACGTAGAGTTTACTTCCGGACATCGTGGTTTCAGACGAATCGCAACGTGTGTCATGTCACCAGAAACGCCAAACTGGGCCTAACCACTCTAGAGCGCAGGAGAAGAAGGTTTGATATGATATTGATGTATAAGATCATTCATGGGAGTGCTGGTATCAAGGCTAGCCGGCTGTTCAACCTTAGACCATCAACCACTAGGGGAGCACCGGTGAAATTGGGCCTCATTGGGGCCAGGCGGAACGTACGACAGCACTTCGTTGTCAATAGAGCGGGGTCTGAATTCAATAAACTACTTCGGTCAGGTTTGATAGTGGGGAAACTAAGTGAATTCAAAAAGACACTTGAGTGTTATCTGTTGTCCCAGGAGTAATGTTTGTAAGATCTCTTTTCTTGATGGTGCCGATGTATGCCTAATAGTCAGTTGATCCATTTGTTTATTGTTGTTCGACTGATTTTATTTTAGTGCTTTTATTATTCTGTTGTTGTCTTTGGCTTGGTTCTACCGTGTAATAAATCAAATCAAATTTCTCCGAAAGTGACGTTTGGATCCAGCAGACGGGTACTGAGCAGTAAGAAGCTTCACTGCGTACATGGGCAAGGCTACTATAGCCCTTCTAAGATGCTTTCAATTGCACCTACGAGGTATCTGCACTCGATCTCAACGGAAGCATTCGGAAAAATCTATCTCTGAGTGGTTAGATATATTGGAAACATCCGGTTTGAGAGCATTTTTAGTTCCCGCGAGGAAAACCTTTAACTCTTTTTATCGCGACCGTTTGCAGACACTCTTGAGACGAGCGAAACCAATAGATGTTTCATTCATGACAGCTCTGTACAAGTTGTTGATGTTTTAAAAGGAATACATGCTAATATTCTTTCACGACTCTTCCTTTTACCATGAGGAACGTGGGCGGAAACCGTGCTCTGGCGAAGCGCCGGTAGGGGCGCGCCGCGACCGCGCCCCAGTCGACCCCGTCGGAAAAAATGCGGCCCTAATGAAATGATGATTGTGCATTTCGATTATTCGAATTTCAAAAATTTTAATATGCACTTCAAAATATTCGAATTTCGAATATTATTCGAAAGTCTGTTTTTGATATACTCTAATTTCGAATACTATTCGGAAGTCTTTTTTTTTGAAATATTCGAATTTCGAATATTATTCGAAAGCCCGTTTTCGAAATATTCGAATTTCGAATACCATTCGAAAACCAAAATTTTCGAATTCTGAATGATCCGAAATTCGAAAAACCATTCTGATATTTTTCGGATAATATAATTCGGTCCGAAGTATACCCTGACCCTGATCATCACCTTTGCGTTTGAAGTTGTTTTGGAGTTTTTCCAACACACCCTGGTCGATACCTTGTGAGGGTTGAAATTTTCAGTTCCATACTCAAGGTGGGGTCTTACATACGTTTTTATAAGCATTAAGAAGCGCCCTTCGAAACGGAAAATTCTTGGAAACGGCTCATATCTCAAGAATGAGCCAAAATCGAAGCGCCAAATTTTGTAAGTGCTAATTTTCATTAACTAAAGCGTATTTAGCAGTTATTTTCAGTCCATTTGCTTTGACTGAGGGATTTCAGTTAGTTTCATTCAGTTTTTGTCATTTGTTGACCCACACAAGAGTTCGTTGAGGAAAACCTGCATACATTTCTGTTACTTTATTCATCCCTCACAATATTCACAGGAAGTTTTCCGAAACGTCGCCGGGTCTGGAAAATCTTTCCTTAGTAAGTCGGAGGAAAGATGTCGAAAGTCGACAGAGGGACTCCTGATTCGTGATCAGCACTCCAAACAATCCCGATGTGTGGAAATGTTATGTCAGATCTAGAACGTTTCCTGAAACGAATTGTGAGGAGAGCCGTGCGAGGTTCTGGGCAAAGTTATCTTTCCTTCCCCCTCTCCTCTTGTCACCTGTTGTGCTGCGAGACTGTATCGGCTCGACTGAAAAGCAAATTCGTCCAGCGGGAAGAGTGTGATTGGCTTTCATTTGCGTGGTCTCGTCAGCGCACCACACAGTACAGCAGCAGTTCGATCCTGAGGCGCGGCATTAAGAATCACGGTAGCGCGCGCTATCAAATTGATTTCGGAGCTGCTATGCACATCGGTGTCCCATTCTTCACACACTCTCTCCTCCGCGTAGCGCGCGTTTGCGCTTGTTCTGGCGCGCGCCACCTCTGATCACTTGCTAATACATCGCCTCTGGGCATTTTCTTCATTTTGATTTTCGTGGATTACATGTTCCTTTCCTCACACATTTCATCGAAACTTTCAGGTATGCTCACCTCTCTTTGTTTGTTGTGTCGCGAAGTCGAATCATCTCGCGTCGCCTCTTCTCAGCCCTGCAATTTGCTATGTCGTCTGTTCGAACATTGCCGACAGGAACTAATGTGTGTTGCCTTAGAAGTGCTGCTTTCATTGATGAATATGGTACGCTCTTTTCATGTAATGCCCTTTATAAACGTTTCCCGTGAGAGTGCCTTTGGTGAAAGGTTATCTACAAGTATTTGGATTCAGCGTTGTGTAAGGGGCCGAATAGAGTCCCGCCGCTGAAAGGCGCAGCAGCATGCGATGCGGGAGTGTCGATCATTCGGCGCCGCACGATCAATTCCTTTCCACTGTATGCTGCCGCGCCTTTCAGCGGCGGGACTCTATTCGGCTCCTAAGAGGAAGCTCATTCAGCTATGATTGCTTGCAGTGCTACGAATTCGAGCGCGAGGAAATGCTCACAGAGAAACTGAACACGATGAGCATGGAAAGCAATCACAAGGAAGCGAAGAGCAAGCTGAGGAGCCGCAGAACGAACAAGAGAAGCCGGAGAAACCCAAGGTGGACCCTGCTTTGCGTAAGATTTTCTAACTCGCTACCGGTGTGCTTCAGGTAGTGGAATCTCGGTACTAGACCTCTTGAAATGTCAGCCACGCCTTCGTGATGCTCGGGATTTCCATGGTCTCTGTGTTTCTATCTCGGGCCAAAGGTCGGATAGGTAGGAGTGGGTTATCACGACAATTTCTGGCCGAAGTGAAAATTTGAGGGGTCATTAGGTCTCCATGAACTGCAAAGCACTGCAAATTCGAGAGTGAGAAAGAAAGGGCTCCTTATAGCATATATTGACCGTCAGAATTGTTACACAATTCCAAATTGAGAAGTTCTGTTTTTTTGGGAGGAGGGGTAAGAAAAGCCGGGTATGGGTATCGCAAGAAATCCTACCCATATTTCGCTATGTGGGATCACATGTCCCGTGGCACCTAAACATAGTTCAGGCAGCGTCCGTACGTCGCGAAGACGCCCACTTTCGCTGACCAGCGTTCTCCAACGCTGAGAGGTGCAGGGTCAAGCGAGGTTGCGAAATTTCGCAACGGGGGCGGTGTGGGGGTCGCAAAAATTTTGGTACGAAAATGAAGGCTAAGGGGATGGCAAAATTTTATTACTGAAAATGAAAATTTGTCGAAGATATACCAAAAATCTCGATATTTTTCGGTCTTCAAAGGAAAGAATCGTAGCGTTGCTCAGGTGTTAGACGCTGGAGCCCGACTACTTAGCGAATTCTTTCGGCGTCTGACAGTTTTATAATCAAATATGAACTGCCCAGAAATCGCGCCTCGGGGTCGCAAAATTTTTGGGTTTTGAAAAAAATGGTGGTACTGTGCTTATCTGGGTTTAATTCCGGTCCGTAATTGCGTCTCGACACGCTTTGCGGCCGCGCTTTCGAGTCGGAAGAGTTTCCAGCCGCCGCAGCTGCGGATCTGTTGACTCTAGGTGGGTTTTAGAAACCGGAAACTAAACAAAATTAAAAAAAAACTGTAAAACCATATCGTGTCGGCTTCGAGCTGGAAACTCGATTGACTCGAGCGCGTGCGGCCGCAAAGCGTGTCGAGACGCAATTGCCGGACCGGAATTTGACCAGATAAGCACAGTAGGAGTTCGCTCTGCTTTCGAAAAGGTACCCAACACCCGCTTGACCATGGATGGGTGCCCGTACAGGAAGAGAGAGACACCGGCAATGCATCCCGTCTCGTGTTGATTCGATCGAAAGCGCTTGACTTGATGATCACTCCCCAGATCGACTCGTTCCCCAGCTCTTTTAACACGATTCGAGATGACCTTGGTAGGCCTTTTACACACGAGGGTATATGTTTTGAGGTAGTTTTGACGTTCTTGCTCGAAAGTTCAGCAAATGGCTTGAAAATGACTGGCCTCCTTTCCCGAAATCAGCGTGAGGGAGTGAGAGAGGGCGTGAGTGCGCTGAGAGCCAGTGTTAGCGCTCGTGGGCGGCAAGCAAATTGTGTGCCCTTAAGAACATCGATTCTGGGTACATAATCGCGCGCTGTCGCAATGCATGGACGCTGCCTCAGTGGAGTTGTGGTGGCTGGTCTAAATGGGGGCAGGGTCGAGCACAGGTAACACGAGATGTGATATGCGTCAGCTCTGGTCTGACTTTCAAAAATCCCGTGATTTCCTCAGCCTGCCTTCCCTTGAGGAGATAATGACGACGCCCGGGGGTCTTTAAAAGTCTTCAATCCTATTCATCTGTTTAATACCTTCGTTCAGGGTTGAGCAGGCCGTTGCGCAAATTTTCGGCGGGTCTATGACCCTCCCCCCAGTTGTCCAAAATTTTGGATGTTTGAAAAAATTCTACGATCCCTCTTCGGGATGAACAATTACTTCAGCTTTTTAAGAAACATTGCTCTCCACATTTAAGCTTACCAAGTGGCTTGGAGTAATTTCCTTTTTTTTCTCCCAAAATTTCACGATCCCCCCTCCCCGAATTTTCATTTTTTTAAGAGTTTTCCAAAAATTTTAGTATCCCCCGTTGCGCCGGGTCATAACTCTGCTCAACCCTGCCCTCGTTTTCCCTTGGTTAAAGTAGAAAACAACTCATGGACACATCGATATCGCGGCACGCGAGCTGGCTATTTGGATAGGCGAATGCGCATAGAGTTTTCTATAGGCGTTGTGTCGTGGTGAAACCCCGTCTTATCCTGAGTACGGATGTTGGGGGGGGGGGTATCGGCCCGGCTTAAAAAATCATGATTGCTAGTTTGGGGAGGACTTCGTTCCAATTTTGGAAGGTTTTCGCTTCCAAGAAAGGATGTTAGTTAACTTGTTGGCATTTGTTGAAAATTCGAGATTTTGGGGCAGTGATTTCGTAGTTCCGCCGATGTCGACCACGAGTTCCGCCGATGTCGACCTCGACGCCTGACTGGACCCTACACCCAAGCCATCGGCTAGCACTATCCTTTTGACCAGGGCCATTTACGACCGTTTTTGTCGTCGATGGTCCATCACCGTCGTGTACCCTACGGTTGTTTATGATCCACTTTGGGAAACAGGTCTGCTTCAAACTGGTGGCAATCGCTACATTCCAAAATGGTCGTAGGTTTTGTAACTGATTTCTCATTTTAGTGCGTAAATTGCGTATTTACGTTTTGGTGATCGGCGGACTGTCCTTCGTGATGTCTTTCATAGCTCTTTCTCAAATGGCTAGTGGGCAAGCCGAAGCGGAAGGAATACAAGCAGAACATTTGATAAGGTATTCCACTTCTCTATTGTGTGTGTCCACAAGAAGAGCAACGCTTTAGTCTCACTTCAATTCCCTTTTAAGACCTCAAAATTTCAGAGAAGGTGTTGATATGCAAACGTTTCTGTCGAAGTACTTGAGGTCTGGTGAGGTGAGCTGAGCTCTGGGTTTTTTCCTGATTGTTTGAGCGATTTCTAAGGTTCACGCACATTTAGGTGAGAAGGATAATATTCTGCCCGGATCATCATAGAGCCGTCGCGTTTTTACACGCTGGAGCCGTGATTGACGGCAAGAAAGTAGGCTGTTTCGTTGTACTTCACCTTCAGCGTGGTGCGTAAAGCATCTTACCGGTGTCTGAGCAATTCGCCGAAACTTCACTTAATCAAAGTGAGATGTCGAAGGAGGATAATCTGAACTCGATGCTGCTGCTGTTCATTATTTTACCAGTGTACTGGTTAGATTGTTCAAAGTGGGACAATTTCTGTTCTCCTGAGGATTCCTTTGCGCAGTTCGAATTCTTGTGTTCTTTCGGGTCAGAGCATCCGGGATTTGTCCTGCAGCATTTTCGACTTGTCTCGCCTGACAGAAGTATCTGACTTTTAGGGGTAGTTAAAAGGCTAAATTCTCCCAATGTCAAAACTGTTTGCCTGCACGTGTTCGGGGTCGCGTTCCATGATTTTGAGGGTTTTCTAGTGTATTTTTTTTCTTCTCTTTCAACTTCTTTGTATTCATCAGGTGCGCGTGCTCATACACAAATTTCTGATTATAGGTTCACGAACCAGTTGTGGTAGTGAGCTATCAACAGAGCGCCCAACAGTTTTGGGCTGATGTACGGAAAGAAGAAGATGACATGGGAATATCAGTGTCTAATGGGGTTCAGCTGGATATATACCGAGGAATGACTACAATAAAGTGAGTTAATTTTTCTCTTTTAGAAGTTACGTTTTTAGAGAGACTTTTGTCAACACGCGTGTGGTGTCTCGATTTGAATCCTCTTCCTCCCATCGAGGCGACCAAGTGGTTTTCTACAAGGATATATATATATATATATATATATATATATATATATATATATATATATATATATATATATATATATATATATATATATATATATATATATATATATATATGCGGAGCGGCTTTCACATTTTGATAGCAAAGGTGCAGCTAACTCGATTCTCATAAAGTGAGCATTGTAAAGACCTCAGCATCTAAAGCTTCACCAGTAGTGTGAGGTTGTGCTCAATTTTTTCAGTGCAATAGCTTTATCTGTCGACAAAGGAACATACAAAATGTATGTGAGATAGAGTTTAAACAAGACAGCCTGGAAATACTGACAAACAAAATTAGTAGGCAAAGAAAACACTCGTACGAAAAAGAGCACCCTGAATTCAATGCTTTAGCAGAAAGCACGGCCATCGACCCCATGCAATGACCTTAGGTTGAAATGGGATAGCCTGCTTTTGAAAATCGGAAAAATGCACGGCCTCAACGATATCTGAAGGTAACTTGTTCCAAATTGGGATGTTTCTAAATGCAAAGGAATGCAGCACGTTGGACTTCGACGTAAATCTACGTACGAGCTGAAAAGCGTGCTGGCGGGATCGAGTACAGCGGCTGGTGAACACGAAAACACTCAAATGGGATGTCGCAAAGACCGTTAACGATTTTATAACATAAGTGTAAATCGAACTCGGTTCTCCGATATCGTAGGGTTTCGATCCCCAACATTTCAAGCCTAGTCGTATAGTCTGGTACTTCTCGCGTAGGAAATACTTTGACAAAAACGCGTTTTGAGTACCGCCTTTGCACGTTTTCTACGATTTCATCATCCTCAAGAGAGGATGGTGTCCAAACCTGCGTACAGTATTCCAAGAGCGGTTGGCAGTAGACAATGTATGCTTTCCTGTAATCTTCGAGACATGAGTGTTGCAGAGATCTCAGGATGCAATTTGCCACACGAGAAGCTTTCTTAGAGATTTCCTTGCAGTGGGATTCCCACTTAAGGTCGGTGTTAATAAGCACACCAAGATCACTGACAGTCTCGCGTACGGGAAGCGCAACATCGTTTAGGCGTAAATAGCACTCATGTTGGAAATTAATATGGAACAAGCTGCATTTTTCTTCAGATATTTTCAACTGCCATAGCTTGGACCAATTAGAAAGCCGGTTCAGGTCACACTGAAGCTCGTGAAAATCGATGGCGGGGTTGCGAAGGGGACGATATATCTTCAGATCATCAGCAAAAAGTTTGCATGTGCTCGACAATCCGTCAGAAATGTCGTTCACATAAATGAGGGAAAGCAAAGGACCCAGAACGCTACCTTGGGGGACACCGCTGACGATTGGGCAAGGATGAGTCTCAGGATGTGTTTCTTTAACTTCTGTGCCAGCACGGTTTTGTATGACGGTGCGTGTTTATTTGGCCGACGTCTCGAGCAAATCTCGTTTTCAAGGCCTGAAATTGTGCGAAACGTTGAATCGAAGCATACCCGAGGCCGGATTCATCAACGATTATACCCCGGGTATACGGGCGCATCGGGGTATATTCGCCCGCATACCCCCAGAAATCTCGATTCTTCAAAAATCTTACCCTGTCGATTCGAGGTAAAAATTGTATATTATACCTCACTCTGGAGGTGGGGTATATGGTATACCCCGACGAGTATGCTCCACGAAATGTGGCCCATGGATAAATGCACGCTCCAGTGAACTAAATCAGCTGGCAGACAATTTTCGCGAAGCCTTAAAAACGATTTTTTCGGCTATTTTTTTGTTTCCCATCCTTTTACAGCACGTATTACGTATATATTTCTAATTTTTGTAACGTTTTCTCCATATGTTGGCCATTTTAACAAGTTTTTCTCTTTTACTCCGTTTAATCTTGCAAATCAACACTTCTTAGTGTGACGATTTTGCTCTCCGGTGATCAGCATATCTCGCTTACAGTTTCTCATTTTCTCTTCCATTCCTTTACCTGAATTTCAAAATCTTATGAACTTTTCATTTGAATTGAAATCTATTGAATTTTGTGCACATATGGATATATGTATATGTTTATTACACTCACATAAGGCAAATGTGTGATAATAATAAGAAGACATGCACAGAAAAAAAGCAAGACCGGGAGAAAGAAAAAACAGACAACAAATTTGAGCAAAAATACTCCTATTCTTCGTACACCCTACCAATCAAACAAACGAAGATCTATCTGTAAATAAAGGAAAAAACAAGTATTCAAAGTAGAGGAAAAAATAATAAGTATATAGAAAATAATAACAATATGGTGGAGGTATATGGAGAATAGAATGAAAAAAAAACTTACTAATGCCTATAATCCTGTAAGACATCGAAAACCGTAGGAGTGCCTCATTGAAGGTAATAAAGCATTAGGTTTTTTAATTTGATAACTATTCCCGATATTTGGAGCGCCTTCCACATTCTTGAGTAATCCATCCCAGCGTGTCAGGTAAAAAAGCCAGGTGAATGTAGTGCACGGCTTACGAAGGACCGTGCTCCCCTGGTTCTGGATCAACCTAGCTCGAAAAAAAAAGTGTTGCTCTCAAGACCTATTCTCTCGTTGATAACATTCTAGGCCATGAAGATTTCTCTTTGCCTAAGGTGTAGTGAGTTCAGGTTGCTTGGTTCTATATTGCTCCATTCCTTGCAAAAATAAAGCATGATTGGAACTGAACGGAGTAAACTTTTCCAATTTTCTGTGAATAGGGAAGGCCGTACAAGACTTTTGGAAAACTGAACCTATCAGCCGTAATCAGAACAATAGGTGATCTCCATAGAAAGTTGAGGAAATTTTTATTTCAAACGGCTCTCAGATCGACGTGATTCATATAGGGAAAATGCGAGGAGCAGTAAAGAAACTCCATTTATAGCAGGCTAGTGCGCCTATGAAGCGGATTTTTGAATACTACGGCAAAATTATGTAGTCGCAGACATTAGTTCGTCCGTAAAGGCCATTTTGTCAAATTTCACTCCCCATTTGAGATGCACTACATTCTTCTTCTTCTTTGCAGCCACATAGAGGGTTTTGTCATAGGCGGAGGAACTGGGCGACCAGTAGTGGATTCGTCCATAGGTCCATTGGTGTCAGCGTGGTAGGTCTCTCCGAACAGTTGAATAAATGTGCGGTATCATGGCCGACGATACCGCAGTCCGGGCACACATCAGATTTGCTGCCGTCAATCTTGCTGACATAAGACATTAGCATTGTAGAGTGACCACAGCGTAATGATGCGAGCGTGCATCTCGCCCTTCTTCCGAGTTGAGACTCAGAGGTGCAGACGGGGGGCGGTATATCTCCTAGTATAGGATTTATGGCCACCTTCACAAGATGACACCGTACGAACTTGGTGTGCTCCTCGCGCAAAAGACGGAGTCGTTCTTGCTGTGAGTCGTGCCATCTTTGCAAATTGACTTTGTTTGGAGCATCGGCGAATGGGGTTCTTATACTTCTCTCTCTCACGGGGTTTAACACTTCCACGACGGGTGATTTGGTTGCTTTATAAGGTTAATGCCGAATTGCTTGGCCTGGAGCTGACAGTGCTCCTTCACTGGTAATATACGGGTCTCAGCATGCAGGTGCTCGATTGGGGATTTCCTTGCACATCCGGTGGCGATACGGAGAGCAGCATTTTGTACTCGTTGCATCTTTGTCCAGGAGGATTCTGAGACGAGATGCTGCCATACTGGTGCGGCGTACTCCAGGGCGGGCTGAAGAATTGCCTCATACGTTGTGAGTATAGTCTCCTTGCTGCTACCCCACGAAGTGCCGCCCAGGGCCCTGAGAACGTTGAGCTTAGCTTTAACGACTGCCTGCTTCTGCTCGGTATTCTTATGAAACTTGGAGTGACGGATCGAGCACAAGACCGGAGCAGCTTTGGAAAGCGAGCAGCAGGCAAACGGTCTCCATCCCACACGACATCCGGATGAGCGCTGTGCTCGGATGGGTCCGTCGTGAAAACGGACACTGACGACTTGGCTGCAGAGATACTTAGCATCTTGCGGTCGAAAAAGCTCTTCAGTGTGATCAGGGACACGTTGATCTTATTGGCGGCCACCTGTAAGTCTCGATCTCGACACATGATTGTTATGTCATCGGCATACGCGACGACCTTGGATGTCCTGTGGAGGCTCAGGCATATCTTCGAGGTACAGATTGAAGAGGGCTGGCGATAGAACTCCGCCCTGAGGGACTCCAGCTGCCATAGAAATACTGTTGGAGACATGGTTCTGAAACATGACTCTTGCCCGCCGACCTTTAATAAAGGCCGATATCCAGCGCTTCTGCCAAGATGGTATTGACGACTCCAGAATGTTGCTTGACAGGACTCCAAGGTTAACCGTATCAAATGCCTTGGTGAGATCCAACGCAACAGCTACAGTTCTCAATGGCTTGTTAAAGTTGAACCCGTCGATAGCATAGCTGGTAATTTCTAGCAACGCCGTAGTTGTGGAATGTAGCCTCCTGAACCCATGTTGAAACAACTGCTTCTCGTTGTGCTCCGCTAGATCCCTGACAATGAGCTTTTCGGCCACCTTGGCGAAAGGTGACATCAAGCTAATGGGACGATATCCCTTTACTGATGACTGAGGTTTGCCAGGCTTGGGCAACGGGATGACGTTGGCTGTCTTCCAGTTTTGCGGAATAGTGCAAGAGCTAAACGAAGTGTTAATCATATCAACGATGAGCGGAAGGATCTCAGTCGGGAGTTTCTTCAGTACAGCAGGACAAATGCCGTCCGGACCGACAGCTTTGGGGTTCCGCATGTCCTTTATAATCTTGCTACATGCACTACATAATGCACTACATACATATATCTACAGAATTTCTCTGCCTTTTTAAATCTTGTACGATTGCTAACATTCTTTTTTGTATCTCCATCAAAAAACGTTTGGCAAAAGGCAATAATGGTGTGTGTGCACACAACCATGTACCCGGGGTATATTACCACGGCTGCCCATCGCGTTGTGAATCACACGATTGGGGTATAAGGTAAAATACCTCGGAGTATATTTACCCCGGGGTATAATTGATGAATCCGGCCTCCGATCAAACGCCACTCCCTCTCTTTGACTAGTTCCGAGACCACGCTCGAACTCCCAGTGAAGCGAACCCCTCGATGACGAACCAACCTTATACCGTACCACCAGCGACGAGCTCCATACCCTTAGTCGTGACAAACAAGGAGCAAGTGAGGTACACGCACTTCCTCAGAGCTCACATAATGATATGAAGGGCAAGAACTCATTGGTTATGGCAATGCCCTCATTTCTGTTGTCTAGGTTTCTCGATTGTATCCAAAACGCTTCCAGAGCCTATCGAGGGCCAATATCGTGTTCATGTTAGAGGATGTTGCATTTCACATCGAAGTCTTGGTCACCGTGGTCCACAACCTTGTTTTCCCAAAGGTGTGCGAAGGCTGCTTCGCCTCCTGCCCGCGAGGTGTTCGTTGATACAAACGCAGGGTACGGCATGAGGTGTGGACAAGGCCAGTCTCACTCAGACCCCCCAGCAGGAGCTAAATTTTGGCGATTTTCTTCGACCGCCCCCCCAGGAGCGTTATATGGTCAAATTTTCTCGGACCTTCCCCAGGAGTGCTATTTGGTCTGTTTTTTTTTGTTGTAAAATCAAAGAAAATGAACAATTCATTTTAAAAGATGCAAATTTCGAAGAAGATGAACTTAAAAACATCCAGATGTCAGTTGGTTAGGGACTTGGGTAGGCTCTTCCGCCTAGGTTCATCAACGCATCCATGCCACATGGGGTTGAATGATTACCACGGCTGAGCAGCTTGACCTCTTCCAAGTCACCCCGCTATTTAATTTCCCAGTACGAACACAACAACTATTGACAGTGCAGACACCGTAGGTTATACTCTTTTTATCACAATAAATAACAACAAACACAAAATAACAACTATGGAAGCACGCCCAGTGCTACTTCTGACTAATCCGTGCAAGCCCTATGCCTAGGTGCGCGACTTTCCGTCCTTCTCGACGGATCCGGCGGCTAGGTGTGTACGTGGACCTTCCGTCTCTCACGACGGAACCCGTCCGCTAGGGTTTGCATGCAGACTTTCCGTCTCTCACGACGGAACCCGGTCTGCTAGGTGTGTAGGCGGACTTTCCGTCCCCTCACGACGGAACTCGTTTGCTAGGTGTGTATGCGGACTTTCCGTCCCTCACGATGGAACCCGTCTGCCAACTCCTTCCCGAACCTGGGGAGTTTGACCCTCACACTGGCGTAAATAGTAATATGGAATTGCGGGTGGGTCCTAGTTCCTCTGCGTCACTGCCACTATAGACGCATCAGACCAGACACCAGACTGCCATACCCCAGCCAGCCAGACACCAGAGCCGCCAGACACCAGAGCCGCCGACCACCAGATCAACCAGACATCAGCACAAGCTGCCGGCACAAGCCCGAAGACCAATTCACTCCGAATTGGCGCCTTATATATGCTGTGGCGGGGGCTCGCCGGGCCTGCCCCGCCCATTGGCGCGTGAGGGCTTCCCCGCCCACTAGCCACCGGGGCAGCTCCCGCCTCGTCATTGCGTTGCCTCTTGTCGATCGCCTGCGCTTCTTTTCCATTACTTCGGCACAGGGCAACGGCAAACAAGCCAAAAGCACCAATATAGGGTAAATAAAAATGCTTTACAATGGCCTGCAATTACTACAAAGCTACAAACAACACATTAACTACAATGGCGTTCTATATATCACTGACACAGGATGGTCCAGGTGATGTCCCACCGGAGCTCAGATCCCCCCCCATCCACCCCTCTTCCATCCAAGCGCAGCTCAGGCCCCTTCTGTGGATATCCACACCCGCGTGTAGAGTCTGTTGCAGCTATTCTGACATTTGAAATTTCCTGGAATATTCACTGAATGATATTCTCCCTTGGAATATGGAAAGAGGCGAAGCAGTCTTCTCACACCTTTGGGGAACACAATGTTGTGCACCACTTCAATGTGAAATTTATTTATTTATTTATTGCGCTCATGTGAACGCGCTATGACAGTAGTCGAGCAATCATTCAAAGAGAGAGTGACATGTTGGATTTTAAAACGATAAAAACAATGCAGAACAAAAACAAGTTGAAATTAATGAGATAAAAAAATCAAAAAGAAAATGGCCAGAATGAATGACGACTTATAATAGTAAATGGTTACAGCTCAAAGACTCCGTTAAGAAGCGGCTTTTAATTCTTCTCTAAAACACTTTTCAGAATGAGATCTTAGTACGAGCCAGCGAAGCTTGAATGGCCGTGTCAGCCAGCTATGACACATTGAGAGAATCATCCACCAGAGCTTTGGAACATGGGTTTACTGGTCTCCCCTCATGGGACTGATCCTCTCACATGAACACGATATTGGCCCCTCGATAGGCTCTGGAAGCGTTTTGCATACAATCGAGAAACTTTATGCTAAACAACAGAAATGAGTGCATTGCCATAACCAGTGAGTTATTTACCTTCGTATCATTATGTGAGCTCCGAGGAAGTGCGTGTTCCTCACTTGCTCCTTGATTGTCCCGATAGCGGGTGCTCGTCGCTGGTGGCACGGTATAAGGTTGGTTCGTCTTCAAGGGGTTCGCTTCACTGGGGGTCCGTGGGTGGTCTCGAAAATAGCCGAGACGAGGGAGCTGCGTTTGATCGCGTATCCTTTAAGTCAAAGTTTCGCACAATTTCAGGCCTTGAAAACGAGGATTTGCTCGAAACGTCGGCCAAATATATCCGTAACATCATACAAAACCTTGCTATCACAGAAGAAACAGAAACATATATTGCAAATGCTAAGGTGTCAATGAAACCGTTCTGGAGATTTTGCGCTCAGGGTCAAGCGGGGCGTTGCGTTTTTTCGAAATTGGAGCGACCCCTCCCCGAAGCGTGATTTCTGGGTTGTTTTTTTTATTACTGAAACCATCAGACGCCGAAAGTTTGTTCAGTAGTCGGGCTGAAGCGTGTAAAGCCTGAGCAATTCTACGATTCCTCCGTTTGATTATCAAAAATATCGATAATTTTTGGGACAACTTCACCAAAAATTTCATTTCTTGGTCTAAAATTTTGCTATCCCCGTAACCTTTCATTTCCCGGCTAAAATTTTGCGACCCCCCTCCACCCCCCGTTTCGAAAAATTCGCTACCCCGATTGATCCTGGTTGTGTTGCGTATCTTACACCATTGCATTTCTAGTAAGCACCCGCCAATGCAGCGTGAAATTCATGCTGCACAACCGCTCACTGGTGGCGAATTTCAGTATGCAGGGCTCTTCACAAATGTCCCATGCTTTAACAGTCTGTGCTTCTTCTCATTGACCAGCAGGATCCCCGTGAAAATTTCTGACTTGGTTTTTTTTATTCTAGGAAATTGGATTAGCGGGGATCTTTGTAGCGAACAGTCACGGCTTATTCATTTGGATTTCAGTTGTATTGAAAGTTGGAAAATGTCTATTTTTCGAACTGGCATATCGGTTCGCCAACCAAAATGAGCTTGGTCGATCACCTGTCAACCTTGAGAACACCCCATCGCATGCGAGAGGCAGTTCTTGCTTCTAAGTTGAACCCTAGTGAGGCGAATTCCGCTAACTGTATATCCTGAGATACTGGGCAGGTCCGATTCGGCCACGATAGGATTTCTAATCGGATACCTAGTCGAGTTGAGAGGAGCTTTCGCAGCAGCACGTGGCCTATTCGATAGGACTAAGTGGCACAGAGAGGCAAATCTCTTGCCGCACCCTGATTCCCACTCGGTAGCACGTCGTCCTATAATAGAAGCACGTGGCGCTGGGGCGGGGTCCCACACCTGCGATGGGAGCTAGCAGGGGTCACCCCCGCAGCAGCTCACGACAAGGACATACTCCTCCCCACGGTCGATAGCGAGGTAGCTTCCTCGCTGAGGACCATGTGGGAAACCTCCTACGGTCAAAAATCTTCCAGAAAGAAACTTGTAGTCACCTTTTAGGAGCGGCCGCGAAAGGCCGACTGCGCTCTTTATGAGATGGGACTCCTTATATAGGTGCTGTGTGGCTGATAGGCTCCTGATCAATTGCGCAACGATCGATCAAAGTGCCCATTCGAGAGCATCGTGGCTCATTCGTGGTCCAGACTGCATCGTAGTCGAATCGAAAGCGTGTCGTGGCCGAGTGGAACACCTACGTGTTGCGGCATCGTGCTTCTCACTTCGACGACGGTTAGCCACGTGGCACTCTCGGAAAGTACGCGGCCGTATCGTCGTCCATAGCGCTTTGTAGTCGCATCGAAAGCCTATCGTGGCCGGATCGGACACCCAGTTGTCTATGTCCGTTTATAAGAGTCAGTCGTAGTGGGTCAGTCGGCGAACCAGGGCTATGTTACTGTCCAGCGCGACGGGACAGAGGGGGCGATAAAATCTCCGAAAATTTGAAAATTCGGGTAGTAGCGTAAAGGGTTGTGCCAAAAAGAGAAATTTTGAGGTGTGCTTTAATAAAAGTTAAGCTGGCAATTCTTGGGGATCGTCAGTAGGGTAAAGAAAGTAGTATTGATGAGTAGAAGCAAATTAGATGAAAGTCACAAAAACCTTCTTTTCATACTTTCAGCCCTGAAGTTGTAAAAAATGTTTCACCGCAGGGAACGCAAATCTTGCAAAAAATTGCGTTCCCTTGTGTGAAACTTTTTTTGACAATTTGCAAAAGCAGATCGGAACTAATTTTTCCAGATTCAGGTGTCACTTTTTTCTTTTTTTAATGATTCGTCTAGTATTGAGTCCGATAGGCTTCTAAAGGTCCGTCGAGGTCCGGGACAACGGCCTGCTTGACTCTGATCTTGCGACTCCGTTTTTTTTGTTTTATTTCTTATTTATCGTTCTTCTTTAGCTAATATTTCGTTATTAAAGAATGGTCGAGTTGATGATTGGTGTGCTTATAATTGCTTGGTTGGGAACACAATATGGCCGCCTTATACGTCGAGGTTGCTGGCTAACAAACAGAAGAAGAGTGGTGGATCAGGTGGCGACAGCTAATCGATATTGTTTGTATGCAGAATTGTTCCCTTTTTCTTTACACATAGGCTTCAGTTATTGTAAGGTTGCACTCCAGTTTTCAGCCAAGTTTTCATTCTGTTTGTGAACCATCGCTCAGACAAGTTGACATCTAGCTCATTATTCTCACAATTTTACAAATAATGACCCGATCGGGTTGCCAGGACTGCCCATATACCCATGTTTTTCTGACAGTCTACCTTCCGGGTAGCCGTAAGAACACCCTACAGGCTGCCTGAGTATTAGTGGAAGAGAATTGTGAGCTATTTTTTGAATGGAGGCCAAAGCGGGGAAAATGGGCGGGGATGGTGTGTCAGCTGCTTCAACTATTTCTCCGAGCCAAGTTCGCCGAGTGGTCCAAGGCGACGAACTGCCAGCCGGAGACTCCCGAGTTCGATCCCCTCTACTCGAAATTTTTGGACACGATATTTGGAGTCAAACAAGTGTACGCGGTATTTCCTCAACAGGTTATCGACTTCGGCCGTCATAAGGAAGATAGAGAAAAGAACAACCATTCAGAAGTGCAAACACGGAAACGAACTTTTTGCTTGAAAACTTTTGTTTTGTATGATTTTTATCATTTCCGCAGTCTTCGAAGCGGAAAAATCCCCACGCAATAGCCGCAATATCGATGAAGTTCGATAATTCTCTGCTCGACGTTCGAGTCTTCACTTTACAAATAGTAAATGAGCCAAAAGCACTGCGCTTTCAAGTATAAGCGCGCCCTTATGTTCAAAAGGCTGCTGATCACTGAGCCATCCAAAAAACTCCATAGGCGATATTTGGGCAAGAAAAGTATCCCCGGGGTTAACCCCAACCCTTTTGCGGTATGCAGAGGTTCATAATGAAATACGTCCGAAACACTGTTTTGGGGGGTAGTTTGGGGCGTAGAACACGAATCACAGGTCTTGTTGTTTTTCTCGAGATTATGACAGGATACGGTAGCTTGATGGTATTATGCCTACAGGGCTTCATTTTTTGATTCACAACGTTGTTCACTACTACTCGAGCGGTTAGTATTTGTTTTTTTTTCATGAATACCCGGGAGGTAGTCGATCAGAAAAACATATATTTGTGAGTAGTTTTGATAACCGGTCTGGTCATTCCCTTATTAGGGCCGTTGTGGCTACGTCAGTCAGTAAAGGAAGGTTCGTAACAGGGTCCAGCGGGGTTGTAACAGGGCGCAACAGAGAAGGGAGTCAGAGTTTCGGCTCAAAAAAGGGAAAAAGTTGTAAATTCGGGGAGGCATCGTGTAAATTCTAGGTAACTTTTCATTCATGAGGACGGGGTTCGCACAAATATTCTCGACATTTTCTAAAAAAAATAATTGGTCACGAAGTCTGGGGTCGTAGCTTCGTTGAGATCGGTCTCAACGGCTCACTGGACCCTGGTTCGTCTGGGTTATTCAGTCTCATGGTGGTACACAAGATTTATTCATAAAATTGAAGAGTTTCACTGGTAGCAAATATTTTGTATCGCTATCAGTCATTTTTTCTTGAATGGTTAGAGTACCCTCCCCCTTTTAGCTGGGATAGCGCCAAGATTAAATTGATTGATTGATTTATTACACGGTAGAACCGTGTCAGGGACAACCACAGAAATAAATACCCAAACGGCAATTAAGAGACTAAGAGCACTAAAATCAGTCGAACAACAATAGACAAATGGACGAATTGACTATTAGGCATACACCGGCACCAAGGAGGAAAAGAATTAAATTAACCCCAAAGTACCGGAGTTATGGCACCGGATTGCGTTCAACTGTTCTTACTGTCATATTTACTTCTCTGAGGGCTTTGGTTTATCAAATAACTTTAGGAGTCGCTTGAGTCTTGCTAATATTACGGTTTTCTGTTGTTTTATTTTCAGTTTTGTATCAGAATATTGTATATTGTTTGAGACTTCCTTCTTGTAGGTTCCGTATGTGTTGTAAAGCATTATCTCAACGTGTTATCTTTTTGTTTCCTTTGTGGTTGATTAGCCATCTATCATTATCATGTTCTGCTTTGCAGTTGTTCTTTAATGTAGTAATTCATTTGGCTTTGCAGTTATTGATTTTGGCTTGCCTCTATCAGCAGTTTGCAAAAATCTCGACAAGCCTTGCCAAGATGACCGATGTGATGCGCGATATGATTGCGCAGCTGATGGGCAGCCAGAAAGAAGACGAAGAAGGTGAGGCTTACGGAATTTGGAGAGGGTTCAAAGCCAAATCTATCACTGGTTAGGCACTTCGTGGTCATGTTGGAAGGGCTTCTTTCAGTATATCTATAAAAGACAGTCTCATTAACTCTCATCATTACTAAAACTCTCATTGCACTTTTGGATAAAGATTCCCTTATGAGATTTTTATCGGAGAACTGGTCACGCAGCGGAATCTGGTGGGCCATCTTCCGTCATGTAGCCGAGCTATAAGAGAAAACCCCATTTGCCGCGAAATTCTACCGATAAAACATGAATTGTCTCGAAATAGCAGAGATGAGTTCTCTATCGGGAGTTATCGGTTATTTCTCATCCTAAACTCGAGCATGGGCATGCGTTTTCTACGCTGCCTAAAAGCATGATTATTGAAAGGGTAGAAAGAGTGCAAAATAGCTTTACGAAGAAGGTCTTTATTTGAGCGATGGGATTTTCTTACAGGCCATTCCTAGGAGTGTCCTAGAAATAAAAGGTGGCAATGGGATACTCTTGCTGTCTGCAGGTGAAGAAACGATTTGTTTTTGGTGTTTAAAATGCTAAATGGACTGGTCGGGTTGAAACCGTCAAGGTTTTATACTGAATGAAATGAAAAATTACAGGTGCTTACTACTTTCTTAGGTTTCGAAACGCTGGTCAGTAGGTATCTTAGACAGAAACCATCCGTGGTTTAGTGTTTTAGCCGTTTGATTGTGCCTGTGTCATCCAATCTAGCAAACTTTACTCACCAAGCTCAGGGATCTTAAGTTTTGGCGATGGGTTATAACAAATTTTGAAGATATTATCACGATGGTGCTGGCTAGTTTCTCTTCAAGTGAGGTAGAAAATCTGAGAGGTTGAATGTGTCGCCTATTGTGCCCTAGAAGGTCGAGCATAAACGGAGGCTGAGTGATCATGACTAGAACTAAACGCAGATGTCGATATCCCTCAATACATTTTCTAACCCTATTTAGGGCGCGAACTTCCGCCGTATAATCATCCGTCAGTCTGCCGTGCATACCTCATTGGCTGTTGCCCGTATGAATTAGTACCGGACAGTAGGTTACAAGGCCTCATCTCGTGTAGGAAAACGCACGAACCGGCTCATAAGGCAGATTATTTGAAGGCACAGAACGAGAGGGATCATTATTATGATGTCGATGTAAGTGTTTCATCATTTCTCCTATTAATTTCTTGTTCGTGTCACATTTTCATTTCTTATGTGTCACATTACCAGGCATTCGACATTCTTGAGAATGCTATTCGAATAGTGGACAATGAGATATCTCGGATCAAGGACAAACTTGATAGAGAGGCGAAAGAGCAAACAGATTCTGCGGAAGCAGCCAAGGTTGGTAAGTGATATTTTTCGTTTGCAGAGTCTAGCGTATTTCTATCGTTGAGCCCTCGGATTTCTATCAATATTTACAATTCTTGGTTCAGACCCAGCGCATCGGCGAATTGAGCGAGCAAATCAGGAAAGCCGTCGTAGAAATGGAAGAGCTTGGAAATATGGGAAAAGTGGAGGAGTCAATGAAACTATCGAAAACAGTAGAGGATCTTTCGTGCTCGAAAGGCGGAGCTTGAGGTATTCTGCGGAAGTTTTTATCGGTTTTCTTCATAGGTGTACCTTAGACTTCTTTCAGGGTCAGACTGATTTTCGCCTCGCCGGGCCAGGCTCAAACGCTGCACGCTTACGTGTGTGTGAAGATTGTGGTGCCCAATTGAACATCATGGACCACGAATCTCGAATTGCTGACCATTTCGGCGGCAAAATGCATCTTGGGATGGTAGAATGCCGCGAGAAGTATGCGGAGATGAAGGTGTGAGTTAAGCTGTGAATTCCTAATAAATGAGTGTTTACCCTCAATCAGTTTCTGGAAGTTGATTTTGTCGAACAACCTGTAGGCGAGGTGGCGTAGTACTTATAGGTGATCATTCTCAATGCGATGCAATCAGTTGTAGTCTGTACACCTAAATTCTGTATCACAGATGTCTGCCGTTTTGTAATTAACTATGCGGTTTCATGAAATGCTGGAGTGGGGAAGGGCTGCGAAATGTCGGGATCGAAAAGCCGTTGTTTTCTGACCTTTACGGAGTTAAATCCCACTTTTCGACCAAAATTTTTGAAAAGTATCGAAAGGTTCACGTTTAATAGATGAATTTTCGTATTGACAGTTCCAGGTCGCGAATTTTCATTAGAAACTTTGAAGTTTTATTTTTTGTTATTAGCACTCACTCCTTGTCATACTGACTAGCCCCGGGAGTGTTTTCACTTTTATGCTAATAAATGCCAGTCATCCACTCAAATTTACATTTAATTTTTTTGCATTCACTCCTTGTTCCACGGCACAATAACCGCTTGACCCTGTTTGTCACACCACGTGCAAAACCGTTACTCAAGCAGAATAGGGAGAGGTCCTTGAACTTGCCTGAAACACTCAACTTATGGGATATTGGTACGCACTGACCTTGTGGGATATTATTCTGGTGCGCCGTCATAGAGTCAGCTCTACCTCCCCATCTTCAGATTAGGAAAAGGGGTTCAGGAGCTGCGGTTGGTACGGTTCGTCGGGATATATGCTGTCTACACGAATAAGGAGGAGTTGTCCCATTTCTGCAGTTTGACACTTCACGCTGCTCAGTTCAAGCGAAGTGGTCCCGAGTGGAAATAGAGCCGCAAAATGCGAGACAACTGCTTCCTCGGTGGGTAGAGAGCCCATGCCCCTGGTTTGTCTGCTCTATTCCTTCATCCGATGGTTTTGAATTAAGTTTGCAGTAATGACTGCGTATAACGCAATGATTAAAATTGTTGTTCTGCCTCAACTATGAGCAGTATTGATCACAGGGTGAAGCGGAACGTTGTCTTCCACCTCGGCGAAGATAACACCATTCGAGATTTGTCTCATTAGTTGAAAAAAATTCCATCACCCTTACCGAAATTTTCGTCATTAGGCGAAAACCAACGATCCCTCCACAAATTATAGTTTTTGGCCAGAATTCTTATGCAACCTCAACCACTCACTGTTTCATGAAACCACTCCTGCTTGACCCTGATCTCATAATTACCCCAAACTTTTCGACTCTGTCTCGAAAGATTTTATCGTGAACAGTGCTCAAAGTGATGATTTCTGAAAACTTAGATTCCTGGCAAAGGTAACGATTTGGCAATGTCATTCAGAAGTCAAAAAAAATTCAAAAATATCTTGAAATATCATAAAAAATGATTTGGCGCAAAATAGCCTGGAGTAATAAGGAAGTTAGGAAATGAAGTGAAATAACCAAAAATACGATTTGGTGGTCGATCATTTCACAAGCTTCTCCGTTAAACTTATCAAAACGAAATCAAGCACGATATGGAATGGAGCGTCGCGTTTACCTAGCTTTACCTATGCTGATTCCCTTATTACAGCTTTCAAAAATGGCTTAACGTTCCCGTTGATTTCGTTTTGATAAGTTTAACGAAGAAGCTTGTGAAATGATCGACCACCAAATCGTATTTTTGGTTATTTCACTTCATTTCCTGACTTTTTTATTTCTCCCAGGCTATTTTGCGCTAAATCATTCTTCGAGATATTTCAACATATTTTTGAAACTTTTTTTGACTTCTTAATAGCATTGTCAAATCGTTACCTTTGCCAGGAAGCTAAGTTTTCAGAAATTTCGCATACTTTTCCCGAAGGTTCCCTTTCTGAGTTCAGATTGCTCCACGATTTCCATTTTGGACGTATGAAACATCGAACAGACGATATTGTCGTATTAGTACAATTTTTTAAACTTGTTGCTCACATCCATAAAAAATACCACTCATTGCCTCATTTTGTGCAACATGTGAGAACTCGATATTATTGATCATTAATATTTGATCTCGAATGATGAGAAGACTTTTCCACACAAGTAACTTACAGCCATCAACAATCAAAAATCATTGCGGCATTTTGTGCAGCGGGCTAAAAATCGATATTATTGATTGGTATTTATCGATCATGACTGATGAGCAAAATTTCTCAACCAAGAAAACCAATCCCACCAACAATCACCACTCCTCGCCGCAATTTTTGCAGAAAGCGCGAAAATCGATAATATTGATTATCGATCGATGACGTGTCATCAGTACGAATTCTGACAATTTCAGTACGTATCTCCGACTACCTGTGTTCACTGGCTGCAGATCCACCCACTAACCCCGGTATCCACAGCCATAGCATGCCCGAGCAGTTTTCGTGCTCCACGGCTAATTTAGAAAGCCACGATTTCGAGGTACCCTTCATGGTTAAGATATCAAGTTCAAATTGGAATAGGAGCGACCTGCATCCATTTCCAGCCTCCTGTTCAAAAAATGAGCTTCCTATCTCAATGTGTACCAACAAGATCGTGAACGCCGTCTGAAAAAAGGAGATTAACAGAGACAACTTGCGGTTTTTCAAATGTTTCTCAAATCCTAGGAAACCGTTCTAAACCATTTTGGGCTTGAACCAACTTTTGCGCTCTTTTTCAATACAATTCAGAGCTAATCTCCACCTTCGCCCTGGAACTTGGATTTCGAAAACGGGTTACGCGCGTGGCCAGCTCAAACCAAACCACAATTCAAAAGGAGTATGCCTGAAGTTTGGACACTTCTGGTATATATCAGTCGAATTACAAATCATGAATCGCCTACATCGAGACGGCTAATCTCGCATTCATTGCGTTGAAAATGGTGACAGTGAGAAATTTTCGGCGAAAATAACTCGTCCATTGAGCAGATTGTTCGACAAAGCGACTCTTGAGACGGCTTCTACGAGCTTTTCTCTAACAGTATCGATTTTCATAATCTTCTTGATTAACGAGATCATGACGATGCCGTATCGGCTGTGTAACTGTTAGATTCACTGTTGAAATATCAGACGGATCGCTCATCGTGGCCTTTTTAAGGTCGTATAACGTCGCGCCTAATTACGCGTTGTTGTTGTTGTTGCCGTTGCATTTGACACCTGTCGTGGGTTTGTGTTTGAACACTCCGTTAGCGATCCAATTAGGTAGAGTGTCGGATAAGATGGTTAAGAAATTGTCATTACAAATATTTTGTCTCTGATTGCCCAAGGATCGGGGCTGCTTAATTTAGCGAGTGAGTGAGCACTCTTGACCGCTGCTATCGGTACGCGGACGCTCTACGGGTGACGGTCTCTGCATGTCACACTCTGACGTCCTGGATTAAACTCATCTTACACGTACTACATGCGCCCTCTGGCTACCATGAGTCTCTATAATACTGATATTGAATTTTAGTGATTTTCCGATTTTAGGTAAGATTTTGGATCGCGTGATAGTTTCTATGATATAACATTTTCAGCAGACAATAGAAGAGAGACGCAAGGAGCGTCGAGAGAAAGGTGTTGATTCCAGCTCCAGGTATTCTGGACAGAAGGTACGTTAAGCATGTTGACTGTACTGATCATATTGTGTAGTGTTTTTGTCCAGACGTACTCCTCCTCCTCGTCGTGATCGCGACCGTGAAGAAAGAGATAGACGCGACTCACGCTACACAAGTGGGAGCAGTCGTCGCCGGAGGTGGGCCTAATAGGTTTTTCCTTCTTTGAACTGCTTTATCATTATGGTCACCGGCTTGACTCTATTGCTCTTAGGAGGTGCCTAAACGTTTTTCTACTCCTCACTTTCTCATTCCGGACTGTGTACCAAAATAGTGTTCTCCTACTCTAAACCATAACTTCTCGAAGCGCCTTCTACTGTTATAACGTGGATATATTTACTCTGCATTTTCAGGTTGGAGTGAAATTTATTTTGGGTCTATCGCGTGCGTGTGCGGATCGTAAGTTCTTCTTCTCCACACTCGTGAATTCTCTACACTCGTTCTCCAGAAGCACGTTAAAGAACAAATCAATGTTCGCATGCAAAAATAGAAGGTAAAAGCGTCGGAAATCTGAGGGAAGAGTAAAGTGAATTTTAATTTTAGCCGCTTCCGCTTCTAATCGATCGCGATCGTCGTCGGTGACCAGAGAACGCGACCGTGACGACCGCCAAAGAGAGTAGCTTCACAGAGGAAGAACCGGGATCGAGATAGGGGACAGGTTCGTGTACCAGTACTTTATTGAGTAGCCCTAACAGGTTTGGTTAAAAGACCTTTCTTGAAATTTGGGTGGTTCGAATGAACCTGGGTGTAAAAGAAAGTTCAGGTGTTTTTATGTCTGTCCATACTAGTAATATAAGTTCTTTTTAGTACGGGTCTTTCAGCTACAATGAAAAGGGGAATCGTATCGTTTTGAAGAATTGAGCAAAAAATCGAGTTCATGCAGGAGTTGAGGCCAGGCCGTTGCGCCAATTTTCGGCGGAGCTACGACCTTCCTGTAGACCGGAATTTTGGAAAAATGTTGAAACATTTTCACGATCTCTCCTCTCGAAGGATGAGAATTCGCTTTAGCTTTTTTTGAGTGAAAAATTTGAAAAAAATCAAATATGCGGTTATGCAAACAACAAAAGACAATTTTTCCTACTCCTTTGGAGAGAATTCCCATTTTCTTCAAAAAGTTCTACGAGCCCCCTAAAAAAATTTGCATTTTTTCGAAAAATCCCCAAAATTTTTACGACTCCTTTGTTGCGCCAAGTCGCAACCCTGCTCAACTCCAGAGTTCATGGCTTGGGTAAAGCGCAGTGTGGACATGCGGTTCCAGGGGCAGAAACCCCGTGTGTGCGCCGTGTGGACACTAAGTCTCTTAAGTGTTAAAAAGTGAAATGAGGATAGAAGACTCGAGCGATTGTGGATATCTACGGTCGCTCAAGCTACGATCAATATTTCAATTTTAACCCCTACTTTCCCCTAGCGGCGGTGGTCATTTGTGCTGCTGGTTATGGACGCTCCCTATAGTGGCAAGATATGAAAAAAAGAGAATGATTCTGTGTAACAGTAGACCCTGTGAAATGCTCTTCAATGTTTCATTTATGCGAGCATTTTGTTGCAGTGTCGCTGAATCTTTATCATTCTTTCCTGATAAAACATTCACAAAGCCGACATTTAGAGTTATCAATACGGTTTTTAACTCCGTTATTAGGGGTTTGGGAGATTCGAAACCTACTGTTGTTATTCGCGTGCGATTATATCTCGTAAGATAGGCAGAAAATCTGGAAGATTGTTTCAAGGGGAAAGACTTGAAAATAGTAAAAAGTAGTAGTGTAACAGACCGGTTTTTTACTGTTCAGGGGGTAGCACTTGCCTAGCGAATTTTGAAGAACTGCGAGACCAACGAGTGTTCTTCGGTGAACGTCTAGAGCTGTTGCAAAATAGTGGAGGTGGTCATGGGCACGATTGGCGCACAGCAATTCAGCTTTTTTTAGTTTTAGTTTTCAGAATGTATTGAACGAGTGGGCGGAAAATATCGATGGAGCTGCTCCGCGCGACGAAAAGTCTAGAAAAAGTTGCTCAAAAACATCTCCGCATCGCGAGTTGCGGACTCCGTACCCACCATCTTCCTAACCTTGCCAAGCGGTCATCTCTCAGAAAATGTCTTGGAGAGAGCGAAATCTATCGAAAACTTATTCGTTTGAGAATGAATATTTTTTCATCCAAGTTGAAGCTGAGAAAAATTGGGCGTGAAGTGAGTGACAGCCCCTGAAATCTAATGATTAGCTTAACTCCTGGTGTAGTGTTTAATCCTGTTGTCAAAGAAATACATAATTCGTTTTTTCCCTTTACGCATAATTGGGTGAGCGTTCTTCTGAGCCTTCTGAAGAAGATCCGGCAGTTAAACCATGTTCGCAATTCTTATCTGTGGGAGAGTGAGCTCCAGCTTGGCGTTATCAACGAAATGGCATGTTGTGACACTTGGACAATCTCTTTGGAGATGTCCTGCTCTCTATCTCAATAAGAATGTTTTTAAATTTACCTAATTAGTTCTCATCTTGATCTGATGGATTTAAAAAAGCGTGATTGCGTATTTGCCTTCCTCATTAGGAGTCTTGGCGATACTCTCCTCTGCTGCGAAGGCAAATGGCTTTCTCTCTGCAACCACAAAGGAGTAGTAGTCATTAGGTTCTATGAACTTCACGACCCAGCGTTGGATTGGTTCAGAAGTTCACATTATTAAGAGCGTTATCGCTAATTTGGGCAGTTAAATATGCGCGGTATTATTGTCGTGACTACCATAGTCCGTTCACACGTCGGGCTTGATATCACGTGGAAGACTGTTGAACATCATCTCACCCTCACATCAGGATGGCGCTCTGCTTTCGAGGACTCTGTCTTGAAAAATGGTACAGACGGCTCGGCGGTGGAGACCGTGAGCGGACCTTCGCTATCTAGGTGGCTTCGACTCGATGGGGAGTATTCATTGATTTTAGTCGCGGCATGCTTGTAACCCAAGTTATCTGACGAATCCATGATCGCCATGTCATCAGCATGGGTGATAACACTGATATCTTGAGCAAGCGTGGAGAAATCTTCAAGGTAGATGCTAATAAGGGCAGGCGGCATAGAAGGGTTTTGTAGAGCTTCGACTGCGATTGGAACACGCCCAGAGACGCTGCTTTTTTCTCTCTTCTCTTCGCAGCCACGAAAGAGATTATTGTCATAGGCCCAGGAAACTGGGCGACCAGCGTCGGATTCAGCCATCCTAAAGGTCCATAGGAGTCAATGTTGTGGGGGTTTTTGACAGTTGTATAGAGGTTGGAGAGTATTGTGGCTAGTACCACCACAGTGGGGGTGTGTATACAAGTCTGTTGGTACCTGCTCGTTGGTGCCCCTGCTTCTACTGAACCCAGCAGACGTTTGAGTGTACACAGGGAACGTTCGAGCGATATAGCGTGCACAACTATATCGCGAAAGTATCCCGCACATTGCATAAAGGTGTCGCCGTCCGGCACACTAAGTTGCCTCTGGTCCATAACACTCCTTAGGATCCTGTACCTAGAGTCATGGGAGTCTCAATCGGCCACAAGCCACAATTTCGCCACACCCTGAACTGTCGATCGCCGTCGAGTGATATCCAAAAACTGCGCCATTCATCCACTTCTGAGCTGATTTCCATGCGCCGTTTGCTGGCTTTAGAGCACGTGAAACCCGCCTCAAGCTGATAGACCGCGTCATCAGCGTCGGAGAGTACAACGCATCTACTGCGGTAACGCTGACGATAGGAGAGTGGAGGCTGTGTAATAGCTGTAAGGTAAGGATTTCAATGGTATGGTCAAGGAGTTCTGGCTCAACGTCGTGTCGGAATGCATTCGTACGACTGCGGGATCACAGAGGATTCAATCTGTGGATAGTGAGTGCTCATGCGCCCACTGAAACCGCCGGAAGACAATTCGGAAGGATGCGTTTTATGAGGAAACTCCAATACGTTGCAATGGCCAGGATACCTTGTCAACATGCTGCTGTCGTGGGATTGACGCAAATGCGAAGATGGGACTTGATTCAGGAATCCGGAAGTACTCGGTAAATGGTTCTACCTGCAGTGGAGCAAACATCGACAATGGCTACCGCCTTGTCGACTTTTGTGAACGCAGTGGTCTGGATTATTGCATCGACATTCAAGAGAATCATCGCCGCCATCAGGGCTTACGTGTGGCAGGGACCAACCCGGCTATCATTCCAGGTAAGATTGCAGCGGAAGCGGAAGATGACAACTTTGAAACTGACAGCTTCGACTTTATGTCCTGACTTGAGGATTATTCCAGTATCGGACATTCAGAAGATCTAGAGCTGTGTGGGATGTCGCATTCGATCTGATCACCGTCCTGTTCTGTTGAACTTCACTGCGAGGATTCATAAGAGGAAGCGAGGGGCTCAGCCTCTCCAGTAGGATATTCGACATGACAAGTCTCAGGAGATGAAGAGTGCAGAAGGAATCTTCCGACAACGCGTTTCTATTCACATCGGAGTACGGACTAAGAAGAAAACTTTGCGACGCGGATTCTTTTGTCAAATGCATCCAGGACGCTCTCGAAAGAGGCACTCCTTGGCCAGGCTGTACAGCCTAAGAACAGCAAGTTCAGCCTACGTCCCTAGAAGAAACAACATCTACCTACAACAGAGTATGTGCTCTCCGAACTGCAGGAAATCTCCGTGGAGTAGAGAAGCGGTTCTGAGGAGGAAGTTGCGTCGGCAGCTTCAAAGTGACCGCGAACGAGAGTGGACGTGTAGAGCTGTAAGGAGTTCGAGAAGGTCTTGGGAGGAGAAGAATCCGAGGGAAAGCCTACACGCTTGCTGTGACAGTATAGCGGGAAGATGAAGAGATGTTCTGCGTTCTGTCTTGAACACTTACCAATGGAGTTGCAGTTGGTGACGCGACGCTGCCAATATGGAAGGGATTTACTTCAGTCTCACTACTGAATCCTGTCCACTTGACGCCATCAAGTACCTGGAGCTCCCGCAATGTTCAGAGAGCACATTACGCGACGTCAGTGAGGAACCGCCGACTGAGTCTGAAGCTTTTGGATTGTGTCCGGAAAATGAAGAATGGAAAGGCAGGTGGAGATGACAACATCACTGCTGAAATGCTGAAAGCTCTTCCTCCTGTCTGGGATTCGTGAAATGACCAACACCATCCGTGCCATATGGATGAGCGAAAGGATACCAAATGGTGTGGAGATGCATGCGATCATCGTACCTCTTCACAAAGAAGCCATATCCGGTCACGGATCCTAAGAACTATGCGCAGAGGAATCTCTACTTCGTGTCATGTACAAGGTTTTAGAAACGTATCATTCTCGAGCCGACTTTATCAAAACATCGTGAAGGGGAAAACTGACCGTAGAGATGAGTAAGCCGGTTTTCGACCTGGAAGATCGGACCATCGACCGCGTTCGTCGTGTGAGAAGAGTAATTGAATCGTGGCAGCGGGTTTTCGAAGCCATTACAGCTTCGCTTTTTTGGACTTTGAAGCCGCGTTCTGACTCTCCTCATCGTGGATCGATTGCTCAATGCCTGCCAAAGAGCAGATGGAGTCCCGGAAAAGTATGTTCGGTTAATCGAGGACATGAACAAAGGAACAACAGCAGCAAAGTTCGTACACTCTGTCGGATTTACGTCAGCTTTCGAGGTGAAAACAGGAGTAAGTGGGCAAGGAGCCGTTGCAGGACTCTTTTCTTTTCAACTCGCCGTTGATGACATCATGCGTAGAGTTGCAGAACCAGTTTCCTTGCGGATGTGATCCTAACACCATCAGGGACGCTCCCTTTGTCGACCTTGGGAGTACGCCGACGACATTGTGTTATCTTCGCTGAAAACAACGCAAACTGCAAAGTGATTGTGAACCTCGTTTCGGCGAGGCATGCCGCAGCCTATGGACTTCGTCTCGTCCCGACAAATGCAAGCAGATGTGTGGGTCTCTCAGAGGCCTTCAACTGAGTTTGTGTGGACGGACAACGTATCGAACTGGTGGACGATTTCGTTATCGTTGGGCTGTTTTGGCTGAAGAACGATGGTAGTTATGCAGCGGATATTCGACAACGATGTGCGAAAAAGCTACGTCTGCATTCAATTCATAACCAAGTGTTTGTGGTCTACCACCATCGCGAAGGAAGTCAAAGTTGCGCGTCTACCTATCCGCCATTCGCCCCATCATGATGTACGGATCGGAGACGTGGGCAGCACCTGGGAAAACGCAGATGGAAAAAGCGTTGGATTGCACGTGGAGAGGAAGCTTTTTAGGCGTTTGCTTGGATATTTCTGGGCCGCGTGTATGCCATAACGAAGACCTTTACAAGCGAAATCTGACGCAGTACACTCCAACGCTTGACACGAGGGAGGTGCCAGCATCTCCTAACGCCATCTCAAGCAGCAGCGAAAGTCGACTTCGACTGCTCGGGCATATACTAAGCAAGAACGCCGGATCGTCTCGTAAGCAACACGCTTTGAAAAATGCTTCTCCAAATCCTGTCTGGAAACGGCCACCTGGGCGTAGGCGAAAGTTCTGACGGATGTGGTTAAAGAGGATTTGAAAGTCACTCCGGCATCGTTAAAGACAGTTCAGGCGCGATGTTTTTGAAGTTTCCTGCAGTGAAAATGGAATAGTGACAGCGCTGGATGCAATGTGTTCGGAAACTGTGGCTTTAAAGACCGTGAAAATGGACACGGCTGACTACTAGGGACGGCACAATTCCTCGGTGAAGATGCGGAATGACCGCGTCAGGCGAAAGCCAACCGGATTAAGTCGGGAAGTAAGTAAAGTCACCACCACAGTCCGGGCAAGCGTCTGGAGTGCTACTGGTTTTTCGATCCCGTTCGCATAGGACTTTAGGAACGTTGAGTGCCCGCAGCGCAAAGATGCAAGAGTGCGATCTGGCACGGTGATACTCAGCTGGAGACGCGTTTCTGTATCAAGGTACTTGTCTCGACGCCCTTCAGGCGGGTGCATATGCGTTTTATCTGGCGAAACCCAATGGCCCAGGGTTGAGCAGGTATCGTTGCGCCAATTTTAGGCGTGAGCTGTAAATCCCCCCGTTGACCATGTTTTTTGAAAGTTTCCAAAATTTTTGATGGCTTCCGCAGAAACGGCTATTCTCGCGCTGCGATCTAAAGGCAGCATACACGCTTCGGTAGCATACGTCGTAGATAACAGTAGATAGCTAGGTTCACGGCAAAATATATTATGCCGTCAACGACGGTTTGAAGCGCTGAAAAACCATCCAGAATGACACAATTGGCAATGTTTCTGAGCAATCAGCACTTCAGACGTCCGTGATTTTCACTCCCATTCGAGTAGCGAGTAATGAGTAATCGAAACTTGAGAAAACATGTGATAACTTAGAATGATAGCACTCATAGAAAGGGGAGTGCAGTAGCAGAGAAAACTCGGATTTGACCTCAATATATACATGTTGCTGTTGCACTGATAAAATCCTCCATTTCAAGAGGTCAGCCAAAGTAGAGCCGGCATTCTCGGAAAGTGGACGAGAGTCAATAGGTATGCAGACATGATATAAGTCGAGTAAACCAAGCTTACTTCTCTCGTGCACTCCCATTTGATAGTGCTTTCACTCTCAATTATCACACGTTTTCACAAGTATCGATTCTCATTCTTTACTCGAAGGGGTGTGAAAATACGGGCGTGGGGAAGGCAAGATTGCTCGTAAAATTGTCAAATATTCTCATCCTGACAGTTTTCAGCGCTTCAAACGTCGTTGACGACATAGTACGTGCCAGTGCGGACCTATCCATGCCTTAATCTCGACTTATGCTTGCGAGCGTTTATGCTGCCTTTAAGCCATGTTTTTACTGCACCTGGTCGCTGCGGCCATGCGAGGGACAACTGTTCCTTTTTCATCGCATCGTAATGGAAAGGCGCTCCAATAGTGATCGCTTCGTGGCAAACGCGTCCTACATCGCTGGGCCGCGGCGACGAAATCCTATGTTTTACTGCTTTACGCTGCTGGAGCGAGCGATTCTCGATGAGTCGCGATCATCGCTCCATCGCCGCCATTATGGCAGCGATGGAGCGATGGCCAGCCAATGCCAGCGGTTTGGCTCTAGTGAACGTTGACTTTTTCTCAAGTGAAAATATCAGTGTTTACAGAGTCGTCGAAACGTGTTATTGATAACTACCAGCCATATTAATTTCACTTGAATGATCGAATTTCTTCTATCATCCGTGAAGCTTTGCACGATGAACAGAATCGCTGCCGCTGCTGCTTCGCTGCATTGCAGCGGGGTGCAAAATCGCTGCATGATAGAAAAACATCAGCGATGCAGCTCAAAACATGGCTTCCCTGGCGAAGGTGTGACTATATTTCTCCCTATTTTAGGAACCAAGCAATTCTCTATTTTAGCTTACTAAGTAGTTTGAAGAAAATCTACTTCTTTGTCTCCAAAAATTTCTTTCTCAAAATTGTTCTTCGTACTTTCTATGATCTCCCCCGCTGGGTCGGAGTCGCAAACCCTACTTCTGACTCCTGCAGTGGTGTAGCACATATTTAGGAAAATGAAGGGTATTTGGAGTTCCAGTTAGTAGGGCATGGTAAGAACAGATTCACTCTAGCTAATTAAGGGCTATTAACGGGCGTTGTGTAGGACTCCAGTGGAGTTGAGATCCTCCTCTCTGGCGAGCAAGAGCTCTGAATGGTTTTAGGAACCCTTCCTGAAATTTTCGTTCAGGTCGAGTATCTTAGGATCCCCATTTTAAGTTTTATTTTTGGACTAAAACCTTCACGTCTTCCCCTCACCGTCTGTTGAGAAGTTACGCAAAACCACGCTTTACCTCTCGAGCTTATGCCTGACAAGTTCTGAAGATGTTTAGTGAATTCCTATTTCACGAGATCTGAGTTTTCGGCGCGGATTCTGAATAGTTGAAGCTGGTACCTTCTATTTCGGAGCGACATCTATGTATGTGCTTTCTTTTCGCAAGTGCGGAGCGAGGGGGAGACGAGTCTGGCGGAGAACGGAGTGGCGGACACGCTCGCGATGAGACCGAGTAAATTTCAGTCCGAACTAGAGGGTATATGACGCGTTGAGACGCTCTTCATGTACATCCAGGAATTGAGATTATTTCTCAGAAACTCAACGGGTTCTGACCGCAGATTTTCCCGTCAGGTCGAACCCCCCGGTCCGTTTTTCGCCCCTCACTTTCTTTTCCAACTGAGACGACGTGGGGGAGAAGAAAAATTTATTCTCCCCCATGTCGTCCTCCACTCTGGGACTACGTGGAGGAACAAAAGCGCAAAGGGTCTGGACCCGACAGAAATTCGGGATCGACCCCGTTCCGGGAGCTTCGGGGGTCGGACCCGGCGTAATTTCTGAGTTATTACGTGACGGATGCCATGTGAAAGTTGGCAACAAAAACAGTTTCAATCCCAAGTAATACTTATGAAACATCACAATCAAGCTGCCACAAGGCAATGAAATGAGATTAAATAAAACAACAAGCTCCACTCGGAGTCTTACATTAACCAGACATTTAATTTGAGACAACCCAAAGGGTGTTTCCGCTACTTTGCTCAGGCATTGAAGGCTGGCACAGGACACCCAAAAAATTATTTTTCGGGTTTTATGCTTATCTTGGACAGGAGCTTTTCACTTCTTCTGATCACAATGGTATCTCTGGAATCGTCCAAGACCCCTACGAACGGAGATATAGCACCTTCAAAATGCCTGCATCTTGATGGCGAAAATTTTGTGGACTGTAGAGATTTATTGTCTCAGGCCTGTATTTCTGTTCATTCTGCAATTGCAGGGAGAGTAAAAACAGGATGAGTAGCGATAGACCGGCAATGGAATTAGAAGAACGACGACATTTTGAGAATTCGTCCATCCATTTAGCCGCTATCGAGTTCGTAAATCTTGTAGGGGCCGGGCAGTGGTGATGAGCGAAAGGAGGTCGGGCCTGTGGTGGTCGCTTATATATCTCTGCTTATTTTGAATGGGAGTTGAGATCTCGCTTTTGGCACGTGTTATAGGAGGAGGGGTCTGCATACATAATCAAACAAAAATCACCACAATTCATTTCTGAGGGTGTACTGTGCCTTTAAAGGCCACACCGGCCCTGTGACTGAAAAAGTGCAGTCTACATGCTGCGTTTCCTGCCCTTGGGAACAAAACATACTTAGAGGAACCCTCCCCCCTCGTTACAGAGTCATGATGCGACAGGAATCTAGCACCATTCTGCACGATCCATCTATTACATAGAATTTCGTGTAAGAACGCATTATCAGGTCGGCTTTCGATTTCTTCTTTCTCAAGGTGTTCGCAACCGTAGGCTCCGACTTTCGCAGTGCTACTATTTAGAAAGTCAGTGTTACTAATTTCATAACAATCGTAAATGAAGCTTCCCGTGTAAAATCGTCCGCTGGGACCTTTCTCTAGAGCACTGAATGGATCATTTTTTTGTAAGGAGTGTATAAGCATGGTGGTGCCATATTCCAGAGTCGGCCGGATATATTTCTTTGAAAGCACGAGGAGAACAGCTTGATGGGTTCAATGCCAAGAAGCTACAGAGAACGCGGTGGCTGTCACCTTAGCTTCAATACAATGCATGCGACACTAAACCATGGAGTTTTGCCAAGCTAAACTTTACTATAATCATCAATACAGACTCGGCAGAAACGCTGATATCGGCATTCATCAAGGGAAGATGAGCCAGAGTTGTGTTTTAGAACCATGTCTCCAACAGTTTTCCTATCGCAGCGAGCAGAAGCAGGCTGCTGTTAAAGCTTAAGCTCAATGTTCTCAGGGCCGTGGGCGGTATCACATTGAGAAGCAGCAAGGAAACTACATTCGCTACATGCATACAAGGCGATCTCCCTCTTCAGCCCAAATGCATTGGAATACGCCGCACCTGTTTGGCAGCATCTAGTTTCAGAATCTTCTTGGACTAAAATGCAACGCGTACAGAATCCCGATCTTCGCATCGCCACCGGATGTGCAAGGAGTACCCTGAAGTCGAGCACCTGCATGCCGGGAAAACCTGTTTGACTACCAGTAAAGCGAGCATTTTCGGCTCCTAGCCTCAACAATTCCGCATCAATATTATCAAACAACCAAACCACTCCGTCATGCGGAGAGAGTGCTCAACCCCGTTAGAGAGAGACAAAAAGGGAAGCCATTTGCCGATGCTTGAAGCAAAATGAACTTTGCAAAGATGGCACGACTGACATAGCAAGAACGACTCTGTCTTCATGGTGAGGAGCACACTAAGTTCGTACATGGTGTCATCTCTGAGAAGGCGGCCGTAAATCCTATACTAGAAGAAGCGCACCGCCACCAGTCTGCAATGGTGGCTAGGATGCACACTTCGCATCGCTGCGGTCACTACAATGCCGCCATGTGCTCACCTCATGCAAGATTGGACAGCAGCAAATCTGATGTTTTTTTTTCGGACTGTGGTTTTTTAATCTGGCCATAACACGGCACATTTATTTAACTGACCACCGTGGAGGACCATCTCACCCTGCTACCACAATGGATCTATGGACGAATCCACTACTGGTCGCCCAAAGTGTCTCCACCCCATGACGAAACTCTCGACGTGGTTGCAAAAGAAGAAGAATGGAAGAACAGCAGGGTTTTTAGATTTTAAGAGACTTGAATAATATATAAATTTTGAAAGTAGTCTTATTTTGCGATTTTTTGGAAATTCTTATACTGCAAAAATTTATTCTTACAATTTAGGAACCCTAGATCCACAATTTTCTCCGGTACTCCAATAGCTAACATAGTAAATACAGCTCGAGCCAGATGAAGTTATCCCCTCTGTTTCGGAGTGAAATTCATCTCCGTTCATCGCGTGCGCCTTCGCGCAGTATGCTGCGTCTTCTTTCTCCCCACTTTTTCTCGAGTTGTTCTACCATCCTGGCTCTGCACAAGCGCGAAGGAACAGTAAATTTGGCTCTGAACCAGAGTGATATGCTAAACACTTCCAGTTTTCTCCACGGACAGGGGAGTTACCAGTCCTCAGACTATTTCAATCCAAAGCATTTATATTTCATTTTGCAAAAACAATTGAATCCATCCGCCCATTTGATCACCTTAGATATTTATATCATCAGGGCGAAAATGTGTCCTGTTCATACAGCTTTTTATGTCGTGACCATGTGGGGGGAGATTACACTCACACGTCGCTCCGGCTAGGATTGACTTGAATCTTCTCAGTGTGTAATCCCACTTTCTTTGCTTAGCGGTTTTTTTTTCAATATATTGTTTTCAGGCGAGACCGACGCTATTGATGACTGTATGGCTGTGCAACTGGTTATATGTATTGGTTGTGAATTGGTCATAGTTATTTATAAATCTTCCTTCAGAGTTGATACACAACCTCTTTCCTTTGATATTTTGTGGTGTTTTTTAATTACAAAACGGATGGTATTCCCACTCATTTCCTTTGACCCGTTATTCCATTATCGGCCCCTCTTTATTTCTTTCACGTGTATGCTCTTCTTCGATTCCTCAGTTTTTCCTCTCCAGGCGTGTGCACCTTGTAGGTGATCAATAGTATTATGCAGTATATCTTTGAAAAAAGTTTATCGGTTTTCATTTCGGTAAAGTCATTCCTAGAATTGTAGGAGTGGCGCGGGCTTGTTGGCAAAAACATAGGGAAAGAAACATTGACTGAGCTTGGCTGCATTTCTTTCTTTGAGGTTGGGCGAAAAAGATTCTTCAATCGTTGTTTCATTGACTGGAGATGAAGTCCCAATATTTCACCACCGTTGTAAGTTTGCTCTGTTCAACTGTTATAGCCTGTTCCTGATCCAATGGTTGTTCTTTTTGTTTCTATCCATCGTTGTGTCAGTGTTTACAGAAACGTCATCAGAGGTCAGTGATTTCTCTCACAGTTCGGTTTCAATCACATTAATAAAGGTCTTTTTCTGAATGTATTCTAATAGTATGATGATGTTTATTGTATCGGGACAGTATTTTGTGAGTTTTCGCGTGTTTGGCGTCATAGTATTTGTTGTATCAAAACTGTTTTTGCTTGCAAGAACATATAGCTTCAAAAATCTCGTGATGGTAAGGACTCCCTCCATCCTCCTGAAAATCAGCAGTTTGTAATCCTTTCGTGCCAGGAAGTTCCCCCTCCTTATTACTACATCTCTTCTTCACTGATAGTCACCCTCTACGAAAGCGCTTCCGATAATGGGATGGTAAAGGACGCCGACCTTCGGACTCTTGGCTACGGTTTGAATAATCTCCTGGATTTTCAAGTGAATGCTGATATGTGTGCAACCTCTCTCATTTTCCCCAACGGGGTTTAAACCCCTGGGGGCAAAACTAGGGACGTGAACGAAAATTTTCCTACCTGAAATTTTGATTCGGCTTCTCTCTGCACTAGCTGCCGTTTGTCATGAAAACAGTTTTTTTTTTCAAAGAAGTGACGATTTCACAACAAATAAATGTTGTCTTTAAACATACACTTTCCTCATAATCAAAAAACCTCTGAATTTAAGTGGAATTTCTGCGTGTCTTCTTCTCATGGCCGTTTTAACCGAATTTTTTTCTAGCAATTCTCGTTGGAGATCTCTACCGTTTTTGTTTCTCTTAATTCTCTGAAATGTGCGCCGATAAACAGAAATCAACCAATCTTCATGAGAGACCACTTTAAGCGATTGGATTTTTCTAGGTTTTCTGTTCGGGTATTCTGAGGTAGATCGGAAAACATTGATTGATCTATTGATCGCGCGCGGAAGTTTTCGTGAGTTGAGATGGTTCTTGCTGCAATTTCGCTGCCCGGGAATTAACATATTTTATGTGTTCTAGTGCGGCTTTATTTCAAGAGATAATTGGATTGTCCAGCATATTTCTACAAGATCTATCAATACACTTCTGTTGTATTGTCTGCAAAAGCGTGAGAACAGTTAGTAGCCGATTCCGTTGACTTTTTTCCTCGATTTCTGTCGCCTCATTGATGTCCTTCTAATTGAGAGAAGAAAGACTGCAAAAGCAGTTTCGAAACAAACAGATTCCTCCTCCTGGATTCCTTTAATATCATCCTGGAATGTTTTGATTCTTTCATTCTTTTTCCGGATTGATGATTATTCAAAGCTATATCAAAATGGATCTGTCCTTGAAGTCTTTTTGAATAATTTTGCAATTATTCAAAGCCATGAATTGGAACTCCAAATTTGCTCTTGTCCAAATTCCGTTTTCCGGGCATTTAGAGTTGCTGAGCATTCATTTTGGGTTACCTTTAGAGACTCAGGTGTTTTGTTTTCGCTCAAGTTCTTTCTAGAAAATGTGTAATCCGACGATGGTGGAGTGGTGAAGGGGTGCAGCCCTCGGTATTTGGCTATGGAATGAGAATCCTGAAGTTTAATAATAAATTCCTCATAGATGCGGTAGGAATCATTCCCTGATTCTACTCAACGGGTTGGGATCACTGAGAGTGGCGAAATGGTTCGGCTAAAGTGTTCAGCAGTTTTGAAAGACTTCCAACACTGATTTCGGAATTTGAATTGATATTTGCGCTTTCGAAAGGCGTGGTGATATGCTGTCTGTCAATGGTAGCATCTTAGCTGGTTTGCGCGCCATGAGAGATGCGGTCAACCGTGGTGAGGTGCGTATCGCAGCGAGGGGGGGCAGCTTTGCCATCGCATTTGGACCACGCCCATTTTCCTGCTCCTCTCACGACACCCTGATTTTGGAAGGGAGGAGAAAACCCCGGATTTAAAAGTGCCGAGATTCGGCGGCGGCACTGGAAAATGGGCGTGGCAAGTGTGGTGGTCAAGTGCCCTCTCCTCCTCGCTGCGATAGCACCCTGCTGTGTGCCACTGGCGAGTATCTGGGGACGCATCTGCTATTCTCTCTCCCGATCAGGGATGTGCGGAAAATATTTTCTGGAAACAGAAAACCTAGTTTGACACAAAACAGAAAAAATCTCCAAATGGGCAGAAAACATAAAGTTTTCTAAAAATTAGTTAAACAGTTTGCGTTAAGCGTTCACTATAGAGGGTTGCGACTCGGCACAACGGGTCGTCGAAACTCTGAGAAAAAGAAAATTCGCTGGGGGTCGTAAAAAATTCTCGGAGTAGTTTGAGTCTTCTTCAGAATAGTAAGATGCGTAGGAAAAGAAGTATGGATTTTAAGCTTTAAGTTAATTATATTTAAATAAGGGCAAAACAGTTTTCGATCTCGGGAAATCGTTTAATTTTTTGGAAATTTTTGTAAAATTTTATTTGTCAACAAGGGGGGTCGTAGCTCAGCTGGAAATTATGGCGCAACGGCCTGCTCAACCCTACGAGATTTTTTCACAACATTCGACTTTTATTGAAAATTTTTTACGTCACTTTTTCATCATTCGTTGAATTTTAAAAACCTAACAGTTGACCACAGAGCATGAAGCATAGACGCCCAAGAAATGCAAGATTAAGAGGGCGAAGACAAATGTTTCTCCAAACTTCCTTTCCCCCAGGCAATAAAAAAGCTTGACTACTCTTTTCAGTAGGCCAATATATCTGTGCAAGTAGATGCAATCGGAGCCGAACTTTCCTTCCATAGTGGTTCAACACATTTTTGACACTGATTGTGGGATAACTGTTGGTTTGAACACTTTACTACCCTCTAGAGCCGTAAGTCACGCGCCTCACCAAATGGTCGCTGCTAAGCTGTTCGAGTATGGATGACCTGACGCGCCATTCGCTCCACCGTTGAGAGCCTCTCGTGTCTTTGTAGCGGAATTATCATCTGCCTCATATCTGGGTAAATATTCCATCATGCGCTGCAGTGAATTAAAACACGGTATTCAGAGTTTGCGTACATGGCACAGTTAGGGGCCAACATTACCTCATGACACCAAAGCGGGAGCGCTTTGGGAAATTCTTAGTCTGTTCACATTTAGAAATTATTCATACTCGCTGACGCTCCAAGTGCTGAAACTCAATAAGGAGCTGTTAAGTAGTGTCAATATCTTATTTTGTTTAGTATACAGTAAAATATGCAGTTTTCACGTCATTTGACTGCATCGCGCACCATCCTGAGGGGATTCCAGTCAACGGTAAACCTCTGGGTAAGTATCCACTTTAGTACAAGGATCTTGAATCGGCTTCTCCCTGAGTCCCTATTGGGAATGGAAGCGCATTCGACGTCGTATTCGTAGAGGGCTTGAATTGTTTCCTCGCGCCTATTTAGTGGCCAGCCGACTTCCCCATGAGCGCCTTCATCTTCCTACATAAATCTGTTACCAATTAAAGTACTCCCGGAGAGATAGTTGGTTTTGCTTTATTTCGGCGAGTGATGGGAAACACGACCGCATGATGAAAGCGAAAAGCAGCGCTTCCTTCTCCTCCATGCCACACGCGGCCCCACCTACAGCGAGGGGTAAGGGGGTGTCTAGTGGGGGACTCTGCAAGAGAGCTCTGGTTGAAATACACTCTGAACCTTTGGCTTAGCTTCCATAAGTCCGGCCACTTTTTTCTGGGGCAAGGTCCCTGCTACAAATCACGGTTCACGTTTTTTTTCTGTTTTCTCTGTCCAGTGTTTCTGCCTATTTTTTAACAGAGTAGGAAAACAGAAGAACTGATCAAGACTAGGGGCAGCAAACAGAAAATTCCTGCACACTCCTGCTCTCGATTGAGTCATCCAATGATGAGTCCATAGAAGCAGCGCTCCCTTAGTGTTTCTGCGAAAGCCGTACGCAATCACGTCACTTACGCGCAGGTATCTGCCCCCACAGTATTTCTTCAGAGAGAACCGGGTTCTTCTAGGAGAGCTCTACTCTCTGAAAACACTTTATACAGGCTGTAAATCGAAATACAAGGTGAAATAGCAGCCTTTAGACTTTCGCCAAACACTCCGTTTGTACCAGACAAATGCTAAATCGGTTGGTCAGACTGTTCCGTGTCCTCCGAGATGTTATGCATAGCGTGAAACAGATTAACTGCCACGTTGAGATGATATTTGCCGAAAACGAGTATCATAGGTATTCATAGCAGGGAAAGCATAGAAACTGTCGTAAAATAAGCAAAAGCAAAGAAGGGTACGTTGGATAAGACCAAGATAGGGCTTCTTTCTTAACTGCGTTCGGGCAGATACTGCGTTGGTGACGTGCATTGCGTACTGGTAGAAAAGCACAGGGAAAATTACATATTTCTGTTAGACTCTTTCAATCATTGGACTCAATGGGGACAGAGTATACATGGCGTACTTTGGTGAAGTGTCCTCCAAAAGTTGTTGCGAAAGGCATGGTCCGTGATGATTGGACAAGGAGACATGTCAAAATTCCAAAACACGTAATGTATCTGTTTCTTAAAAACATATACATTGGAAGAAGCTTTCATAGAATGGCCGTCATGAGGCCTGGAGACAGTTTGTTGCTACTGATTCGTGAATCCATTGAAAGCAATTTTGTCCACCGGAAGGCATCTCAATGAAAACTGTTCTACTTTGTCCTCCAAATGAAAAACATTTTCGAAGTGCCAAACAATATATATCGATCATGCCAGAAGATCGAGGACCTTAATATTTTCAACTGCAACGGGGCAAGACGCTGTTCTATCCCATAGTCGGGAAGCCAACGATTAAGTGAGAACTCCGGTCCGCGCCGCGATTTTGTAAGCTCCTCATAACTGGGATTAAACTCTGTACAGAAAATCTCGACTTTGTGTGGAAGTTTCACTTCTTGAGGTAGTCAACAATCCTAGCTCTGAACCAACTTTGAGCCAGCGATGTCAACTAACAATGAGGACACGATAGCAAGAGAATAGCCAGACAGTGTTGTCAGAATTCCTCATTTAGTCATCTTTCATAGTCCCCTATCCGCAAGCGGAGGACGAGCGGTGGAGTACGAAAACGTGAAACGCGCTGGAATCAACCATGAAGCTCATGGCGGCACGGCCACATGGCGGTGCTGTGTAAAGCTAATTGGCCTGCACGTTAGTCTGCCATGCCAAGAAAAAGTGATATGCTTGCCATTGCTCAAGTAACATGGTATGCGTAGTAGTAGGACAATCCTGAAAATTATTTATCATAGAATTTTTTTCTGATAATCGAGTATGGATACAAATACCGGGTAAAACCGCCATGGTGGTTTGCTTACGCCAAGCCAGTGGCGGTTTCGATATGGACCGAATAGAGTACCTGGCCGCTGGAAGGCAATGGCATTCATGCAATTTGAGGAGGAATCGATCGTGCGGCGCCGCATGATTCATACTCCTCCACCGCATGCAGTCGCACACTTCAGCGGCGAGACTAATCGGCCCCTGGCAAGGGACCGATGCGTGGCGCGCGATAAAAAGTTTAGTAGTCCATCGCTCGTCCCGCGCTTTCGGTGAGGACTATGAAACAAGCCTTGGCCATGGTGTTTTTCTGAGCCAGTGCCTCCAGGGTACTTTATTAAACCCCATCCAAACTAGGGCAGGTAATGGCGAGCTCGGTCTCTGATTTCCCCAGTTATCACCAAAAAAGCGAAGCGTTTAATCATGTAGAAATGTAACTCGCTGATAACGATGTTTAGACAAAAGTAGGTGAAAGAAAAAAAGCTTGATCTCTGTGCTGTCGGCATGCTCAATGATCGAAATGGTACAAAATTTCCTGTGAGAGTTTACCGACTCGCTGAAGCAGAATCTGTCTCATCGACTGCAACTTTGCCATTCGTCTCTCTTAAAAATAGTGCTGACAGAAAAACGCAAATATCTCATTATTTATACAGGTGCATGGAGGCATTTACGGCGGCGAACAACGGCGGCGCCGCCAAATGGTACTCAGGCGCAACCATATTAAGTGAGCTGATTGACGACAAACCCGCTTTGAACAGCTGTGAGTTTCACAAATTGATCTTACGTGAATGATTTAGTTGCTACAACCTGTTTAAAGGCAGTGTCCACGATCAGAGCCGTCTCCAAGTTATCACCGGAGATGGTAAGCTTTAGGAGGAATATTGGTCAGCACTGTAAAAAGAGGCAGAAAGCGAGCTCGGATTAGCCCCAAACAGCCTTAAACCCTATGAGGGCGCACGCCCGCACCTACTTCCCGTTAATGGACACCAATTGGAGCAAACAACTAAAAAAATCGATCATACAAGGGAAGCCAAGCGATGATTAGCTCTCCGCAGAAGACTCCAGATGGCTGAGCATACGCGCCAGGTGGCAGAGTACCTGGGTTCTGATGCTCAGCCCAATTCAATTCTTAAGTGGCGGCGTACCCCCATCGAGTCGACACGAGACAGCGAAGCCGATCTACCGGAGACGCATACGAACAATCCTCGCTGGTCTGCAAGATGCGGTCACTCCACATATCTTAAGCGCCTACGCCCATCCGTTGATTTGACTCAGTCTGTCCCCTGATAGATGCCCTGATTGTGAATGTGCTGGACATGATCTGGTCATTGCCATCTATTTTCTGGGCATGTCCGGCCAGACCTACAACGTTATCTGCTCGAGATCTATGGTACAAAACCGTGTGAAGCGGTGGAAGCTAGCTTCCTACGCCTTTGATGCGATGCCTGTTCATGGCTGACAAGCAAGAAGAAGAAGAACCTGATGATTATAACTATTCCACGTTATCCCCGGCCTGGAGCAAATCTGGCACACCTTTTGAGTAATTGCCTCTTCATTGAGTCGAGTCTTCAGTTGTTTACCCCTGATCAGTGGCCGTTGCAAGGGGTGGGTGGTAGAGTGGGCCCTATATTGACTACATTGGTCTTTCAAGCGTCGAGTCGCTGAAGTGTCGTGCCCCAGCGCCTCAAACGCCGCTGGCGTATGATGCTTGATGGCTGGCGCTTGCAACGTGTCCGGAGGACGGCGTTCGGCTTTAATTTGGTGGTATCGATCATATTAGTGACAGCCGCTACTTTATCTGCCGCAAACTGTTCTTTATCAAGTTCGGAATGATCGAAAACGTGACCGGTATTCGTGTTCAGCGCCTCAAATATCCCCTTTGAGAGAAGTTTGGGCAAAAATTTTTTGAATTTTTATCTATCAAAAATGCTGAAACATTTTATCATCACTTGGGCAGCTAAAATGAGGTTTTCACAAGTAACCGGAAGCAGTCTTCTGATCAGAAAAAATGGCTTACATCGCGTAGCCTCTAGCAGACAGGTCTGGCTTCACTCCCTAGTAAAGTTTTTTTTGGCTA
>JAPDOI010000864.1:110000-262921 GCA_029168955.1 Aplectana chamaeleonis | reverse complement strand
TCGTCAATACCACCGTGGCAGAAACGATCGATATCGGCCTTTATCAAAGGTCGGCGAACAAGAGTCATGCTCCAGAACCATGTCTCCATTACCATTCCTATAGCAGCTGGAGTCCCTCAGGGCGGTGTTTTATCACCAGCTCTCTTCAGTCTGTACCTCGAAGATATGCCTGAACCGCCACAGGATATCAAGATTGTCGCGTGCGCCGATGACAGAACATTTATATGCCGTGTTTTTGTATTTGTTTGTATTTGTTTATTACAGGTCACGCCTGCATAGTTAAGTTACATAGAAAAACAAGAGAAAACATTGACTATAAAAAGAAAGGAAACAGATATAGTACCAATATGAATTGAAACAGGCTCAGTCATCCTCAGTCATCAAGTACTGATCCAATCTACGTTTGAAAGCGGAAAGAGTTGTAGGGAGGTTGCCTCTCTTGAGTAACTTTTCAAACTCACTTCCTGCTCTATTAACAAAGAAGTGGTGCTTCAAACTTTTCCTGGCTCTGTTGCGGACAAGTTTGAAGCTGCTGCCTCTTGTGGTAGACGCCCTGAGCTGGAGGAAACCGTTTGGCTTGAGTCCAACATGCCCACACAAGATCTTATAAACCATCAGAAGATCAAACCTTTTCCTTCTGCAAGCCAGCGATTTTAGTTCAAGTTGTAGTTCTTTATTCCTACCAATGCTGTAGGGCATTTCATCATAGCTGAGACCCTGACCTTGACCATCACCTTGCGTGTGAAGCTGTTTTTGGAGTTTTTCCAACACACCCTGGTCGAGACCTTGTGAGGGTTGGAAATCATAGTCCCATACTCAAGGTGTGGTCTAACATACGTTTTATAAGCATTAAGAAGCACCCTTTCGTTGTTAAGCTGGACAGGGCTCTGAACATGCTATACATAACTTACTAGCTTTAGAGCACAGCCTTGTGCACAATGAGCATCAAAGGTGAGATCGCTGCGTACCAGGAAACCTAAATCCATTATCTCGTCGACAACCTCGAGCTGTTGGCCATCAATGGTATAAACAGCAGCTGAACTATCGCTTCCAATGTCGCAAGACTTTAGTTTTTTCACTTTGAGAGCAACATACCTCCACTCTCCTAGACCAGCTTACAACCTTATCCAAAGCCATTTGCAAGTACTCCTTGTCGCATACCGTCTGGATAGGAGAGAGAAAATTTTAAAATCATCCTCAAAAGCACAGCATTTAACCTTACCAAAACGTAACTATTCGTGGCAATTCATAAGTAAATATATTGAATAAAATTGGAGAGAGAGAGAACTCCTCCCTGGGGTACTCCACTGCAAACGGGTTTGGGATTCAGAAAAAGTCGAGTTGACTCGAACAACAAACGACCTATTGCTTAAAAAGGCTCTTATCCATGCTATAATTCTAGGATGAATGCCAACTAGGGCGAGTTTGGACATGAGTTTGGAATGAGAGACCCTGTCGAAAGCCTTTGCAAAAGTCAACATAGATGACATCAACCTCTTTTCCTTCATCGACGATTGAGGTCCACTTCATTAAGTGAATGCAACATGGCCGTAACCGTCGACTTTTTTCTTTGAAAACCATGCTACAGGAATCCAGAAATTATTGAGTGGCTCCTCCAAATGCTTGGTGGCATATTCTCAACCTTTAAGAATCTTTTTCGAACAACCTACTGAAAACTAGAGGTAATGCCTACTGGCTTAAAGTTTTCCAGGGTTAGTATGAGGGGGCTTTTTCGGAATAGGAGTTACACAAAGGCTACACGCCACCTATCCGCGGGAACCTCTGCTCGCATGAACGAAAGATTAAATATATATGTAAGCGGTCCAACTATGAGGTGGGCTACATGTTTTAATGAATTTTAAAGGCAAATGGTCTGGTGTGTCGGAAAATGAATTAGGCCAGCTAGAAAGGAACTTGTGAACATCTTCTGGATAAAACCAAACCTTAGAGATCATCCATAGTATTGAATTCTTGGGCAGGATTCATAACGCCACTAGGCCCATCATCCTCGCAAAAAGACTTTTCAAAAACAGATGCGAAGCATTTCCGACCTCTCTTTATCGTCTGTTATTATGGACCCATCAAACTCAATAGAGGCTCCTAACTGAGGTTTGTCCCTCAATCTACCATTCAACAGCCTATAGAACGCATTTTTTTTTTACCTGATTCAATGATCCTCTTTTCAGCGTATTTCTGTTGATTTTTTTTCAATTGCTTGTCCAAATCTGAAACATATAACCCTATACACCTCCCAATCATTTGCTGCATTGGTAAGTCTAGCCTGACTCCATGTCTGAGATTTTTGAACGCCAAGCGCCGTAAATGCTCCGGAAGATGGCCCGTGTCCTTGGAAACCTCTATGGAGTGGTACAAAAGATGAATGCAGTGCTGCAGAACAGAAAGGTAAAGATCTCGTACTTAGCATTAACTGAGTCAGCGCTGTTAAAAGCCCCAGTACCAATCAACACCATTCAAATCCTCGAAGATTGCGGGAAAATTAGCATTTTGAAGTCTCTTCTGAGGACTTTACAATCACTCGCAGGTGTAGGGAAAAATTGAGCTTAAAATGAATTCGTAGCATGATCACTAGATCCCACGGGGTCACAAACTTTAATATTGGTCCACAAGATCAGCATCATTAGTTAGCTTATCAAATCGAGGATAATATTGTGCCTGTGGGGTTTGCCCTCGCCGTTACAAGTTGTGAAAAATTGTAGTCACGAAACAACCCAAGCAGAGTCAAAAATATTAGCTCTAGTGAGAGTTAGGCTCATTAGGGTTGGGCCCAGTTAACGCCAGTGGAAGGTTAAAATCGCCTGTAATAATACAGGGATGGTTGCAAGATACTAGGATCATCTAAGTGTTTCTGACTGGTCAATAGAGCAAACGACGCTGAGGTGCATGGAAGGAGTCCTATAAACCAAAATAATACAGAATACAACCCTCTCACCAGAGTTAATATCAACACAAATGAATTCATAACCATCAGGAACCTGAGTTAATGACAATGAGCCTGGGAAAAAGAGGCCTTTTTAACTAAAATTGCCACACCGCCACCCCTTTTATGCTTTCGATCACATCTGAGCAAGTCATAAAATGTCAGACCACTCACCTAGCAAAGGAGGCGTCCCGATTTATCGTATGTGCGTGAGCCACGTTTCCAGTGTGAGGGCAATAACACCCTGAACTGGCGTTCTTTTATAAAGAAGAAAAACCAAGAAATCCCATATTTTTGGGTAGAGAACGTATATTTGTTGAAATGCAAATTGTATCAGTACCCAATGAACCCGAAGAATTAAGTTGTTCAAAGTTAGAATGGGGATGAGAGCCAGTTTCAAATACATCAAAAAATTCAGAGCTTTGATCAGACGTCCGAGGAATTTCTACTCGTTTAAAGATGGACTACTATTCCCCGAAACAACATGAATTGACATATCCGAGTCAAGAGAAGGCGATTGTTCACTAGCAATAACGACAGGCTGAAGATTTCCCAAACTAAAGTGGCGAGCTTGGGATACATGAGCAATATTGGGAGTACAATTATCGACAGTAGGATTTGAAATTGGATGAGTACAATTATCCGCGATAGAATTCAAAAGACGAGGAGGACAATTACTAACAATAGTATTGGAAACAGGTTGAGAAACTCCTAAGAATGTGGGCGGCTTCACGGTGGTATGGATTACATTATTGACAGAAGTATGATGAAGAGGAATAGAAGCCTGCCCCCTACCTACCCCAGGGTGCAGGGGCCTGCCCCTCTCACTTTTAGGTAGGGAGGGACGAATAAATGTGCCCCCAAAGGGCGAGCCCTTAAGTTTTGGGGCGCATTTAATGGCCAAGTCCCTGAAGTAGGATGACGGCAGTATAACTTTCAAAAGACGCGGCCTATAATAAAGAGGGCGACCTAAGCGATATACATTTATAGGTGTACAAGGAATGTCTAAAAAATCAAAAAGGCGTTTCATATAATCATAATCATGATCAACACGGGCAGAGGCAGTCTGATGCACACTTTCTGGAACCCCAGCTACTACTATTGAACGAGACATTTCCTTCATTTCACAAATTGAGAGGTCTGAGTCAGAAACAACTGAGGAGGAGGTTAAGGTTTGAGTGCTTACAGAATTAAAAGTTTTTGATGGAGTGGTGGTGGTAAGATTCGCAGAGCGCAAAGAATTAATCTCTTCACGAAGAAGTGCAATTTCCTCCAAATGATGACAATTATCCGTTAACACTGATTCCATCTTCTGCCTAGATGCTAAGCACGCCTCGAGAATGGTTTTTACAAATGGAGGCAAAGTGTCATCCATTTCCAACTGCTCCACAGCTTCGGCGAGTGCATCATTATCCATGTTCGGTGAGCCGGGATCGATGAGCGGGCGCTTCTTACCTCTGAATTTCGAAACAGCAGAAAGTAGGGACGCCATGATAATCGAGAGTAATTAAACCTTTGCAGGTGGCAATGTAGAAAACGATTAAGTTAGCCCCTTGCCACTAGGGTGCTGCGCATTGGATGATGAAGACGAAACACGAGACGACGGGATACGAGTGTGATCTGATGAATGACGTGTGAACTCGAATTGGAATATCAGTCGAATCGATGTATGAAGCAGTAAATCCAAAGCAGGTGGGAGGGTGGGGGTAGGAGTGAGACGAAATACGAATAAAACCCCGGTTGAAATTACAGCAGAATCGTTGTCGTGAGGAAATATGTATATGTGTTCGGGACACACATCGCCGCCACAAAGATCAACGTATACCTGAAGATGCTGAAGAGGTTTTTTGACGACAACATGCTAAAGATCTCCGCATCCAAGTCATAAGTATCCGTCCCTACAACGGACCCATCTGAGCACAGCGCTCATCCTGATGTAGAGTGCGATGAAGACCGTTTGCCTGCAGCTCGCATTCCAAAACTGCTCATTCTTGTGCTCGATCCGTCGCTTAAATTTCAGAAGAATACCGAGCAGAAGCAGGCAATGATTAAAAACATGCTCAACGTTCTCAGGGCCCTGGGCGGCACTTCATGGGGTAGCAGCAAAGAAACTATACTCACAACGTATAAGGCGATTCTTCAGCGCGCCTTGGAATATGCCGCACCGGTTTGGCAACATCTAGTTTCAGCATCCTCTTAGACTAAGATGCAACGCGTACAGAATGCCGCTCTTCACATTGCCCCCGGGTGTGCAAGGAGTACCCCAGTCGAGCAGCTGCATGCTAAGGCTCGTCTATTACCAGTTAAGAGGCACTGTCAGCTCCAGGCCCAGCGATTTCACATCAATATTATGAAACGACCAAACCACCCTTCTTGGAGAGTGCTTAACCCCGTCAGAGTGAGTGAGAGACAAAAGGAAGCCTTTTGCCTATGCCCCAAGCTAAGTCAACTTGCAAAGATGGCACGACTCGCAGCAAGAACGACTCCGTCTTTTGCGCGAGGAGCTTACCAAGTTCGTACGGTGTCATCTTGATAAGGCGGCGGTAAATCCTATACTAGGAGAAGTACCGCCTCCAGTCCGCACATCCGAGACTGAACTCGGAAGAAGGGATAGGTGCAAACTCGCATCGCTGAAGTCACTCTACAATGCTCATGTCCTACACTAGCAAGATTGACAGCAGCAAATCTGATGTTTTTACGGACTGTGGTTCTATCTTCCATAACACTGCACATTTATTTAACTGTCCGGAGAGACCAACCCCGCTGGCCACAATGGACCTATGCACGAATCCAGTACTGGTTGCCCAGTTCCTTCGCCTATGGCAAAACCTCTACGTGGTTGCAAAGAAGAAGAAGAAGACCCTGGCAGCAAGTGCTGCTAAAAGCAGCAGATTTTATCGTGGCTGCGTTATCAAAAATATTCGATATTGAATTGGAGGACCGTACTTGTATATTTTTCAATTGTTTTCTTTTGTTTGTTCCAGGTATGCTTCTTCAATGGGCGCCATGTATGAAGAAACGTCTGCAAAAGAAAACGTAGGCATCGAAGCCGCGTTCGAAACGTTGTGTAAGGGTAAGCAATCGCTTCGTCCTACCAAGTGCACGTTCGTGACAAGATCTAATTGTTTTTCAGTATTGCAAGAATACGAGTGGCAAAAGTTTTTCTAAGTACAAAATGTCTCAGAAACGCTCAATTTCCTGGAATTAACGTGGAAGTTCTTTCCTTGTAAAGGCAGCTCGACGTTGGCGGGCTCATATGTAGGAGAGAGTTATCTGAACTGTCCCTCACAGCGGTTGCTTATTGAACCAATCTAAAGATTCAAATCTTGGAGTTGGGTCACATTAAGGAAAATGGCTTTTATCTGTTTGACATTAAACGGTTTTCATCTTCTTGCAGTAATTCGAACATCTCTGAATTAACTTTTGATTGGCTCGAATAACGTGTGTTTTACAAAGTGTCTCCAAGGTCTAGATAACTCTGATCGTCATGTGCGACGTTAAGCAGTGTTTAGCGTTCATACGAAACCTGAAATGGTTTACTCTGCTATCATGCTGTCTCCGTTACACCTTATGGTAGGCAAATTCGTTGTATGAAGTGATTTTTTCGCTCAAATGCTTTTGTAAAGCTTATGTTTCATTCATCTTTATGTATTCGTTTTAGCTATGATTGCTGCAGCGAGGGATTCATCACGAAATCGTGTCGATGGTACAACGCGAGGTCGTAGGATCGAGTTAGTAGACGATGAGCCTGTGCGAAACAGGGGCAAATGCTGCAAGTGAAACCAAGGTTCTAAAGGGAAGTCGCAATCTGAGGATTTTCGTGTTGTCATGAGTTCATCAACCCTGTTCACAAATGTTGTCTAGCACTCGAAAATTCGTCATTTCACTAAGCTCTAAATGCGGGTATTCTTTCTGAGTTTGATAGTTTGATGCGCAGTTTGTCACTCACCTATCACCTAACTTTTTTCATCTAGGTGAAACAAGAAACTATGTGATCGGTCGGGATACATTAGCCATTAAGGCCTTTTGCGCGGAAATTGTTCTCATTCTCGGATTCTGACTCTTCGCACCTCTCCCCTCCTTCCCGACTCTTCGTTTAGTAAGCTGGGAGATGGAGATACACTGTGCCAGCAATGATATTGATTGGCTCATACAGAACCTGGGTACGACATCCACAGTGCACTGCTCGCTTGGCACTACTCAGTTTGCCTGCTCCACATGTGTCGGTATACTGGGCTCGTAGTTTACTCTGTAAGCGTCACGATGCAGTGGTTATCGTCCATTGCGGAATTGATGTATCTCATATACTTTACTCTACACTTTCGCGGTAGAGTGAAGTATAAACCCGCTCTTAGGTAGCTTAGCAATAATATGTTAGTCGGCTTAACTTAGAGCGAGATACTGTTTACATGATGCCTTGTGAATGATGTCGTATTCGATTTAAAGATTTTTCGTGGTATTTAGTCCAAAAAACATTGTTTAATCTCAGTTTATTCTTCAAGAATACAGTGCGTTCGGAAATGATAGGGACACCTCTAAAAAATGAGATTTTCAAAAAAATTCTGGGAATGGTGATGAATACTGTTCATCAATGAATTCAGCGTGATAAAAAACCTCTGTTCGCAACTTCCTTGAAACCGTGCCTCATTTCGTAAGATTTTTCCTTTACATTTAGAAAATTTCACCGTTCGGAAATGATAGGGACACCTTGCAAAAAATGGAATTTTTCATTAGAACAAAATTTCCCGTTACAAGTTCACTATATGAACGCAACACGAGGACACCCAACATCTTTATTACAATCATGGGCCGTGGTACATCGCTTACTGTTTCCGAACAAGCCCAAATACGTGCCCTCAACGCTGCCGGGCTGAGCCAACGTCTAATTGCCTCCCAGCTCGAACGTTCCCTCAACTGCATCAGCCAGTTCCTACGAGATCCAGACTCCTACGGCTTGGCGAAGAGTCCTGGACGCCCAAGAAAGGTCAGCGGAAGGGATGCACGGAGGATAAGCCGACTCTGCTCAAACAGTAGTCTATCTCTCAACCAAGTGAGGGCTCAGTTGCCGCTCAATGTGTCGAAGACCACTGTTTGGAGCGTCGTAAACGCAGACGAAAACATCGTCCGCCAAGTGATGAAGAAAGCTCCATCACTCTCAGAAGCCCACAAGTAGCTCGACTCCGGTTTGCAAAGAACAACATGGCAACAGACTGGTCAGAGGTATGGGATTCTCTAAAAACCCGATAAAATTTAAAAAGATAAAGGCGACATGTCCCAGGTAATTTTCTCCGACGAAAAGAAGTTTAGCCTTGATGGACCTGACGGTGCTCGATGCTACTGGAGAGATCTTCGCAAGAATCCGATGGTATTTAGTCGAAGAAATTTCGGAGGCGGTTCGCTGATGTGTTAGGGAGCATTCTGCAGCGAAGGTGTTTTGGAAATCGCCTTCACTTCGTGTCGGATGGATTCGGAGGAGTATCAAGAAACATTGCGTGCGTATCTTCTGCCGTTCTTCACTGGAAACAGGCGTCAACGCTACATTTTCCAGCAAGATAACGCTGCGGTCCATGTCGCCAGATCCACAAAGGCGTGGCTTCAACAAAACCGAGTTCGCGTCATGGCCCGCGTGTAGTCCTGACTGAAACCCGATAGAGAATATCTGGGGCATAATTGTGCGCCAGATTTACGCGAATAACAAGCAGTATGGGACCGTATACGAGCTAAAGGCCGCTGTACTCGAAGCCTGGAGAAATTTGGATAAAAATGTGATATCCAATTTGATCACTTCTGTGCCGAATAGAATTTTTGAATTGATTTCCAACTCTGGAGGTGCGATATCATTTTAGATTTCATGTATGTGTTGATCCTTGTTTGATAATTTTGGTTTTTTGATAGTGTCCCTATCATTTCCGAACGACGAATAATGTGATAATTTAAAATAAAATATTACATTATTATGCTATTGTTATAGAAACAAGTGAACATAGGTTATTTACCTTGCTGAATTCATTTATGAGCATTACCGAACGCCGCACGCAATTTAAACATAAAGACTGTGGTTTTCAGGGGTGTCCCTATCATTTCCGAACGCACTGTATGAGCTGAGTGGGGAATCTGCTTCAAACTGTGTTATTACTACTGGTATCACGTAATTTTGAGAAGTTTTAAGGTAGTCTAGTTCATACTGTTATATGCTCTTGATTATTGAGCTATATTGTGCACAGGCTCCTGCGGTGCGTTGAGACTGACCTTGGCAGAGCTACGAGTTACCACCCCCGGTGTTCAGAATTTTCGTAAAATGTCGGTAATTGTCATGAACCCCTCCCTCGCAAGTGAAAATTCGAACACAAAATGTTTACGACTTTCCACCTCAAACCTACAAGTTCTCATTTAATGGCCAGAATTTTGAAGGTCCCCCCCCCGCCAAAGTTGTGTCCGGTCGCAATGCCGCTTGACCCTGATTATGCCTTTCTTGCTTCTATATTCCTATGGAGAGAAGGCAATATCTTTATGATTGTTGTAGTATTGTGCATACCGCTGGAGCACACGGAGCCATCCTCAACGAAAGTGCTTGCGATGAAGAATGTTTTTTAGCATGTATAGTCGGCAGGGATCGTACTGATACTTTTAGTTCCCTATTGACAGTTGATGCAAACTCGGTGCCCGTATGTTTAAAGCCTACGTGTACGGAGTTCGTGCCAAGGGTCAGTGGAGAGCTAAAAGTATCAGTGCCTCGTCAGTAGGTAATAAACATGAGTAATAGCTCTATTAGAGAAGTTCAGTGGTTTGCCACGGACTTGTGCGTGCTCGTTTTTTATCCTTGGGAGGGGGGGGGGAAGCGGGGTAGTCCGAAGTTTGCAACCGATCAGATGCATTTACCTCCGAAATGGGCTTTTCGCTGCTCTGCAATGTCCCCGCTGGTGACTATACTATTCAGCCTACGGTGCAGCGTCTAACATTAGGCTGTGAGGGACACTGGTAGCGGCGCTTTCAGCTGAATGATAGGCGCGATGCAACTGCTCACGTGAAAGCCGGAAGTCCGCAAGTTCGCCGTTCTCCTAGGGAAGGCCTGTTAATGTGGGTGTGTTGAAATTAGTACTGTTGAATTCTTCATCGCGAGCACTGCATTTGAACACGCTCCGTCCTCCGTTTATTCCTTGAATCAAATAACGGAACATCCTTTGTCCATTTCATCCCAATTAGTCGTAACCTAAAATTTTTGACCTCGCTAATGGATTTTTTCTGAGAATTGCTATTCACTATAATTTAAAATTTTGATTATGGGAATTATTGTAACGTTCTTACTGTTTTGCTTGCCGTTAGAGCTTTTCAGCGACCGGTGCTTGATTGTTGCGAATGTATAGCTGCTGCCTTCCAAGTCACCGTAATAAGTCCTTTCAGCTTGGTGTAGTTGGTTGTAAATAAGGCTGTTTGTAGAAAATAATGCGATTTAATTCAACAGTTATTGTCTTCGCAATATATTCAATTGAGTTGGCTCATTATCAAGGCAGCGTATTGAATTATAATCATGTGCAGTCTCGGACATTCCTGTCATTGAATTTCATCAAAAACTGCCCGCATCAGAGTGATGGATAAGAGGTGCCGAGCTGTGTCACCGCTTCGTCCTGGGTATTGGATGGGAAACGACTGAACATTAGACAACCAAAAGGAGTTAGGATGAGCACTTCAAAAGTCCTGCCGAAAAAAATTGTTGTAGCGGCCGGAACCCGCCGGCAGTGCCAGCGTACGAATTCGAGTGGGCGTGCTGGTTGTTCAGCGTTTTTGGTTTTCTATCATCAACTGCTGGATGTGATGAACAGCCAGCACGCCCATCCGAAATCATACGCTTGCTCTGTGGGCGGGTTTTCGACCTCTACAGCAACTTTGGCGCATTGTTTTTCGCCAGGACTCATGTAGTATTCTCTCATACTTAACAGTTCTGGCAGAAATACTGAAATCGTTGCTGTTTGAATCGTGAAAACTGTCTCTATGCCGGCTAGTTGGCTTGCTAAATGACTGACTTCCAGTGAAATTTGAGGCCTAATTTTTCTTCTTTCAGCCGAATGGAAAACTTCAAGAGGTCATTTTTTTTTCAGAAATCAATTTGTGGCCAGCATGAGCAGAACTGGTGGGGAAAATGTCGCTTCGAATTCTAGTACAGCTTAGACGGCATTTGGTCATGTGAGCACAATTTGAGCATGATTATTTTTCTCGCAGAAAAATCAACTGAGGAACTTTGTGTCAAGTTGAAGAGCAATACAGTCAGTATTCATGCGGAAGTTCACCTAGAAGACCTTTCTGTAGGCGATAATTAGTTACCCTTTGAAACGACCTCACCAGTTGTTCAGAGACAAATTAAGCGGTGTACGTAATAGGAATATTTTGTGTTGGAAGTCAATGACACCCATGTCTGAGACTACGCTCTGTTTGTTTGGATAAGCAATGTCTCCCACATTTTGCCCAGAGTTGTAGACACATCTACTTCGAGTGAATACTTACGATGTCCGTTTTCTAGTCGATGTGTTATATTGGATATTGGTAATGTGTTATGTAGATGAATTATTTTGGTTTTGTGTGACGAGCAGTCACCCCCCAGTTCCAAATGTGGAAGAATTGACGATACGGGGGGCTAACACAAGAAACTCGTTCTGTGGCTTCCGTGCAGTGCGTACCGCTTGCGATGTGCGTTCCCGAAATCAGCGCATACATACTGTCCTTAGGCATCTCTCAATAGTCCTGGAAACGGCCCTCACTCCCCTTTCAATGCCCCTTCGTGCTTAAAGGCAGTGTTCACGATAATCTTCAATTTTGGGATTTTTCGCTAAATCGATTGATTGGCCCTCGGGTAGAACTGAAATGACGAAGAAATCAAGAAAACTGCATCAGAAGGGCCCGAAATCCTTTACTCTCACCCCGCCTTTTTACTCTCACAGGAACTGTTCGTTGTGACAATGAAATCTTTTATGGACCCGTTCTTTGAAATTCTCTACACTCTATTGCTCCGTTCTTTGCTTAGGGCCCTAACTAATACAGCTTTGCATAAAATATTCTCTAAATTCGATTGACCCAATTTTCCACCGGTGACAACCTTCATGAACAAGTTCATCCAACCGGACAGCTAGTCCATGTCATGGAGTAATGTCACTGAAATAAGGCGTTTTAGTGCGTTTCTCGCCGTTTCTTCTTAATTTTGGTAACACTTGGTGGCCAACGCATTGTTTTATCTGAAAAACCCGGGAACGAAATTCACCGTGAACACTGCCTTTAAAGGCAGTTTTCACGATAATTTTTGACCCCGAGTTTTTCACATAAAACAATGTGTTGGCCTCCAAGTGCTACCAGAATTACGAAGAAACGGCGAGAAACGCATTAAAACGACGTATTCCACTGACATTATTCTATAACATGGACTAGGTGTCCGGTGGGCTGAACATGTTAGTGGTGGTTGTCACCGGTGGAAAATTGGGTCAGTCGAAATGAGAACAATATTTTATGCAAAACAGGATTAGTTAGGGCCCTAAGGAAAGAACGGAGCAATAGAGAGTAGAGAATCGTAAACTCTGGTAGGTATGACGCAGTAATCGGCATGCCGGACCATCATAGCATTCAATTGAAGAGGGGCTGCAGTGTAAGTTTAGAGCAGTTGATGTGCGCGCCGTCACGGGATGAACTGCGCGGGTTCAGTTCTCGCGTATGTCTGTGGTTTTTGCACTTAACAGCGCCTGTTTCATCACTTTATAGGTTTGATAGCTCACGTTACCACGTGCAGATTGGAGTAGTTGGCGTGCGCGCCGTTGTTATAAGAGTGTGGCAAGTTCGTTACCCATACAGCATTGTAGTTTTTTGCGTTGAAGGGTGTTTCATCGTGACAAATGCGGAAGAAACATATGACAATAGTATTCGTTGTCATGTCTTCTCACGATATATTTCTCGTGTTGCTGTGAAAACACAAGAGGGTTCAGTACCAGCCGCAGACAGTCGTCTTTTGGCTGGCTGGACTAGTTTTTTTTGGCCCTTCTATCGAAAAATATGGCCTTACTTGGGGTTCAATTGAAAATTATTTTTTTTGCGATTTTTCTGAACGAGTTTGGGCTATGAAATGTCAAATTTCAGATAAATTCAAAATATGTTTGCTATTCGATTGAGAACGAAAAATATATTCTCTAGCCCCCAAATGGGGGTCTGAATTTATAAACCAGCCTAGATTATTAGTTGCTATTGGCTTCTCAGAGTCTACATTAATGGGTTGCGATTTCGGATTGCTCAATTTCCGTACCAAGCCAAGCTTTGAGAGCGTCTTTGAACATCTTCGAAACATTTTTGTGTACTGTACGAAGCTCAATTTAGAGCTCTATTGGTTTTGAAGAAGCGTCAGAAGGGTTCTCTGAAGTAGGCAGTTTGTCATGGTACCTTCAAAACTGACGCAGGCCAATCGCCACTAAGAACTTTGTTTTTGTTTTAAGGTCTATCCCGACTTCTTGACGAATTTTAAATTACAGCGAGTTTCTTCACACATTCGTTTTTTCAAAGATAAGCTGCTCACCGCATCGTCAAGATTTGGACCTCTCCAAATACTATTTCGGTCAACGAAAATCACAGGAAATTGGTCGATCCGGACAAAGTTGAAAAATATTGGTGCGCCAAATTCTGTTCCAAAATACTGCATTGGGTTCTAAACCAGGGAAAATGGTTGTGGCAGTAACTTTTCTGACTCCCAAAACCCGTGGTGAGCAATTAGACCCAAAACCTATTTTCTTTTGGGTCTATCTGCTCACCACGGGTTTTTCGTTTATGACGAACTGCCTACTTGAAAAAACCCTTCTGACACTTCTTCATAACCTATAGTGCTTTAATGCAAGCGTAGTAAAGTACACAAAAAAGTTTTGAAGATGTTCAAAGCCGCTCTCAGAGCTCGGCTTGGAACGAAAATTGAGGAACCCTAAATCGCGACCCATTAATGTAGAACACCAGAAGCTAATAGCAACTGATGATTTACGCTGGTTTATAAATTCAGACCCCGATTTGGGGGCTGAAGTATATTTTTTTCTGTTCTCAATGAATTTATCTGAAATTTGACATTTCATAGCCCAAACTCGTTCAGAAAAATCGCAAAAAAAATTAATTTTCAATTAAACCCCAAGTAAGGCCATTTTTTTCGAAAGAGGGGCCAAAAAAACTAGTCCAGCCAAAAGACGAGTGCCTGCGGCTGGTACTGAACCCTCTCGTGTTTTCACAGCAACACGAGAAATATATCGTGAGAAGACATGACAACGAATACTAATGTCATATGTTTCTTCCGCATTTGTCACGATGAAACACCCTTCAACGCAAAAACTACAATGCTGTATGGGTAACGAACTTGCGACACTCCTATAACAACGACGCGCACGCCAACTACTCCCATCTGCACGTGGTAATGTGAGCTATCAAACCTATAAAGTGATGAAACAGGCGCTGTTAAGTGCAAAAACCACAGACATACGCGAGAACTGAACCCGCGCAGTTCATCCCGTGACGGCGCGCACATCAACTGCTCTAAACTTGCACTGCAGCCCTCTTCAATTGAATGCTATGATGGTCCGGCATGCCGATTACTGCATCATACCTACCAGAGATCGGAAGGATTTGAGACCATTGATCGATCCATAAAGTGCGGATATCAACTATTGGAGCACTTCCCACTATTACCTTTTTACTGCACCGTTTTAATGTTTTCCTTTAATTGTACCACCCGTAATTTCGTTTGTTTTTGAGCTTAACCGTGAACGCTTTCTTAAAGGCAGTGTTCACGATAATTTTCACTTCCGATATCTCCACGGTTTACGGAAGGTCTGGTGCCCTATATAAGAAGGCATGCCTAAAAAGGACACGAAAGACGGGTTTTTGGGCCAAAATAGGCTCTCCCTTGTTTACGTTGATTTTTGAGCGTGGAGGAATTGGCCGCTAGAAGGATGATACCTATCAGTGCAATGAAGCAAACAGCTCATTTATCAGCGCTTCCTTCACTTGATCATTCCTATAATCTGAGTCTTCATTTGTTCCTTTCAAGGGGCCGATCTGGGGCACGGGGCGTGTCTGGGGCACCAAATCGCTTGTTTGTAGCCGTTATTTTGCCGCTCCTGGCTCGTTTTCTACCGTTCTTTCGACACTGGGAGCCTAGGATCCTTCTCGCCTATCATTTCACTGTGGAAAGTCAACGAGGATGATCATCGTGAACACTGCCTTTAAGCACAAAGGGGCATTCAGGGGGGAGTGAAGGCCGTTTCCAGAACTGCTCTTAGGTCAGTCCAGGACAGTGGGATGATTTCGACTGGCGGCGTCTGGAGCGGGGCGAGAGCCCTCTAAACATGGCTCTACGCAAAGGTCGCTGGTGAGACCTTAGCGGCTAGTACATTTGGGGCCGAAAAAGTTGCGGATTCACTTGTATTTTCAGAATATTATGTGTGGAGATTGAAATATGAGTAATTCAGGAGGCTTCTGGGATGAAGTCCAAACTAGGAAATTTTAATGAAAATTCAATTTTGAAATTTCTTTATTTTTCTGAAAAATTTAGAATGTTTCGGAAAATTCCACATCGTTGAAACCATTCTTAAGCGTATTCATGCGCTGTTCAAAAAATGCGTCAGGTTCTAAGAGGTTTTTAGAATGAAAATGGAATTTGAGAACTTATTCTCCATTGTTCATTTTTCGAAAGATTTCCATACACTGATTTCATCTCTTTTCTTCAATTAGAAAGGGCAAAAACTGCATTGCTGCTATTTTCACATGCCTGATAAAATTTGCCATGGAACCTGCCTTTTAAAATCCGAAAACGAAAAAATTGACTTACCTTAAAGACTCGATGTCGGACTGACTTCTTCAAATCTAAATTCTCAATGAAGTGTTGCAGTTTGTTCCAAAAATACTCAGCAATATAGAGGAAATTCGTAGTTCGATATTTTTCACATCCATGTACATATGGTTAGCAATAGTGGTTTTTGTATAAAAACGTCTTGGTAGGTTGGTGACAGAACGCTCAGGAAGGAACTTAGAGGTTGAAAAACAGTATACGGATGTGATAAATACAAAACAACGAAGAAAAACCATATACTACTACTCTCAATCGCCAATCCTTTCGGACACAGGAAACATTGGATAGCTATCGTAACCCAAATTCTCTCCTATGAGATTTTTTAAAAAATGTGGTCGTTCACTAGGTTGTATTTTCCATGCTGATTTCAAATCTAACGTTTATTATTCTCCATGTTCTCCGTTTTTCGAACCTCGGCATCGTATCATAGATTCTTTACTGCTATGCCAAACGAGGTTTTTAGGTGGAACTTTATTAACGACCTGACGTTTCGACTTTACGTCTTCTTCAGAGGCCTAAAAAGTGGTCCGAGATTTATTTATTCGTAAATCTGTCCTACCAAGCGCCTCCTCCCCCTGACAGTTCTGGCGTGCTGTAGGGAGCATCACAGAGGACACGGAAAGATAGGAAAGCTCACCCCGTAAGTCCACCTTTTGAGCGGAAGATGTCCGCTGCCACCGTGTTAGTATACTAGTAGACGCCACTGAGAGTTACCGCGCTTCCTCTGCATAATGATGAAACAGCAAGGAAAACATCATAACTCACAATGTTGTACAAAAGGCAAAAGGTCACTGGTTATCATGGGGCGTTCGACTCTGCTGTTCATTAGTGGGTTCTTTACGTGGATCCAAAACGCCTCCAACGTTTTCCTGGCCGATATTTCGCTTTCCCAAGCTAAGATCGTACACCTTATATCATAGTCATCCCCGCTGTGATTGTCCGTTCTATGTCTTCCCAGCGGTGTTCTTGGGTCATTACGCCTTTTTCCGGCTAAATGTTCTTTCAGGCGTATCGCCAGCACTCTTCCGCTTTCCCTATATAGGTTGCGTGCTGCATGTCTGACACTCGAGCTAGTAAATAGTGCCGACCTGATAGCAATCACCGAGTCTTGCATAGGGGCAAACGATACAGCCATCTGTAGTGCAGCACCTGTCGTAAATTCTGTTCCTTACCAGTTGACGTTTAATGCTGTCGTTGGGGATGTTCACTAGAGCAACATCGTCATTCAACTGGGCTCGTACGATACACTGCTGTATAGCATCAGACACTCTATCGGAGAAGAATGGTATGCACAGCGGAATTTTGTTTCGACGTTGAGTATTCCGGCTTACATCATGAGCCCTACGTCCGTACTGTGGTGTTACGTAGCCATTCATCGCTGCTATTTCGACCGCCATGCTACGTGATTCTTGCCGCTCTGCTTCGCCAGTGCACACACCTGTAGCCGTATGGAACATATTCTTAACCACGGCACGCTTAGCAGCTCTCGGATGAGAAGATGTTGCATGGAGCAAGATATTCTTTGAACTGGGCTTACGATACCATTTTACGCTAAAATCGCCGTTGCACACATTCACCTGAGTGTTAAGGAAAGGTAGCCAGCCTTCTTGTGGTACCTCTCGCGTGAGCCTGATAGTCTGCGACTTCGCATTCAATATACGGAAACATTCATCCATTTCGGACTGCGTAGACGTCATTATGAAGCAATCGTCGATGTACCTACTACAGTGAGGACTTTTTGAAAAGAGACCGAACGAACGAATTTCGAATAAATTCGTTCATTTTTTATTTCGAACGAACGAATTTCGAATAAATTCGTTCATTTTTTATTTCGAACGAACGAATTTCGAATAAATTCGTTCATTTTTTATTTCGAACGAACGAATTTCGAATAAATTCGTTCATTTTTTATTTCGAACGAACGAATATTCGAAATTCGAATGACGAATAATTTAAGCATCCATAGCAATATCGCGCAACTACGAAGTGAGCGGCAATAACAAGTTGAATTCTTCTTCTAAAGCTTTATTTCCACCTACAATTGAAATTAATGAGGCACGACTCATCTCTAAACCTGTACGGGCTGCAACGCAAAGAATGCTACAAAATCATTTTTTCCGCTCTAACTAAGCCTAAGGAGCTTATTTGAGGTGCTTAACATGAATAAGAGGTCCACTTTCGGTGCTTCGAAAGATCACGGTAAGTATAGGGTAACTATATCATTAAAGTCTCGGAGATGACTGAAATTCTGCCAAGAGAACCTACCCCTAAACCTTCTCAGATAAAAAAGAAGCTCGACGCCCACTCCGATCTTCCCTTTTTCCCGGAGACACGATAAAGGCGAGTGCTTGCCCTCCTGACACGCATGCCCATCACGGGCAAAGCATGCCCCCAAAAAGATGCTCGTCGCTCAAGACGCTAATTTCCAAGGGAGGCATACGACGCGGTTCGGAGCCAGGACTCGGATGAAGGCAATGCCTTCTGTTCAATTGCCCAATTTCGCGGTGCTTGGCTCCGCCTGGACGCTGAAGGCCCTACTCAATCGCTGGAGGCCGCAGTTGGTGCTCGGTGCACTGGTCGGGTCGCGTGTTGGCGTGCGGCCGCGTCGTGCACCGGTGCGTGAGTATATTTTTGAAAACAAAAAGCTTAGAGGAGCTCATCACCAGGGCAGGAAGCAGCTACTCGCCCACGACAGTCGCTACCGCCCCCGCGATAGCTACTACCGCGGGCGGCAAAACTTCGGATTTTGCGCTCCACGGCCAATGTCCCGGTGGCGGCTTTCAGCGGAGCGTGGAGCGCGTTTTCACCTGAGCCATTAATCCTTTGAAAATTGCCAAAAGGATGAGAGATTGTTAATCCACAGCTCAAAAAAAATCAGTTTTTCGTCCATAACTTTTTTACACTAGGAGACAGCCCTTTTGTGAAAAATGTTTTCGGAATCCCCATAAAATACTGCATCGAACAGCATTTCCAGTTGGGAAAAATATTTTCTCGATCCTTCAGCCTAACTCATTTTACGAAACATCGGTTTTTCGCCTGTAACTCTTTGACTGTTGAAGATAGGGTTTTGGTGAAAGTTGTTTCTGAAATCTGTAAAATTCGGCTCCACCGACCTGGCTGGCTTATGAAGCAAGCAAAGTTAGGAACTCGATGTGTCATTCGACGCAGAATTTTACGTAGATTTCAAAAACGACGTTCACCAAAACTCTATCTCCAAAGGTTAAGGAGTTATAGGCGGAAGACCGGTGCTTCGTATAATGGATTAGGCTGAAGGATCGAGAAAAAACTTTTCCAAACTGGAAGCACAAGTTGACGCAGAATTCCATCGAGATTTTGAAAACAAGCTTCACCAGAGGTCTTTCCAAGCACAAAAAAGTTGTGAACGAAAAACAAATAATTTCAGGCTAAAAAAATGCACTTTATGGACTGATTTCGGCTGAAAGAAGGAGAACTCATTTTTCAAAACTGAAAGCGTTTTTCAATGCAGAATTATATGTGATTACCGAGAGCAACTTTCACCAAAGGTCTATCTCCGAGCACAAAAAAGTTATGGACGAAAAACCGGCAGTGACACCCACTCAATCTTGAAAATGACTTGCATGAGTGTTGGGTCACTTTCATTCTTTTTCGGAGCGTTTCACCGGTTTCCATCGGTTCTCCCAATGGTGAAGGTTTCCACTTCACCTGCCCAGGGGTGAAGGTTGGTGGAATACATGGGTCCACCTCACGAAGCTATGGTTGGTGTTGTCATTGCGCGGCGGCATGGAAAAATGGGCGTGGCCAAGTTTGATTGCCATGTGGCTCCCCCTGTTAGAACCGCACTAGTAGCCTCATCAGACGGTGTGGGGAAAAAATTTAGCTCTTGCGTTCGGAAAAATGGAACAATGGAGTAGTGAAGAAAATGACATCAGTCTTGAAAGGTATGTCGATTCCTTCATACATTAGAGCTGAGTTTCATATTTTTTGTTAAATCGGCTCGGGTATTCAAATTCGAATAACGTTCGAATATTCACCTCTGCGAATAATCGAATTTGAATAATGTTCGAATATTCTCCTTTTCCGAATAGTCGAATTCGAATAATATTCGAATATTCACCTTTTCCGAATAGTCGAATTCGAATAATATTCGATTATTCACCTTTTGCGAATAGTCGAATTCGAATAATGTTCGAATTTTCACCTTCTGCGAATATTCGAATTCGAATAATGTTCGAATTTTCACCTTTTGCGAATAGTCGAATTCGAATAATGTTCGAATTTTCACCTTTTGCGAATAGTCGAATTCGAATAATGTTCGAATTTTCACCTTCTGCGAATAGTCGAATTCGAATAATGTTCGAATATTCACACTTTTCGAATATTCGAATGTTCGAATAAAAATTCGTTCGAAAAAATTCGAATATTTATTCGAACTCGAATATTCGATCCTCACTCTAGTAACGTCGGCATGGATCGTGAAGAGACTTCGCGTTCACTGGTGAAGGTTGGCGCAAACTCGGTGCCATGTGCTATAACATAGGTGCACCGAGATGGCGCCAGCCTTCAACAGTGCACGCGAAGTCTCTTCCCGATCCATGCCGACGTTACCTACAGTACAATAATGGGCGATGTTCCAATATTGGCTGTTCTATTCTGCTCATAAAGCAGATTGCTAGCACAGGTACTAGTCGCTGGCCCATCGCCAACCCTCTTATTTGTGAAAAATAAGTTCCTGCCCTTTTTGAAAATGTTGCAACTCAAGCATTCTTTTACTAGAGTCATGATGACTCTCTTACATAGTCCAAAGGTAACTACGTCTCCAACGTGCCTGTCCAGAAGTTCTGATAAGGCTTGAAACGCTTCGTCGTTTTGAACATTCGTATAGAGTGATGTAACGTCGAATGACTCTGTGACGCAGTTGTCATCGGGATTTGAGTTGCGCAACATTTCAAGAAGTCTGTTGGTACTGGGGAGGTGGGATGGGATGAAGGTCAGTAATTGGTTCACGATAGTGTTAAGGAACCATGATATTCGGTCGGTTGGACCACCGACGCAACTGATTATTGGTCTTATCTTGTAGGTCTCCGCCAACATGGACGACATTTCGTTAGATGTGATTTTATGCGTCTTAATAAGGCTATAAAAGACTGGACAGCTCGCATTGTCAGACCTGAGCCTACTTAGGAATCTGGCATTTAGGCCAGCAGACTTTCCGATGGTCATCCAGACATGATTAAGTCGTCTGCATTGGGCCGCGAATTCGGTAGCGGAGGATAACTGATAAGTGGAAGTATCCCGCAGGTGCAATTCAGTTATTTCGCGATCCAATGATTGTGGGATTACCACAAATTCTCCGCCCTTGTCACTGACAGATATGCGTAATGTTCCGTTTGACCGCAGCTCACGCACCTCGTTAAAGCCTTGCCATTGCTCGTGGGTCAGGTTGGTACTTCGGAACCCACGAAATCTGTTAAGCACGCCCAGTACACCTGTTGATAGAATTCTGAACTTGGCGTCGCTTTCGTGAACTGGGTTGGGCTCTCTATAAAAAGAGCTTGGAAACGGTACGATTGGAAATTGCCTATCAGTAGAGTTGCCTGCCGGTGCCAAGTTGTTGTTATTAGCTCTTATGCGCAGCATGCCTTTGACTTTTTGCAGCTCGCCTACGACTTTGCGAAATGTAAAGGCGTTAATGTTTTGTGTTGGGGCGAAGGATGGGCCCAGACTTAGAAAATTTACAGCATTTTGTGAGATTTGCGCATCCCCTATAACAGTGACCCTTGTCCTACGATTTTCAACAGTAGCGTTACTGATACCAGTGGCTTGATGGTTGTTTACGTGTGAACGTTCCCCTCTGTCCGAGTGACTCCGCGAAGAGCCCATAAGTGCGTCGTACTTTGCACAAAGTCGGGACTTAGCCCTAGATCGAACAGAATCACAAATCGTTCTCGACTCACCCTCTAACCTCCTCCAAGTCTGTTCAGGCAAAAGACGTCGGCATGCTTGCTCTTTAGAAGTACATCTCAAAATGCAAGAATACAGTACACGCTGATTCTCTCTGATCACAACACGTAATATCGAGCGATATATGTTCACAATCATCGAGTGATCTTCTGGTAAACGGCAGCATGCACCAATCCTCTTATTTGTGATGAATCGCGGAAGCAGGTCGGTCGCTTTGCATCGCTGGAGGAACTTCAGGGACTGTCGAGTGACCACCACTTTTTGTCGGAGCGATAGCGCTTCGTGCACCAAGGAGAACAACTGCGGCGGTATTTCGTTTAGTATTCTCCATGTTCTCCGTTCTTCGAACCTCGGCATCGTATCTTAGATTCTTTACTGCTATGCCAAACGAGGTTTTTAGGTGGAACTTTATTATCGGCCTGACGTTTCGACTTTACGTCTTCTTCAGAGGCCTAAAAAGTGGTCCGAGATTTATTTATTCGTAAATCTGTCCTACCAAGCGCCTCTTCCCCCTGACAGTTCTGGCGTGCTGTAGGGAGCGTCACAGAGGACACGGAAAGATAGGAAAGCTCACTCCGTAAGTCCACCTTTTGAGCGGAAGATGTCCGCTGCCACCGTGTTAGTATACTAGTACAGTGTATCGTACGAGCCCAGTTAAATGACGATGTTGCTCTAGTGAACATCCCCAACGACAGCATTAAACGTCAACTGGTAAGGAACAGAATTTACGACAGGTGCTGCACTACAGATGGCTGTATCGTTTGCCCCTATGCAAGACTCGGTGATTGCTATCAGGTCGAAACTATTTACTAGCTCGAGTGTCAGACATGCAACGCAACCTATATAGGGGAAAGCGGAAGAGTGCTGGCGATACGCCTGAAAGAACATTTAGCCGGAAAAAGGCGTAATGACCCAAGAACACCGCTTGGAAGACATAGAACGGACAATTACAGCGGGGATGACTATGATATAAGGTGTACGATCTTAGCTTGGGAAAGCGAAATATCGGCCAGGAAAACGTTGGAGGCGTTTTGGATCCACGTAAAGAACCCACTAATGAACAGCAGAGTCGAACGCACCATGATAACCAGTGACCTTTTGCCTTTTGTACAACATTGTGAGTTATGATGTTTTCCTTGCTGTTTCATCATTATGCAGAGGAAGCGCGGTAACTCTCAGTGGCGTCTACTAGTATTCTATAAAAAAGGGGTCTTCCAAGCGAAAGAGGTTTGGTTGGCGTCAGAAACGTTCCAACGAAAAGGGAACAATCGGCAAGTAGGATGAGGAGAGTCTACAAAAATTGAACAATATTTTCTGAGACTGATTTTCTTGGCCGACTTCTTAATAGCGGAAACAAACCGTTGTGGCATTTCACGAGGAAGAGTTCAATGGTTTCCAAGAATGGACTTCTATTCTTGACGAGATTATAAGAAAATACTCTTATTTCATGCTGCACTTTGAGTTCGCTTCTCGTAGCAGCTGGAGCTAGCAGTCTGTGTAGGTAAAGTTGAAATCATTTTCTCTTCTAATGATAACTAGTAGGTGCACATAATTATACATTTTTATCGTTACTCGCATAATCGGAGACTATTTGGAACCACAGAGTGCTTCCGTGTGAAACACCGCAACGGTTTGTTTTCGCTGTTAAGAAGTTTCGGCCAAGAAAATATTGTTCAATTTTTGTAGACTCTCCTCATCCTACTTGCCTATTGTTCCCTTTTTGTTGGAACGTTTCTGACGCCAACCAAACCTCTTTCGCTTGGAAGACCCCTTTTTGATAGAATTGTTCACTTTTTATTGATATTAACAATATCTGTAAAAATCTTCAATATTTTCCAAATAGCATGGATTGATATGACAATCAGTAAGTGATTGACTTGTTGCACACGCTACAAATAATGCGCCACTCACTTTCCTCGACATCCTGATGACGTCATCAGATGCCGTGTGTACTTTACACGACATCCTGATGACGTCATAAGATGCCTTATGCACTTAGCGCGACCAGGGCACGACGTCTTGATGACGTCAGCAGATGCCCTATGTACTAGGCACGACGTCCTGATGAAGCCATCAGATGCCCTATGTACTTGGCACGACGTTCTGATGACGTTGTCACATGCCTAATGCACTTTGATGACGTCATCAGAGAGTAACAAACTTGTTAGTAACTTCTCCTGTCCCTTCCCTACGAAAAAGTACGTGTTTTAGCGATTTCATCTGCCAACTGATAATATCACTTGATATGATAAGCAGTAATAAGTGAAGTAGTTAATGTTAAACAGGGCTGTCGGCAGCTGGACACCCCTGCAGAAATGTACAACCGTCAAGTCCGATGTGTCCGCAGTTACGGCCCACGTGCACCATACCATACGCGAATTTTTCGAAATACGAAGTCACTGGATAGGAAGTTGTTCTCAAGGATTTCTAGCGCAGAAGAGTTTTTTTTCACAACGGATCACTATGAATTACCCTTGTGTCAACGTTTTAGGGAGGAAATGCTCAGATTATGACACATCTAACCTTTTAGTCAGCAAAGTGACTTTTTTTATCCTGAAGCGTTCAATACAGAAATTTGAGGCGCAGAGCCAAACAATGTAATCCGTTTTTCAGACCTTGACAATATTAGGGTGAAATGTCTTATATATCCAAGTACCAATCTTCAATGAGGACCGATCGTAGAAACCCGAATTGGACTGCGAATCAGGAGAAATCCAGATTGGACGGTGCAGCCTTCGGCTGCACCGTCCGGCAGGGGAGGAAAACCCCGGGTGTGGGCAAATTTTTTACCCTAGCGATTCCGGGAGGTGCGAATCAGGAGAAATCTAGATTGGACGGTGCAGCCTTCGGCTGCACCGTCCGGCAGGGGAGGAAAACCCCGGGTGTGGGCAAATTTTTTACCCTAGCGATTCCGGGAGGTGCGAATCAGGAGAAATCTAGATTGGACGGTGCAGCCTTTGGTTGCACTGTTCGGCAGGGGAGGAAAACCCCGGGTGTGGGCAAATTTTTTACCCTAGCGATTCCGGGAGGTGCGAATCAGGAGAAATCTAGATTGGACGGTGCAGCCTTCGGCTGCACCGTCCGGCAGGGGAGGAAAACCCCGGGTGTGGGCAAATTTTTTACCCTAGCGATTCCGGGAGGTGCGAATCAAGAGAAATACAGATTGGACGGTGCAGCTTTGTACTTAATAACGGTTATAAACACTGAATAAAAAAAACGTCCCTCCAGCTTCTCTATTCTTACAGCCTTCAAGGCATGCTCGATGTCATATCTTTGATGTTTCGCCGTTTCTTCCACTCTTCTATAGTCTTGTATCTTCTGCTTGGTGTAAATGATAAGGGTAAGAAATAGTGATTCCATGAAAAATTATCATAAATAATATTTCGATTATTCCCTGGCATCGAATCAGGATTTTGTCACCCTAATCAGCACTGAAACCTCCTAAAAACACTACTTTCCTTCGTAACCACGCAGAAGAAACAAAAAACAATAGAAGAGAAAGCAGGAAAAACGAGGAAAACACAAAAAATGAGAAAAACCGGCGATCATCACTCGGCCTCAATTAAAAATTTTTGCGCGTGAATGGCGCGTTTCGTTGTTGCCTGCAGACAGGGCTTCCTAGTTGACGGTTGTACGTTTCTGCAGGGGTGTCTATTTGGAAACACCCGTTAAACAGTAAATAACAAACTTGTTAGTAACTTCTCCTGTCCCTTCCCTACGAAAAAGTACGTGTTTTAGCGATTTCATCTGCCAACTGATAATATCACTTGATATGATAAGCAGTAATAAGTGAAGTAGTTAATGTTAAACAGTAAGTAACAAACTTGTTAGTCACTTTCCCTGTCCCTTCCCATCGAAAAGTACAGCCTACAACGTGTTTTAGCGATTTCATCTGCCAGCTGGTAATATCACTTGATATGATAAGCTGTAATAAGTGAAGTAGTTAATGTTAAACAGTAAGTAACAAACTTGTTAGTCACTTCCCCTGTCCCTTCCCTACGAAAAAGTACTTGTTTTAGCGATTTCATCTGCCCACTGATAATATCACTTGATATGATAAGCTGTGATAAGTGAAGTAGTTAATGTTAAACAGTAAGTAACAAACTTGTTAGTCACTTCCCCTGTCCCTTCCCTACGAAAAAGTACGTGTTTTAGCGATTTCATCTGCCAGCTGATAATATCACTTGATATGATAAGCTGTAATAAGTGAAGTTGTTAATGTTAAACAGTAAGTAACAAACTTGCTAGTAACTTTCCTTGTCCCTTCCCATCGAAAAGTACAGTCTACAACGTGTTTTAGCGATTTCATCTGCCAGCTGATAATATCACTTGATATGATAAGCTGTAATAAGTGAAGTAGTTAATGTTAAACAGTAAGTAACAAACTTGTTAGTCACTTCCCCTGTCCCTTCCCTACGAAAAAGTACGTGTTTTAGCTGATTTCATCTGCCAACTGATAATATCACTTGATATGATAAGCTGTAATAAGTGAAGTAGTTAATGTTAAACAGCAAGTAACAAACTTGTTAGTCACTTCTGTCCCTTCCCTACGAAAAAGTACGTGTTTTAGCGATTTCATCTGCCAACTGATAATATCACTTGATATGATAAGCTGTAATAAGTGAAGTAGTTAATGTTAAACAGTAAGTAACAAACTTGTTAGTCACTTCCTGTCCCTTCCCTACGAAAAAGTACGTGTTTTAGCGATTTCATCTGCCAGCTGATAATATCACTTGATATGATAAGCTGTGATAAGTGAAGTAGTTAATGTTAAACAGTAAGTAACAAACTTGTTAGTCACTTCCCCTGTCCCTTCCCTACGAAAAACAGCCTACAACGTGTTTTGTAGCGATTTCTTCTGCCCACTGATAATATCACTTGATATGATAAGCTGTAATAAGTGAAGTTGTTAATGTTAAACAGTAAGTAACAAACTTGCTAGTAACTTTCCTTGTCCCTTCCCATCGAAAAGTACAGTCTACAACGTGTTTTAGCGATTTCATCTGCCAGCTGATAATATCACTTGATATGATAAGCTGTAATAAGTGAAGTAGTTAATGTTAAACAGTAAGTAACAAACTTGTTAGTCACTTTCTCTGTCCCTTCCCATCGAAAAGTACAGCCTACAACGTGTTTTAGCGATTTCATCTGCCAGCTGATAATATCACTTGATATGATAAGCTGTAATAAGTGAAGTAGTTAATGTTAAACAGTAAGTAACAAACTTGCTAATAACTTTCCCTGTCCCTTCCATCGAAAAGTACAGTCTACAACGTGTTTTAGCGATTTTCATCTGCCAGCTGATAATAGCACTTGATATGATAAGCTGTAATAAGTGAAGTAGTTAATGTTAAACAGTAAGTAACAAACTTGTTAGTCACTTCCCCTGTCCCTTCCCTACGAAAAGTACGTGGTTTAGCGATTTCATCTGCCAACTGATAATATCACTTGATATGATAAGCTGTAATAAGTGAAGTAGTTAATGTTAAACAGTAAGTAACAAACTTGTTAGTCACTTCCCCTGTCCCTTCCCTACGAAAAAGTACGTGTTTTAGCGATTTCATCTGCCAGCTGATAATATCACTTGATATGATAAGCTGTAATAAGTGAAGTAGTTAATGTTAAACAGTAAGTAACAAACTTGTTAGTCACTTCCCCTGTCCCTTCCCCTACGAAAAAGTACGTGTTTTAGCGATTTCATCTGCCAGCTGATAATATCACTTGATATGATAAGCTGTAATAAGTGAAGTAGTTAATGTTAAACAGTAAGTAACAAACTTGTTAGTAACTTCTCCTGTCCCTTCCCTACGAAAAAGTACGTGTTTTAGCGATTTCATCTGCCAACTGATAATATCACTTGATATGATAAGCTGTAATAAGTGAAGTAGTTAATGTTAAACAGTAAGTAACAAACTTGTTAGTCACTTCCCCTGTCCCTTCCCTACGAAAAAGTACGTGTTTTAGCGATTTCATCTGCCAGCTGATAATATCACTTGATATGACAAGCTGTAATAAGTGAAGTAGTTAATGTTAAACAGTAAGTAACAAACTTGTTAGTAACTTCTCCTGTCCCTTCTCTACGAAAAAGTACGTGTTTTAGCGATTTCATCTGCCCACTGATAATATCACTTGATATGATAAGCTGTAATAAGTGAAGTAGTTAATGTTAAACAGTAAGTAACAAACTTGTTAGTAACTTCTCCTGTCCCTTCCCTACGAAAAAGTACGTGTTTTAGCGATTTCATCTGCCAGCTGATAATATCACTTGATATGATAAGCTGTAATAAGTGAAGTAGTTAATGTTAAACAGTAAGTAACAAACTTGTTAGTCACTTCCCCTGTCCCTTCCCTACGAAAAAGTACGTGTTTTAGCGATTTCATCTGCCAGCTGATAATATCACTTGATATGATAAGCTGTAATAAGTGAAGTAGTTAATGTTAAACAGTAAGTTACAAACTTGTTAGTAACTTCTCCTGTCCCTTCTCTACGAAAAATTACGCGTTTTAGCGATTTCATCTGCCAACTGATAATATCACTTGATATGATAAGCAGTAATAAGTGAAGTAGTTAATGTTAAACAGTAAGTAACAAGCTTGTTAGTAACTTCTCCTGTCCCTTCCCTACGAAAAAGTACGTGTTTTAGCGATTTCATCTGCCAGCTGATAATATCACTTGATATGATAAGCTGTAATAAGTGAAGTAGTTAATGTTAAACAGTAAGTAACAAACTTGTTAGTCTCTTCCCCTGTCCCTTCCCTACGAAAAAGTACGTGTTTTAGCGATTTCATCTGCCAACTGATAATATCACTTGATATGATAAGCTGTAATAAGTGAAGTAGTTAATGTTAAACAGTAAGTAACAAACTTGTTAGTAACTTCTCCTGTCCCTTCCCTACGAAAAAGTACGTGTTTTAGCGATTTCATCTGCCAACTGATAATATCACTTGATATGATAAGCTGTAATAAGTGAAGTAGTTAATGTTAAACAGTAAGTAACAAACTTGTTAGTCACTTCCCCTGTCCCTTCCCTACGAAAAAGTACGTGTTTTAGCGATTTCATCTGCCAGCTGATAATATCACTTGATATGATAAGCTGTAATAAGTGAAGTAGTTAATGTTAAACAGTAAGTAACAAACTTGCTAGTAACTTTCCTTGTCCCTTCCCATCGAAAAGTACAGTCTACAACGTGTTTTAGCGATTTCATCTGCCAGCTGATAATATCACTTGATATGATAAGCTGTAATAAGTGAAGTAGTTAATGTTAAACAGTAAGTAACAAACTTGTTAGTCACTTCCCCTGTCCCTTCCCTACGAAAAAGTACGTGTTTTAGCGATTTCATCTGCCAGCTGATAATATCACTTGATATGATAAGCTGTAATAAGTGAAGTAGTTAATGTTAAACAGTAAGTAACAAACTTGTTAGTCACTTCCCCTGTCCCTTCCCTACGAAAAAGTACGTGTTTTAGCGATTTCATCTGCCAACTGATAATATCACTTGATATGATAAGCTGTAATAAGTGAAGTAGTTAATGTTAAACAGTAAGTAACAAACTTGTTAGTCACTTCCCCTGTCCCTTCCCTACGAAAAAGTACGTGTTTTAGCGATTTCATCTGCCAGCTGATAATATCACTTGATATGATAAGCTGTGATAAGTGAAGTAGTTAATGTTAAACAGTAAGTAACAAACTTGTTAGTCACTTCCCCTGTCCCTTCCCTACGAAAAAGTACTTGTTTTAGCGATTTCATCTGCCCACTGATAATATCACTTGATATGATAAGCTGTAATAAGTGAAGTTGTTAATGTTAAACAGTAAGTAACAAACTTGCTAGTAACTTTCCTTGTCCCTTCCCATCGAAAAGTACAGTCTACAACGTGTTTTAGCGATTTCATCTGCCAGCTGATAATATCACTTGATATGATAAGCTGTAATAAGTGAAGTAGTTAATGTTAAACAGTAAGTAACAAACTTGTTAGTCACTTCCCCTGTCCCTTCCCTACGAAAAAGTACGTGTTTTAGCGATTTCATCTGCCAGCTGATAATATCACTTGATATGATAAGCTGTAATAAGTGAAGTAGTTAATGTTAAACAGTAAGTAACAAACTTGTTAGTCTCTTCCCCTGTCCCTTCCCTACGAAAAAGTACGTGTTTTAGCGATTTCATCTGCCAACTGATAATATCACTTGATATGATAAGCTGTAATAAGTGAAGTAGTTAATGTTAAACAGTAAGTAACAAACTTGTTAGTAACTTCTCCTGTCCCTTCCCTACGAAAAAGTACGTGTTTTAGCGATTTCATCTGCCAACTGATAATATCACTTGATATGATAAGCTGTAATAAGTGAAGTAGTTAATGTTAAACAGTAAGTAACAAACTTGTTAGTCACTTCCCCTGTCCCTTCCCTACGAAAAAGTACGTGTTTTAGCGATTTCATCTGCCAGCTGATAATATCACTTGATATGATAAGCTGTAATAAGTGAAGTAGTTAATGTTAAACAGTAAGTAACAAACTTGCTAGTCATTTCCCTGTCCCTTCCCATCGAAAAGTACAGCCTACAACGTGTTTTAGCGATTTCATCTGCCAGCTGGTAATATCACTTGATATGATAAGCTGTAATAAGTGAAGTTGTTAATGTTAAACAGTAAGTAACAAACTTTTTAGTCACTTCCCCTGTCCCTTCCCTACGAAAAAGTACTTGTTTTAGCGATTTCATCTGCCCACTGATAATATCACTTGATATGATAAGCTGTAATAAGTGAAGTTGTTAATGTTAAACAGTAAGTAACAAACTTGCTAGTAACTTTCCTTGTCCCTTCCCATCGAAAAGTACAGTCTACAACGTGTTTTAGCGATTTCATCTGCCAGCTGGTAATATCACTTGATATGATAAGCTGTAATAAGTGAAGTAGTTAATGTTAAACAGTAAGTAACAAACTTGTTAGTCACTTCCCCTGTCCCTTCCCTACGAAAAAGTACGTGTTTTAGCGATTTCATCTGCCAGCTGATAATATCACTTGATATGATAAGCTGTAATAAGTGAAGTAGTTAATGTTAAACAGTAAGTAACAAACTTGTTAGTCTCTTCCCTGTCCCTTCCCTACGAAAAAGTACAGCCTACAACGTGTTTTAGCGATTTCATCTGCCAACTGATAATATCACTTGATATGATAAGCTGTAATAAGTGAAGTAGTTAATGTTAAACAGTAAGTAACAAACTTGTTAGTCACTTCCCCTGTCCCTTCCCTACGAAAAAGTACGTGTTTTAGCGATTTCATCTGCCAGCTGATAATATCACTTGATATGATAAGCTGTGATAAGTGAAGTAGTTAATGTTAAACAGTAAGTAACAAACTTGTTAGTCACTTCCCTGTCCCTTCCCTACGAAAAAGTACAACGTGTTTTAGCGATTTCATCTGCCCACTGATAATATCACTTGATATGATAAGCTGTAATAAGTGAAGTAGTTAATGTTAAACAGTAAGTAACAAACTTGTTAGTAACTTTCCTTGTCCCTTCCCTATCGAAAAGTACAGTCTACAACGTGTTTTAGCGATTTCATCTGCCAGCTGATAATATCACTTGATATGATAAGCTGTAATAAGTGAAGTAGTTAATGTTAAACAGTAAGTAACAAACTTGTTAGTCACTTCCCCTGTCCCTTCCCTACGAAAAAGTACGTGTTTTAGCGATTTCATCTGCCAGCTGATAATATCACTTGATATGATAAGCTGTAATAAGTGAAGTAGTTAATGTTAAACAGTAAGTAACAAACTTGTTAGTCACTTTCCTTGTCCCTTCCCATCGAAAAGTACAGCCTACAACGTGTTTTAGCGATTTCATCTGCCAGCTGATAATATCACTTGATATGATAAGCTGTAATAAGTGAAGTAGTTAATGTTAAACAGTAAGTAACAAACTTGTTAGTCACTTCCCCTGTCCCTTCCCTACGAAAAAGTACGTGTTTTAGCGATTTCATCTGCCAACTGATAATATCACTTGATATGATAAGCTGTAATAAGTGAAGTAGTTAATGTTAAACAGTAAGTAACAAACTTGTTAGTCACTTCCCCTGTCCCTTCCCTACGAAAAAGTACGCGTTTTAGCGATTTCATCTGCCAGCTGATAATATCACTTGATATGATAAGCTGTGATAAGTGAAGTAGTTAATGTTAAACAGTAAGTAACAAACTCGTTAGTCACTTCCCCTGTCCCTTCCCTACGAAAAAGTACGTGTTTTAGCGATTTCATCTGCCAGCTGATAATATCACTTGATATGATAAGCTGTAATAAGTGAAGTAGTTAATGTTAAACAGTAAGTAACAAACTTGTTAGTAACTTCTCCTGTCCCTTCCCTACGAAAAAGTACGTGTTTTAGCGATTTCATCTGCCAACTGATAATATCACTTGATATGATAAGCTGTAATAAGTGAAGTAGTTAATGTTAAACAGTAAGTAACAAACTTGTTAGTCACTTCCCCTGTCCCTTCCCTACGAAAAAGTACGTGTTTTAGCGATTTCATCTGCCAGCTGATAATATCACTTGATATGATAAGCTGTGATAAGTGAAGTAGTTAATGTTAAACAGTAAGTAACAAACTTGTTAGTCACTTCCCTTGTCCCTTCCCTACGAAAAAGTACGTGTTTTAGCGATTTCATCTGCCAGCTGATAATATCACTTGATATGATAAGCTGTAATAAGTGAAGTAGTTAATGTTAAACAGTAAGTAACAAACTTGTTAGTCACTTCCCCTGTCCCTTCCCTAAGAAAAAGTACGTGTTTTAGCGATTTCATCTGCCAACTGATAATATCACTTGATATGATAAGCAGTAATAAGTGAAGTAGTTAATGTTAAACAGTAAGTAACAAACTTGTTAGTAACTTCTCCTGTCCCTTCCCTACGAAAAAGTACGTGTTTTAGCGATTTCATCTGCCAGCTGATAATATCACTTGATATGATAAGCTGTAATAAGTGAAGTAGTTAATGTTAAACAGTAAGTAACAAACTTGTTAGTAACTTCTCCTGTCCCTTCTCTACGAAAAAGTACGTGTTTTAGCGATTTCATCTGCCCACTGATAATATCACTTGATATGATGAGCTGTAATAAGTGAAGTAGTTAATGTTAGACAGTAAGTAACAAACTTGTTAGTCACTTCCCCTGTCCCTTCCCATCGAAAAGTACAGCCTACAACGTGTTTTAGCGATTTCATCTGCCAACTGATAATATCACTTGATATGATAAGCTGTAATAAGTGAAGTAGTAAATGTTAAACAGTGAGTAACAAACTTGTTAGTCACTTTCCTTGTCCCTTCCCATCGAAAAGTACAGTCTACAACGTGTTTTAGCGATTTCATCTGCCAGCTGATAATATCACTTGATATGATAAGCTGTAATAAGTGAAGTAGTTAATGTTAAACAGTAAGTAACAAACTTGTTAGTCACTTTCTCTGTCCCTTCCCATCGAAAAGTACAGCCTACAACGTGTTTTAGCGATTTCATCTGCCAGCTGATAATATCACTTGATATGATAAGCTGTAATAAGTGAAGTAGTTAATGTTAAACAGTAAGTAACAAACTTGCTAGTAACTTTCCTTGTCCCTTCCCATCGAAAAGTACAGTCTACAACGTGTTTTAGCGATTTCATCTGCCAGCTGATAATATCACTTGATATGATAAGCTGTAATAAGTGAAGTAGTTAATGTTAAACAGTAAGTAACAAACTTGTTAGTCACTTCCCCTGTCCCTTCCCTACGAAAAAGTACGTGTTTTAGCGATTTCATCTGCCAACTGATAATATCACTTGGTATGATAAGCTGTAATAAGTGAAGTAGTTAATGTTAAACAGTAAGTAACAAACTTGTTAGTCACTTCGGCTGTCCCTTCCCTACGAAAAAGTACGTGTTTTAGCGATTTCATCTGCCAGCTGATAATATCACTTGATATGATGAGCTGTAATAAGTGAAGTAGTTAATGTTAAACAGTAAGTAACAAACTTGTTAGTCACTTCCCCTGTCCCTTCCCTACGAAAAAGCACGTGTTTTAGCGATTTCATCTGCCAGCTGATAATATCACTTGATATGATAAGCTGTAATAAGTGAAGTAGTTAATGTTAAACAGTAAGTAACAAACTTGTTAGTCACTTCTCCTGTCCCTTCCCTACGAAAAAGTACGTGTTTTAGCGATTTCATCTGCCAACTGATAATATCACTTGATATGATAAGCTGTAATAAGTGAAGTAGTTAATGTTAAACAGTAAGTAACAAACTTGTTAGTCACTTCCCCTGTCCCTTCCCTACGAAAAAGTACGTGTTTTAGCGATTTCATCTGCCAGCTGATAATATCACTTGATATGATAAGCTGTAATAAGTGAAGTAGTTAATGTTAAACAGTAAGTAACAAACTTGTTAGTCACTTCCTGTCCCTTCCCTACGAAAAAGTACGTGTTTTAGCGATTTCATCTGCCAGCTGATAATATCACTTGATATGATAAGCTGTAATAAGTGAAGTAGTTAATGTTAAACAGTAAGTAACAAACTTGTTAGTCACTTCCCTGTCCCTTCCCTACGAAAAAGTACGTGTTTTAGCGATTTCATCTGCCAGCTGATAATATCACTTGATATGATAAGCTGTAATAAGTGAAGTAGTTAATGTTAAACAGTAAGTAACAAACTTGTTAGTCACTTCTCCCTGTCCCTTCCCTACGAAAAAGTACGTGTTTTAGCGATTTCATCTGCCAGCTGATAATATCACTTGATATGATAAGCTGTAATAAGTGAAGTAGTTCATGTTAAACAGTAAGTAACAAACTTGTTAGTCACTTCTCCTGTCCCTTCCCTACGAAAAAGTACAACGTGTTTTAGTTGATTTTCATCTGCCAGCTGATAATATCACTTGATATGATAAGCTGTAATAAGTGAAGTAGTTAATGTTAAACAGTAAGTAACAAACTTGTTAGTCACTTCCTGTCCCTTCCCTACGAAAAAGTACGTGTTTTAGCGATTTCATCTGCCAACTGATAATATCACTTGATATGATAAGCTGTAATAAGTGAAGTAGTTAATGTTAAACAGTAAGTAACAAACTTGTTAGTCACTTCCTGTCCCTTCCCTACGAAAAAGTACGTGTTTTAGCGATTTCATCTGCCAGCTGATAATATCACTTGATATGATAAGCTGTAATAAGTGAAGTAGTTAATGTTAAACAGTAAGTAACAAACTTGTTAGTCACTTCCTGTCCCTTCCCTACGAAAAGTACAGCCTACAACGTGTTTTAGCGATTTCATCTGCCAACTGATAATATCACTTGATATGATAAGCTGTAATAAGTGAAGTAGTTAATGTTAAACAGTAAGTAACAAACTTGTTAGTCACTTCCCCTGTCCCTTCCCTACGAAAAGTACAGTCTACAACGTGTTTTAGCGATTTCATCTGCCAGCTGATAATATCACTTGATATGATAAGCTGTAATAAGTGAAGTAGTTAATGTTAAACAGTAAGTAACAAACTTGTTAGTCACTTCCCCTGTCCCTTCCCTACGAAAAAGTACGTGTTTTAGCGATTTCATCTGCCAACTGATAATATCACTTGATATGATAAGCTGTAATAAGTGAAGTAGTTAATGTTAAACAGTAAGTAACAAACTTGTTAGTCACTTTCCTTGTCCCTTCCCATCGAAAAGTACAGTCTACAACGTGTTTTAGCGATTTCATCTGCCAGCTGATAATATCACTTGATATGATAAGCTGTAATAAGTGAAGTAGTTAATGTTAAACAGTAAGTAACAAACTTGTTAGTCACTTCCCCTGTCCCTTCCCTACGAAAAAGTACGTGTTTTAGCGATTTCATCTGCCAACTGATAATATCACTTGATATGATAAGCTGTAATAAGTGAAGTAGTTAATGTTAAACAGTAAGTAACAAACTTGTTAGTCACTTCCCCTGTCCCTTCCCTACGACTAAGTACGTGTTTTAGCGATTTCATCTGCCAACTGATAATATCACTTGATATGATAAGCTGTAATAAGTGAAGTAGTTAATGTTAAACAGTAAGTAACAAACTTGTTAGTCACTTCCCCTGTCCCTTCCCTACGAAAAAGTACGTGTTTTAGCGATTTCATCTGCCAGCTGATAATATCACTTGATATGATAAGCTGTAATAAGTGAAGTAGTTAATGTTAAACAGTAAGTAACAAACTTGTTAGTCACTTCCCTGTCCCTTCCCTACGAAAAAGTACGTGTTTTAGCGATTTCATCTGCCAGCTGATAATATCACTTGATATGATAAGCTGTAATAAGTGAAGTAGTTAATGTTAAACAGTAAGTAACAAACTTGTTAGTCACTTCCCTGTCCCTTCCCTACGAAAAAGTACGTGTTTTAGCGATTTCATCTGCCAGCTGATAATATCACTTGATATGATAAGCTGTAATAAGTGAAGTAGTTAATGTTAAACAGTAAGTAACAAACTTGTTAGTCACTTCCCTGTCCCTTCCCTACGAAAAGTACAGCCTACAACGTGTTTTAGCGATTTCATCTGCCAGCTGATAATATCACTTGATATGATAAGCTGTAATAAGTGAAGTAGTTAATGTTAAACAGTAAGTAACAAACTTGTTAGTCACTTCCCCTGTCCCTTCCCTACGAAAAAGTACGTGTTTTAGCGATTTCATCTGCCAACTGATAATATCACTTGATATGATAAGCTGTAATAAGTGAAGTAGTTAATGTTAAACAGTAAGTAACAAACTTGTTAGTCACTTCCCCTGTCCCTTCCCTACGAAAAGTACAGTACGTGTTTTAGCGATTTCATCTGCCAGCTGATAATATCACTTGATATGATAAGCTGTAATAAGTGAAGTAGTTAATGTTAAACAGTAAGTAACAAACTTGTTAGTCACTTCCCTGTCCCTTCCCTACGAAAAAGTACGTGTTTTAGCGATTTCATCTGCCAGCTGATAATATCACTTGATATGATAAGCTGTAATAAGTGAAGCAGTTAATGTTAAACAGTAAGTAACAAACTTGTTAGTCATTTCCCTGTCCCTTCCCTACGAAAAAGTACGTGTTTTAGCGATTTCATCTGCCAGCTGATAATATCACTTGATATGATAAGCTGTAATAAGTGAAGTAGTTAATGTTAAACAGTAAGTAACAAACTTGTTAGTCACTTCCCCTGTCCCTTCCCTACGAAAAAGTACGTGTTTTAGCGATTTCATCTGCCAGCTGATAATATCACTTGATATGATAAGCTGTAATAAGTGAAGTAGTTAATGTTAAACAGTAAGTAACAAACTTGTTAGTCACTTCCCCTGTCCCTTCCCTACGAAAAAGTACGTGTTTTAGCGATTTCATCTGCCAGCTGATAATATCACTTGATATGATAAGCTGTAATAAGTGAAGTAGTTAATGTTAAACAGTAAGTAACAAACTTGTTAGTCACTTCCCTGTCCCTTCCCTACGAAAAGTACAGTACAACGTGTTTTAGCGATTTCATCTGCCAACTGATAATATCACTTGATATGATAAGCTGTAATAAGTGAAGTAGTTAATGTTAAACAGTAAGTAACAAACTTGTTAGTCACTTCCCCTGTCCCTTCCCTACGAAAAAGTACGTGTTTTAGCGATTTCATCTGCCAGCTGATAATATCACTTGATATGATAAGCTGTAATAAGTGAAGTAGTTAATGTTAAACAGTAAGTAACAAACTTGTTAGTCACTTCCCCTGTCCCTTCCCTACGAAAAAGTACGTGTTTTAGCGATTTCATCTGCCAACTGATAATATCACTTGATATGATAAGCTGTAATAAGTGAAGTAGTTAATGTTAAACAGTAAGTAACAAACTTGTTAGTCACTTCCCTGTCCCTTCCCTACGAAAAAGTACGTGTTTTAGCGATTTCATCTGCCAGCTGATAATATCACTTGATATGATAAGCTGTAATAAGTGAAGTAGTTAATGTTAAACAGTAAGTAACAAACTTGTTAGTCACTTCCCTGTCCCTTCCCTACGAAAAAGTACGTGTTTTAGCGATTTCATCTGCCAACTGATAATATCACTTGATATGATAAGCTGTAATAAGTGAAGTAGTTAATGTTAAACAGTAAGTAACAAACTTGTTAGTCACTTCCCTGTCCCTTCCCTACGAAAAAGTACGTGTTTTAGCGATTTCATCTGCCAGCTGATAATATCACTTGATATGATAAGCTGTAATAAGTGAAGTAGTTAATGTTAAACAGTAAGTAACAAACTTGTTAGTCACTTCCCTGTCCCTTCCCTACGAAAAAGCCTACAACGTGTTTTAGCGATTTCATCTGCCAACTAATAATATCACTTGATATGATAAGCTGTAATAAGTGAAGTAGTTATTGTTAAACAGTAAGTAACAAACTTGTTAGTCACTTCCCCTGTCCCTTCCCTACGAAAAAGTACGTGTTTTAGCGATTTCATCTGCCAGCTGATAATATCACTTGATATGATAAGCTGTAATAAGTGAAGTAGTTAATGTTAAACAGTAAGTAACAAACTTGTTAGTCACTTCCTGTCCCTTCCCTACGAAAAAGTACGTGTTTTAGCGATTTTCATCTGCCAGGTGATAATATCACTTGATATGATAAGCTGTAATAAGTGAAGTAGTTAATGTTAAACAGTAAGTAACAAGCTTGTTAGTCACTTCCCCTGTCCCTTCCCTACGAAAAAGTACGTGTTTTAGCGATTTAATCTACCAACTGATAACATCACTTGATATGATAAGCTGTAATAAGTGAAGTAGTTAATGTTAAACAGTAAGTAACAAACTTGTTAGTCACTTCCCTGTCCCTTCCCTACGAAAAAGTACGTGTTTTAGCGATTTCATCTGCCAGCTGATAATATCACTTGATATGATAAGCTGTAATAAGTGAAGTAGTTAATGTTAAACAGTAAGTAACAAACTTGTTAGTCACTTCCCTGTCCCTTCCCTACGAAAAGTACAGTCTACAACGTGTTTTAGCGATTTCATCTGCCAACTGATAATATCACTTGATATGATAAGCAGTAGTAAGTGAAGTAGTTAATATTAAACAGTAAGTAATAAACTTGTTAGTCACTTTCCTTGTCCCTTCCCTACGAAAAAGTACAGCCTACGACGTGTTTTAGCGATTTCATCTGCCAACTGATAATATCACTTGATATGATAAGCTGTAATAAGTGAAGTAGTTAATGTTAAACAGTAAGTAACAAACTGTCCCTTCCCTACGAAAAAGTACGTGTTTTAGCGATTTCATCTGCCAGCTGATAATATCACTTGATATGATAAGCTGTAATAAGTGAAGTAGTTAATGTTAAACAGTAAGTAACAAACTTGTTAGTCACTTCCCCTGTCCCTTCCCTACGAAAAAGTACGTGTTTTAGCGATTTCATCTGCCAGCTGATAATATCACTTGATATGATAAGCTGTAATAAGTGAAGTAGTTAATGTTAAACAGTAAGTAACAAACTTGTTAGTCACTTCCCCTGTCCCTTCCCTACGAAAAAGTACGTGTTTTAGCGATTTCATCTGCCCACTGATAATATCACTTGATATGATAAGCTGTAATAAGTGAAGTAGTTAATGTTAGACAGTAAGTAACAAACTGTCCCTTCCCTACGAAAAAGTACGTGTTTTAGCGATTTCATCTGCCAGCTGATAATATCACTTGATATGACAAGCTGTAATAAGTGAAGGAGTTAATGTTAAACAGTAAGTAACAAACTTGATAGTCACTTACCCTGTCCCTTCCCTACGAAAAAGTACGTGTTTTAGCGATTTCATCTGCCAGCTGATAATATCACTTGATATGATAAGCTGTAATAAGTGAAGTAGTTAATGTTAAACAGTAAGTAACAAACTTGTTAGTCACTTCCCCTGTCCCTTCCCTACGAAAAAGTACGTGTTTTAGCGATTTCATCTGCCAACTGATAATATCACTTGATATGATAAGCTGTAATAAGTGAAGTAGTTAATGTTAAACAGTAAGTAACAAACTTGTTAGTCACTTCCCCTGTCCCTTCCCTACGAAAAAGTACGTGTTTTAGCGATTTCATCTGCCAGCTGATAATATCACTTGATATGATAAGCTGTAATAAGTGAAGTAGTTAATGTTAAACAGTAAGTAACAAACTTGTTAGTCACTTCCTGTCCCTTCCCTACGAAAAAGTACGTGTTTTAGCGATTTCATCTGCCCACTGATAATATCACTTGATATGATAAGCTGTAATAAGTGAAGTAGTTAATGTTAAACAGTAAGTAAGAAACTTGTTAGTCACTTCCCCTGTCCCTTCCCTACGAAAAAGTACGTGTTTTAGCGATTTCATCTGCCAACTGATAATATCACTTGATATGATAAGCTGTAATAAGTGAAGTAGTTAATGTTAAACAGTTAGTAACAAACTTGTTAGTCACTTTGCTTGTCCCTTCCCATCAAAAAGTACAGCCTACAACGTGTTTTAGCGATTTGATCTACCAACTGATAATATCACTTGATATGATAAGCTGTAATAAGTGAAGTAGTTAATGTTAAACAGTAAGTAACAAACTTGTTAGTCACTTCCCCTGTTCTTTCCCTACAAAAACGTACGTGTCTTAGCGATTTCATCTGCCAACTGATAATATCACTTGATATGATAAGCTGTAATAAGTGAAGTAGTTAATGTTAAACAGTTAGTAACAAACTTGTTAGTCACTTCCCCTGTCCCTTCCCTACGAAAAAGTACGTGTTTTAGCGATTTGATCTGCCAACTGATAATATCACTTGATATGATAAGCAGTAATAAGTGAAGTAGTTAATGTTAAACAGTAAGTAATAAACTTGTTAGTCACTTTCCTTGTCCCTTCCCATCGAAAAAGTACATTACGTGTTTTAGCGATTTCATCTGCCCACTGATAATATCACTTGATATGATAAGCTGTAATAAGTGAAGTAGTTAATGTTAAACAGTAAGTAACAAACTTGTTAGTCACTTCCCCTGTCCCTTCCCTACGAAAAAGCCTACAACGTGTTTTAGCGATTTCATCTGCCAGCTGATAATATCACTTGATATGATAAGCTGTAATAAGTGAAGTAGTTAATGTTAAACAGTAAGTAACAAACTTGTTAGTCACTTCCCTGTCCCTTCCCTACGAAAAGTACAGTACAACGTGTTTTAGCGATTTCATCTGCCAACTGATAATATCACTTGATATGATAAGCTGTAATAAGTGAAGTAGTTAATGTTAAACAGTAAGTAACAAACTTGTTAGTCACTTCCCCTGTCCCTTCCCTACGAAAAGTACGTGTTTTAGCGATTTCATCTGCCAACTGATAATATCACTTGATATGATAAGCTGTAATAAGTGAAGTAGTTAATGTTAAACAGTAAGTAACAAACTTGTTAGTCACTTCCCCTGTCCCTTCCTACGAAAAAAGTACGTGTTTTTAGCGATTTCATCTGCCAACTGATAATATCACTTGATATGATAAGCTGTAATAAGTGAAGTAGTTAATGTTAAACAGTAAGTAACAAACTTGTTAGTCACTTCCCTGTCCCTTCCCTAAGAAAAAGTACGTGTTTTAGCGATTTCATCTGCCAACTGATAACATCACTTGATATGATAAGCTGTAATAAGTAAAGTAGTTAATGTTAAACAGTAAGTAACAAACTTGTTAGTCACTTCCCTGTCCCTTCCCTACGAAAAAGTACGTGTTTTAGCGATTTCATCTGCCAACTGATAATATCACTTGATATGATAAGCTGTAATAAGTGAAGTAGTTAATGTTAAACAGTAAGTAACAAACTTGTTAGTCACTTCCCCTGTCCCTTCCCTACGAAAAAGTACGTGTTTTAGCGATTTCATCTGCCAGCTGATAATATCACTTGATATGATAAGCTGTAATAAGTGAAGTAGTTAATGTTAAACAGTAAGTAACAAACTTGTTAGTCACTTGCCCTGTCCCTTCCCTACGAAAAAGTACGTGTTTTAGCGATTTCATCTGCCCACTGATAATATCACTTGATATGATAAGCTGTAATAAGTGAAGTAGTTAATGTTAAACAGTAAGTAACAAACTTGTTAGTCACTTCCCCTGTCCCTTCCCTACGAAAAAGTACGTGTTTTAGCGATTTCATCTGCCAGCTGATAATATCACTTGATATGATAAGCTGTAATAAGTGAAGTAGTTAATGTTAAACAGTAAGTAACAAACTTGTTAGTCATTTCCCTGTCCCTTCCCTACGAAAAGTACAGCCTACGACGTGTTTTAGCGATTTCATCTGCCAACTGATAATATCACTTGATATGATAAGCTGTAATAAGTGAAGTAGTTAATGTTAAACAGTAAGTAACAAACTTGTTAGTCACTTCCCCTGTCCCTTCCCTACGAAAAAGTACGTGTTTTAGCGATTTCATCTGCCCACTGATAATATCACTTGATATGATAAGCTGTAATAAGTGAAGTAGTTAATGTTAAACAGTAAGTAACAAACTTGTTAGTAACTTCTCCTGTCCCTTCCCTACGAAAAAGTACGTGTTTTAGCGATTTCATCTGCCAACTGATAATATCACTTGATATGATAAGCTGTAATAAGTGAAGTAGTTAATGTTAAACAGTAAGTAACAAACTTGTTAGTCACTTCCCCTGTCCCTTCCCTACGAAAAAGTACGTGTTTTAGCGATTTCATCTGCCAACTGATAATATCACTTGATATGATAAGCTGTAATAAGTGAAGTAGTTAATGTTAAACAGTAAGTAACAAACTTGTTAGTCACTTCTCCTGTCCCTTCCCTACGAAAAAGTACAACGTGTTTTAGCGATTTCATCTGCCAACTGATAATATCACTTGATATGATAAGCTGTAATAAGTGAAGAAGTTAATGTTAAACAGTAAGTAACAAACTTGTTAGTCACTTCCCCTGTCCCTTCCCTACGAAAAAAAAACGTGTTTTAGCGATTTGATCTACCAACTGATAATATCACTTGATATGATAAGCAGTAATAAGTGAAGTAGTTAATGTTAAACAGTAAGTAATAAACTTGTTAGTCACTTCCCTGTCCCTTCCCTACGAAAAGTACTACGTGTTTTAGCGATTTCATCTGCCAACTGATAATATCACTTGATATGATAAGCTGTAATAAGTGAAGTAGTTAATGTTAAACAGTAAGTAACAAACTTGTTAGTCACTTCCCTGTCCCTTCCCTACGAAAAAGTACGTGTTTTAGCGATTTCATCTGCCAACTGATAATATCACTTGATATGATAAGCTGTAATAAGTGAAGTAGTTAATGTTAAACAGTAAGTAACAAACTTGTTAGTCACTTTCCCTGTCCCTTCCCTACGAAAAGTACAGTACGTGTTTTAGCGATTTCATCTGCCAGCTGATAATATCACTTGATATGATAAGCTGTAATAAGTGAAGTAGTTAATGTTAAACAGTAAGTAACAAACTTGTTAGTCACTTCCCTGTCCCTTCCCTACGAAAAGAAGTACGTGTTTTAGCGATTTCATCTGCCAACTGATAATATCACTTGATATGATAAGCTGTAATAAGTGAAGTAGTTAATGTTAAACAGTAAGTAACAAACTTGTTAGTCACTTCCCTGTCCCTTCCCTACGAAAAAGTAATACAACGTGTTTTAGCGATTTCATCTGCCAGCTGATAATATCACTTGATATGATAAGCTGTAATAAGTGAAGTAGTTAATGTTAAACAGTAAGTAACAAACTTGTTAGTCACTTCCCTGTCCCTTCCCTACGAAAAGTACGTGTTTTAGCGATTTCATCTGCCAACTGATAATATCACTTGATATGATAAGCTGTAATAAGTGAAGTAGTTAATGTTAAACAGTAAGTAACAAACTTGTTAGTCACTTCCTGTCCCTTCCCTACGAAAAAGTACGTGTTTTAGCGATTTCATCTGCCCACTGATAATATCACTTGATATGATAAGCTGTAATAAGTGAAGTAGTTAATGTTAAACAGTAAGTAACAAACTTGTTAGTCACTTCCCTGTCCCTTCCCTACGAAAAAGTACGTGTTTTAGCGATTTCATCTGCCCACTGATAATATCACTTGATATGATAAGCTGTAATAAGTGAAGTAGTTAATGTTAAACAGTAAGTAACAAACTTGTTAGTCACTTCCCTGTCCCTTCCCATCGAAAAGTACAGCCTACGACGTGTTTTAGCGATTTCATCTGCCCACTGATAATATCACTTGATATGATAAGCTGTAATAAGTGAAGTAGTTAATGTTAAACAGTAAGTAACAAACTTGTTAGTCACTTCCCTGTCCCTTCCCTACGAAAAAGTACGTGTTTTAGCGATTTCATCTGCCCACTGATAATATCACTTGATATGATAAGCTGTAATAAGTGAAGTAGTTAATGTTAAACAGTAAGTAACAAACTTGTTAGTCACTTCCCTGTCCCTTCCCTACGAAAAAGTACGTGTTTTAGCGATTTCATCTGCCCACTGATAATATCACTTGATATGATAAGCTGTAATAAGTGAAGTAGTTAATGTTAAACAGTAAGTAACAAACTTGTTAGTCACTTCCTGTCCCTTCCCTACGAAAAAGTACGTGTTTTAGCGATTTCATCTGCCAACTGATAATATCACTTGATATGATAAGCTGTAATAAGTGAAGTAGTTAATGTTAAACAGTAAGTAACAAACTTGTTAGTCACTTCCCTGTCCCTTCCCTACGAAAAAGTACGTGTTTTAGCGATTTCATCTGCCCACTGATAATATCACTTGATATGATAAGCTGTAATAAGTGAAGTAGTTAATGTTAAACAGTAAGTAACAAACTTGTTAGTCACTTCCTGTCCCTTCCCATCGAAAAGTACAGCCTACAACGTGTTTTAGCGATTTCATCTGCCAACTGATAATATCACTTGATATGATAAGCTGTAATAAGTGAAGTAGTTAATGTTAAACAGTAAGTAACAAACTTGTTAGTCACTTCCCCTGTCCCTTCTCTAAAAAAAAGTACGTGTTTTAGCGATTTCATCTGCCAACTGATAATATCACTTGATGTGATAAGCTGTAATAAGTGAAGTAGTTAATGTTAAACAGTAAGTAACAAACTTGTTAGTCACTTCCCCTGTCCCTTCCCTACGAAAAAGTACGTGTTTTAGCGATTTCATCTGCCAACTGATAATATCACTTGATATGATAAGCTGTAATAAGTGAAGTAGTTAATGTTAAACAGTAAGTAACAAACTTGTTAGTCACTTCCCCTGTCCCTTCCCTACGAAAAGTGTACGTGTTTTAGCGATTTCATCTGCCAACTGATAATATCACTTGATATGATAAGCTGTAATAAGTGAAGTAGTTAATGTTAAACAGTAAGTAACAAACTTGTTAGTCACTTCCCCTGTCCCTTCCCTACGAAAAAGTACGTGTTTTAGCGATTTCATCTGCCCACTGATAATATCACTTGATATGATAAGCTGTAATAAGTGAAGTAGTTAATGTTAAACAGTAAGTAACAAACTTGTTAGTAACTTCTCTGTCCCTTCCCTACGAAAAAGTACGTGTTTTAGCGATTTCATCTGCCCACTGATAATATCACTTGATATGATAAGCTGTAATAAGTGAAGTAGTTAATGTTAAACAGTAAGTAACAAACTTGTTAGTCACATCCCCTGTCCCTTCTCTACGAAAAAGTACGTGTTTTAGCGATTTCATCTGCCAGCTGATAATATAACTTGATATGATAAGCTGTAATAAGTGAAGTGGTTGATGTTAAACAGTAAGTAACAAACTTGTTAGTCACTTCTCCTGTCCCTTCCCTACGAAAAAGTACGTGTTTTAGCGATTTCATCTGCCAGCTGATAATATCACTTGATATGATAAGCTGTAATAAGTGAAGTAGTTAATGTTAAACAGTAAGTAACAAACTTGTTAGTCACTTCCCCTGTCCCTTCCCTACGAAAAAGTACGTGTTTTAGCGATTTCATCTGCCAACTGATAATATCACTTGATATGATAAGCTGTAATAAGTGAAGTAGTTAATGTTAAACAGTAAGTAACAAACTTGTTAGTCACTTCCTGTCCCTTCCTACGAAAAAGTACGTGTTTTAGCGATTTCATCTGCCCACTGATAATATCACTTGATATGATAAGCTGTAATAAGTGAAGTAGTTAATGTTAAACAGTAAGTAACAAACTTGTTAGTCACTTCCCCTGTCCCTTCCCTACGAAAAAGTACGTGTTTTAGCGATTTCATCTGCCCACTGATAATATCACTTGATATGATAAGCTGTAATAAGTGAAGTAGTTAATGTTAAACAGTAAGTAACAAACTTGTTAGTCACATCCCCTGTCCCTTCCCTGAGAAAAAGTACGTGTTTTAGCGATTTCATCTGCCCACTGATAATATCACTTGATATGATAAGCTGTAATAAGTGAAGTAGTTAATGTTAAACAGTAAGTAACAAACTTGTTAGTCACTTCCCCTGTCCCTTCCCTACGAAAAAGTACGTGTTTTAGCGATTTCATCTGCCAACTGATAATATCACTTGATATGATAAGCTGTAATAAGTGAAGTAGTTAATGTTAAACAGTAAGTAACAAACTTGTTAGTCACTTCTCCTGTCCCTTCCCTAAGAAAAAGTACGTGTTTTAGCGATTTCATCTGCCCACTGATAATATCACTTGATATGATAAGCTGGAATAAGTGAAGTAGTTAATGTTAGACAGTAAGTAACAAACTTGTTAGTCACTTCTCCTGTCCCTTCCCTACGAAAAAGTACGTGTTTTAGCGATTTCATCTGCCAGCTGATAATATCACTTGATATGATAAGCTGTAATAAGTGAAGTAGTTAATGTTAAACAGTAAGTAACAAACTTGTTAGTCACTTCCCCTGTCCCTTCCCTAAGAAAAAGTACGTGTTTTAGCGATTTCATCTGCCCACTGATAATATCACTTGATATGATAAGCTGTAATAAGTGAAGTAGTTAATGTTAAACAGTAAGTAACAAACTTGTTAGTCACTTCCCCTGTCCCTTCCCTACGAAAAAGTACGTGTTTTAGCGATTTCATCTGCCAGCTGATAATATCACTTGATATGATAAGCTGTAATAAGTGAAGTAGTTAATGTTAAACAGTAAGTAACAAACTTGTTAGTCACTTCCCCTGTCCCTTCCCTACGAAAAAGTACAGCCTACAACGTGTTTTAGCGATTTGATCTACCAACTGATAATATCACTTGATATGATAAGCTGTAATAAGTGAAGTAGTTAATGTTAAACAGTAAGTAACAAACTTGTTAGTCACTTTCCTGTCCCTTCCCTACGAAAAAGTACGTGTTTTAGCGATTTCATCTGCCCACTGATAATATCACTTGATATGATAAGCTGTAATAAGTGAAGTAGTTAATGTTAAACAGTAAGTAACAAACTTGTTAGTCACTTCCCCTGTCCCTTCCCTACGAAAAAGTACGTGTTTTAGCGATTTCATCTGCCCACTGATAATATCACTTGATATGATAAGCTGTAATAAGTGAAGTAGTTAATGTTAAACAGTAAGTAACAAACTTGTTGGTCATTTCCCCTAACCCTTCCCTAAGAAAAAGTACGTGTTTTAGCGATTTCATCTGCCCACTGATAATATCACTTGATATGATAAGCTGTAATAAGTGAAGTAGTTAATGTTAAACAGTAAGTAACAAACTTGTTAGTCATTTCCCCTGTCCCTTCCCTAAGAAAAAGTACGTGTTTTAGCGATTTCATCTGCCCACTGATAATATCACTTGATATGATAAGCTGTAATAAGTGAAGTAGTTAATGTTAAACAGTAAGTAACAAACTTGTTAGTCACTTCCCCTGTCCCTTCCCTACGAAAAAGTACGTGTTTTAGCGATTTCATCTGCCAGCTGATAATATCACTTGATATGACAAGCTGTAATAAGTGAAGTAGTTAATGTTAAACAGTAAGTAACAAACTTGTTAGTCACTTCCCCTGTCCCTTCCCTAAGAAAAAGTACGTGTTTTAGCAATTTCATCTGCCCACTGATAATATCACTTGATATGATAAGCTGTAATAAGTGAAGTAGTTAATGTTAAACAGTAAGTAACAAACTTGTTAGTCATTTCCCCTGTCCCTTCCCTAAGAAAAAGTACGTGTTTTAGCGATTTCATCTGCCAGCTTATAATATCACTTGATATGATAAGCTGTGATAAGTGAAGTAGTTAATGTTAAACAGTAAGTAACAAATTTGTTAGTCATTTCCCCTGTCCCTTCCCTAAGAAAAAGTACGTGTTTTAGCGATTTCATCTGCCCACTGATAATATCACTTGATATGATAAGCTGTAATAAGTGAAGTAGTTAATGTTAAAGGCACAGTACACCCTCAGATATGAATTTTGAGATTTTCATGTAATTGTGTAGAAGACCCCTCCTGTATAACACGTGCCAAATGCGAGGTCTCAATTCCTCCGAATAAGCGAGATATAAGCGGCCACCACAAGCCCGACCCCCTTCGCTCACCACCACAGGCCCGACCCCCTTCCTGATTTTCAAACTCGATAGCGGCTATATGGATGGGTAAATTCCCACAAGTCTCTGTTCTTCAGTCCATTGCCGGGCTATCTCCTTATCCTGGCTTGCTTTCGCGTAACGATTACGATTGAAGAGAAATACAGGCATGAGACAACTCGTCCACCAATTTTTCACCCTCAAATTAAAGGCATTTTCAAGGAGCCATAACTCTGTTCATATGGGGTCTTGGACGATTTCATAGAGACCACTGTGATCAGCGTGTGACTCTCTCCAAGACAAGCATCAAATCTGAAAATTAAATTTTTGGGTGTCCTGTGCCTTTAAACAGTAAGTAACAAACTTGTTAGTCATTTCCCCTGTCCCTTCCCTAAGAAAAAGTACGTGTTTTAGCGATTTCATCTGCCCACTGATAATATCACTTGATATGATAAGCTGTGATAAGTGAAGTAGTTAATGTTAAACAGTAAGCAACAAACTTGTTAGTCATTTCCCCTGTCCCTTCCCTAAGAAAAAGTACGTGTTTTAGCGATTTCATCTGCCCACTGATAATATCACTTGATATGATAAGCTGTAATAAGTGAAGTAGTTAATGTTAAACAGTAAGTAACAAACTTGTTAGTCACTTCCCCTGTCCCTTCCCTACGAAAAAGTACGTGTTTTAGCGATTTCATCTGCCAGCTGATAATATCACTTGATATGATAAGCTGTAATAAGTGAAGTAGTTAATGTTAAACAGTAAGTAACAAACTTGCTAGTCATTTCCCCTGTCCCTTCCCTAAGAAAAAGTACGTGTTTTAGCGATTTCATCTGCCCACTGATAATATCACTTGATATGATAAGCTGTAATAAGTGAAGTAGTTAATGTTAAACAGTAAGTAACAAACTTGTTAGTAACTTCTCCTGTCCCTTCCCTACGAAAAAGTACGTGTTTTAGCGATTTCATCTGCCAGCTGATAATATCACTTGATATGATAAGCTGTAATAAGTGAAGTAGTTAATGTTAAACAGTAAGTAACAAACTTGTTAGTCATTTCCCCTGTCCCTTCCCTAAGAAAAAGTACGTGTTTTAGCGATTTCATCTGCCCACTGATAATATCACTTGATATGATAAGCTGTAATAAGTGAAGTAGTTAATGTTAAACAGTAAGTAACAAACTTGTTAGTCATTTCCCCTGTCCCTTCCCTAAGAAAAAGTACGTGTTTTAGCGATTTCATCTGCCCACTGATAATATCACTTGATATGATAAGCTGTAATAAGTGAAGTAGTTAATGTTAAACAGTAAGTAACAAACTTGTTAGTCACTTCCCCTGTCCCTTCCCTAAGAAAAAGTACGTGTTTTAGCGATTTCATCTGCCCACTGATAATATCACTTGATATGATAAGCTGTAATAAGTGAAGTAGTTAATGTTAAACAGTAAGTAACAAACTTGTTAGTCACTTCCCCTGTCCCTTCCCTACGAAAAAGTACGTGTTTTAGCGATTTCATCTGCCAACTGATAATATCACTTGATATGATAAGCTGTAATAAGTGAAGTAGTTAATGTTAAATAGTAAGTAACAAACTTGTTAGTCCTTTCCCCTGTCCCTTCCCTAAGAAAAAGTACGTGTTTTAGCGATTTCATCTGCCCACTGATAATATCACTTGATATGATAAGCTGTAATAAGTGAAGTAGTTAATGTTAGACAGTAAGTAACAAACTTGTTAGTCACTTTCCCTGTCCCTTCCCTACGAAAAAGTACGTGTTTTAGCGATTTCATCTGCCAGCTGATAATATCACTTGATATGATAAGCTGTAATAAGTGAAGTAGTTAATGTTAAACAGTAAGTAACAAACTTGTTAGTCATTTCCTGTCCCTTCCCTAAGAAAAAGTACGTGTTTTAGCGATTTCATCTGCCCACTGATAATATCACTTGATATGATAAGCTGTAATAAGTGAAGTAGTTAATGTTAAACAGTAAGTAGCAAACTTGTTAGTCCCTCCCCCGTCCCTTCCCTACGAAAAAGTACGTGTTTTAGCGATTTCATCTGCCAACTGATAATATCACTTGATATGATAAGCAGTAGTAAGTGAAGTAGTTAATGTTAAACAGTAAGTAATAAACTTGTTAGTCACTTTCCTTGTCCCTTCCCATCGAAAAGTACAGCCTACAACGTGTTTTAGCGATTTGATCTACCAACTGGTAATATCACTTGATATGATAAGCTGTAATAAGTGAAGTAGTTAATGTTAAACAGTAAGTAACAAACTTGTTAGTCGCTTCCCCTGTCCCTTCCCTACGAAAAAGTACGTGTTTTAGCGATTTCATCTGCCAACTGATAATATCACTTGATATGATAAGCTGTGGGGGTGTGTATACAAGTCTGTTGGTACCTGCTCGTTGGTGCCCCTGCTTCTACTGAACCCAGCAGACGTTTGAGTGTACACAGGGAACGTTCGAGCGATATAGCGTGCACAACTATATCGCGAAAGTATCCCGCACATTGCATAAAGGTGTCGCCGTCCGGCACACTAAGGCCTCTGGTCCATAACACCTTAGGATCCGTACCTAGGGAGTCATGGAGTCTTTGGTCACAAGCCACAATTTCGCCACCCTGAACTGTCGATCGCTGTCGAGTGATATCCAAAAAACTGCGCTATCCAGACTTCTGAGCTATTTCCATGCACCGTTTGCTGCTTTGCAGGAAACCCGCCTCAGGGATAGACCCGTCATCAGCGTCGGAGAGTACACCATCTACTGCGGTAACGCTGACGATAGGAGAGTGGGAGGCTGTGCAATAGCTGTAAGGAAGGATTTCAATGGTATGGTCAAGGAGTTTGGCTCAACGTCGTGTCGGAATGCATTCGTACGACTGCGGATCACAGAGGATTCAATCTGTGGATAGTGAGTGCTCATGCGCCCACTGAAACCGCCGAAGACAATTCGAAGGATGCGTTTTATGAGGAACTCAATACGTTGCTGGCCAGGATACCTTGTCAACATGCTGTTGTCGTGGGGATTGACGCAAATGCGAAGATGGGACTTGATCAGGAATCCGAAGTACTCGGTAAATGGTTCTACCCAGTGGAGCGAACATCGGACAATGGCTACCGCCTTGTCGACTTTTGTGAACGCAGTGGTCTGATTATTGCATCGACATTCAAGAGGAATCATCGCCGCCATCAGCTTACGTGGCAGGGACCAACCCGGCTATCTCCAGAAGAGCAGCGGAAGCGGAAGATGACAACTTTGAAACTACAGCTTGACTATGTCCTGACGAGGAATATTCCAGTATCGGACATTCGAAGATCTAGAGCTGTGTGGATGTCGCATTCGATTCGGATCACCGTCCTGTTCTGTTGAACTTCACTGCGAGGATTCATAAGAGGAAGCGAGGGGCTCAGCCTCTCCAGAGGATTGACATGACAAGTCTCAGAGATGAAGAGTGCAGAAGGAATTTCCGACAACGCGTTTCTATTCACATCGGAGTACGGACTAAGAAGAAACTTTGCGACGCGGATTCTTTGTCAAGTGCATCCAGGACGCTTCTGAAAGAGGCACTCCCGGTTGTACAGCCTAAGAAGAAGTTCGCCTACGTCTCAGAAGAAACAACATCTACCTACAACAGAGTATGTGCTCTCCGAACTGCAGGAAACTTCGTGGAGGAGAAGCGTCTGAGGAGGAAGTTGCGTCGGCAGCTTCAAAGTGACCGCGAACGAGAGTGGACGTGTAGAGCTAAGGAGTTCGAGAAGGCTTGGGAGGAGAAGAATCCGAAGAAAGCCTACACGTTGCTGCGACAGTATAGCGGGAAGATGAAGAGATGTTCTCCTGTATTGAACACTACCAATGGAGTTGCAGTTGGTGATGCGACGCTGCCAATATGGAAGGATTACTTCAGTTCACTACTGAATCGTCCAGCGCCATCAGTACCTGAGCTCCCGCATGTTCAGAGAGCACATTACGATGTCAGTGAGGAACCGCCGACTGAGTCTGAAGTTTTGGATTGTGTCCGGAAAATGAAGAATGGAAAGGCAGGTGGAGATGACAACATCACTGCTGAAATGCTGAAAGCTCTTCCTCCGTCTGGGATTCGTGAAATGACCAACACCATCCGTGCCATATGGATGAGCGAAAGGATACCCGATTCGTGGAGACATGCGATCATTGTACCTCTTCACAAGAAGCTATCCGTCACGGATCCTAAGAACTACAGAGGAATCTCTCTACTTCGTGTCATGTACAAGGTTTTAGAACGCATCATTCTCGAGCGACTTATCAAACATCGTGAAGGAACGACCAGAGATGAGCAAGCCGGTTTTCGACCTGGAAGATCGACCATCGACCAAGTGTTCGTCGTGAGAAGAGTAATTGAATCGTGGCAGCGGTTTTCGAAGCCATTACAGCTTGCTTTTTGGACTTCGAAGCCGCGTTCGACTCTCCTCATCGTGATCGATTGCTCAATGCTCTGCGAGCAGATGGAGTCCCGGAAAAGTATGTTCGGTTAATCGAGGACATGAACAAAGGAACAACAGCAGCAGTTCGTACACCTGTCGGATTTACGTCAGCTTTCGAGGTGAAAACAGGAGTAAGGCAAGGAGCCGTTGCAGGACCTTTTCTTTTCAACTTCGCCGTTGATGACATCATGCGTAGAGTTGCAGAACAGTTTCCTGCGGATGTGATCCTAACACCATCAGGACGCTCCCTTGTCGACCTGGAGTACGCCGACGACATTGTGTTATTCGCTGAAAACAACGCAAAACTGCAAAGGATTGTGAACCTCGTTTCGAAGTATGCCGCAGCCTATGGACTTCGTCTTCGTCCCGACAAATGCAAGCAGATGTGGGTCTCTCAGAGGCCTTCAACTGGAGTTTGTGTGGACGGACAACGTATCGAACTGGTGGACGATTTCTGTTATTTGGGCTGTTTGCTGAAGAACGATGGTAGTTATGCAGCGGATATTCGACAACGATGTGCGAAAGCTACGTCTGCATTCAATTCTCTAACCAAGTGTTTGTGGTCTACCACCATCGCGAAGGAAGTCAAGTTGCGCGTCTACCTATCCGCTATTCGCCCTATCATGATGTACGGATCGGAGACGTGGGCAGCACCGAAAACGCAGATGGAAAGGTTGGATTGCACGAGGAGGAAGCTTTAGGCGTTTGCTTGATATTTCTGGCCGCGTGTATGCCATAACGAAGACCTTTACAATGAAATCGACGCAGTACATCAACGCTTGACACGAGGGAGGTGCCAGCATCTCCTAACGCCATCTCAAGCAGCAATGGAAAGTCGACTTCGACTGCTCGGGCATATACTAAGAAGAACGCCGGATCGTCTCGTACAACACGCTTTAAAAATGCTTCCAAATCCTGTCTGGAAACGGCCACCTGGGCGTAGGCGAAAGTTCTGGACGGATGTGGTTAAAGAGGATTTAAAGTCACTCGGCATCGAAAGACAGTTCAGGCGCGATGTTTCGTTTCGCAGGAAATGGAATAGTGACAGCTGGATGGAATGTGTTCAAATTGTGGCTGAAGACCGTGAAAAATGGACACGGCTGACTACTAGGACGGCACACCTCGGTGAAGATGCGGAATGACCGCGTCAGGCGAAAGCCAACCGATTAAGTCAAGTAAGTCATGATAAGCAGTAAGAAGTAAAGTAGTTAATGTGAAACAGTAAGTAACAAACTTGTTAGTCATTTCCCCTGTCCCTCCCCTAAGAAAAAGTACGTGTTTTAGCGATTTCATCTGCCCACTGATAATATCACTTGATATGATAAGCTGTAATAAGTGAAGTAGTTAATGTTAAACAGTAAGTAACAAACTTGTTAGTCACTTTCCCTGTCCCTTCCCTACGAAAAAGTACGTGTTTTAGCGATTTCATCTGCCAGCTGATAATATCACTTGATATGATAAGCTGTAATAAGTGAAGTAGTTAATGTTAAACAGTAAGTAACAAACTTGTTAGTCATTTCCCCTGTCCCTTCCCTAAGAAAAAGTACGTGTTTTAGCGATTTCATCTGCCCACTGATAATATCACTTGATATGATAAGCTGTAATAAGTGAAGTAGTTAATGTTAAACAGTAAGTAACAAACTTGTTAGTCATTTCCCCTGTCCCTTCCCTACGAAAAAGTACGTGTTTTAGCGATTTCATCTGCCAACTGATAATATCACTTGATATGATAAGCAGTAGTAAGTGAAGTAGTTAATGTTAAACAGTAAGTAATAAACTTGTTAGTCACTTTCCTTGTCCCTTCCCATCGAAAAGTACAGCCTACAACGTGTTTTAGCGATTTGATCTACCAACTGGTAATATCACTTGATATGATAAGCTGTAATAAGTGAAGTAGTTAATGTTGAACAGTAAGTAACAAACTTGTTAGTCACTTCCCCTGTCCCTTCTCTACGAAAAAGTACGTGTTTAGCGATTTCATCTGCCAACTGATAATATCACTTGATATGATAAGCAGTAGTAGGTGAAGTAGTTAATGTTAAACAGTAAGTAACAAACTTGATAGTCACTTTCCTTGTCCCTTCCCATCGAAAAGTACAGCCTACGACGTGTTTTAGCGATTTGATCTACCGACTGATAACATCACTTGATATGATAAGCAGTAATAAGTGAAGTAGTTAATGTTAAACAGTAGGTAACAAACTTGTTAGTCACTTCCCTTGTCCCTTCCCATCGAAAAGTACAGCCTACGACGTGTTTTAGCGATTTGATCTACCAACTGATAACATCACTTGATATGATAAGCAGTAATAAGTGAAGTAGTTAATGTTGAACAGTAAGTACTCATTGTCTACCTACTCACCAGCCCGCTTATCTGTCCACATACCAACTTACCTGCCTGCCCAACTGATCGCATGCGACCATTGCCAGTGGCCACTACTAAGGGTGCGCAACGCACGAGGAGCGAAGCACGAAGCACGAAGCAGGAAGCAGCAACGAGTTACACGCACAACAAGAATTTTTGCTAAGGTATCGCCGATCTAACTTTGTTAGTTTTGAACCGATTTGGCTCAAATTTTCTCAGCATGTGCCTCCTGGACCCTCTCACCTATATCCCGATGGAAATCTCTGGAGAATTTGTTTAACAGGTTTTATTAACTACTTTACAGAATTCTAAGTGATCACAAGTCCCGGGCAAAACCAAACCTCTCCAGCCGCGAAGCGATACTAACACGGTGGCAGCGGACATCTTCCGCTCAAAAGGTGGACTTACGGAGTGAGCTTTCCTATCTTTCCGTGTCCTCTGCGATGCTCCCTACAGTACGCCAGAACTGTCAGGGGGAGGAGGCGCTTGGTAGGACAGATTTACGAATAAATAAATCTCGGACCACTTTTTAGGCCTCTGAAGAAGACGTAAAGTCGAAACGTCAGGCCGTTAATAAAGTTCCACCTAAAAACCTCGTTTGGCATAGCAGTAAAGAATCTAACGTTTATTTTTGAAATAAATAACTTTGAACCGAGTTGTAGTAACTTTGAACCGAGTTGTAGAGAAACGACGCCAAACGGCGCGCTCCGGCGCCCCAGCGCGCCTGATGACCAAAAGATACGCTCGGTATTGTAGCGGTTCTAGGGGTCCAAATCCCGTTGAGCGAATTCAAACATCCCAGGGGCTCGTTCTCGGCTCACTGAAGAGTTAGGGGTCTTTAACTCGGGCTGTGAGTAGTACTAGTGAAAAGCTTCAAAACAAATCCCGTATGGACAGGATCCATGAAAAAACGTTTTTTCTCCTTTTTTTTACTATTTACCCGAGAATTTTTTTTTGGTAAGAAGGAAATAGGTCCCAAAATGCTGCAAAAGTTTAATCATTTCTGTATAGGTAAGAAAACGACTTTTTCCGACCTTGACCACCTCCGGTACATTTTTGGATCTCATCCTGGGAGAATAAAGCATCTCCACATCACACTTTGAGAATGAGATTGTGCGAGGAGCCAGAAGGCTGTTTCATCTTAAAGGCAGTGTTCACGATAATCTTCAATTCTGAGAATATTCGCTATATTGATTGAGTGATCCCCGGGTAGATTTAAAATGACGTAGAACTTGAGAAAAACGCACCAGAAGTACACGAAATCCTCAAGTATCACCCGCCGCTTAAAGGCACAGTCCAAGCTCAGGGACGACATTTGAGATTTCCACATAATTGTGAAGTAGACCCACCCCGTATACCACATGCCAAGTGCGAGCTCTCAGTTCCTCCGAATAAGCGAGATATAGGAGGAAGCCACCCTGGGGCGCCCACCTCCGGAAGCCACTTTAGCACGCCCCTTTTACGATTTTTCGAGCTCACCAGTGGCGAGGTTAGCGATGCTTTCCAATCAGAAGCCCCGTTCTTCCCTTCATTCTCAGCCTCTTTCTTCATTCAGGTCAGCTCGCATGCAGCGGTTTGCAAATGACGGAAGTTATAAGCCACGGACAACTCGTCCACCATGCTTCCGTAGCTCAATTTTTGAGGGGCCATAACTCCGTTCCCAGGGGGTCTTCAACGATTCCAGAGACCTCATTGAGATCAGCGTGGGACAGTTTTCAAGATAGGCAGATAAATAGAGAACCGACTCTGAGGTTGGACTGTGCCTTTAAGTATCACAGGAAGTGTTTGTTGTTACAATGAAATCTTCTGTGGACCCGTCCTTTGCAATTCTCCACTCGCTGTTGCTCCGTTCTTTCCTTAGTGCCCTAACTAATCCTGCTTTCCATAAAATATTCTTCTATTTTCGATCGACCCAATTTTCTACCGGTGACAACCACCATGAACATGTTCATCCAACTGGGCAACTAGTCCATGTTATAGAATAATGTCACTGAAATACGACATTTTAATGCGTTTCAGGCCGTTTCTTCATAATTTTGGGAGAAATTGGAGGCCAACGCATTGTTTATGTAGAAAACTCGGGGACAAAAATCATCGCGAACACTGCCTTTAATCGCACATGGAACACCTTTATGTCACACTCACTTTTTTTCTACCAGTGTTGCAAAATACGTAAACTTTCACCAAGAGTCACCGAAGCAAATCATTTCATAAGCAAATTTCATGGAGTTTTTAGATGTGAGCAAATTTCCCCTTTTTATGAATAGTCAATTCACAAGCGGTATGGGCTTTCTGATTCCCACAACGATAGATCATTCGATTTGTTTTGCTTTTTGAAAAGAAATCGTTTACTATGTGTACTGACAGTAGAAACAAAATGACTACAGAAACTTTTGAAAATCTCTTGTCTGAGGATATATGATTTCTCCTGTTTGCGCTTCTTGTTTTTGCTATTTATCCATATTGTATCACTTCAGTATTTTAACAATCACATGGAAAGTGCACAGCTATTTGCACTCAGCAAAATTTTTTTGAATGAAAATGCTTTGTATGTTCACATTTCGTGGGCAAAGAAATGAAAAAAATATAAATTGAGATGAAGGCAAATACAAGTGAAATTATGAAAAGAATTATCGGGAACAAAACAATCTTCTGAGCGGAGCAGATCGTGATTTTTTACTCGCACACGACCCAAGCCTGTGCTCCCCCCCCCCCCACTGCGCGGTGTGCGAAACCCCCCCCCCCCTCCGCCCCCTCCTTCTCCCACAATGGGATCAGGGGTGTGCGGAAAAGACGGAAAAGGCTAAAACGGCTAGAAAACAGATAATTTTCAGAAAAAATACTCTTTGCATTTCAACTGTTTTCAAGTGAAGAGAGAGTGTAATTTTGAACATCTTTATCATAACTGTTAAAAAATATATACGGAACTCCACAAATGACCTATGGCATCTTTCATAGTCCTCATCGCAAGAGCGGCACGCTCGTGATGCGCGGTGGACTTTGAGAGTGCCCAAGCCACGGACAGTCATGGCGGTTTCACCGTTGGAATTAATACTCGCTTCCCAGTCTAAGTTTACTCCAACATAAATAATTCTGGTACTACTCCAGGCTACCGTATACGCAAAGTCAGGAATTTGTGTGCATGTCACATTTGAAGCCCAACTTTGACCTGCACCGCCTGGCTGTGCCGCTAGAGATCTATTGGTTGTTACCCGCTCGTCTCGCGCGTGTCGCGCGATGAGAACTTCTTTAGGCCGGAATCATACTTGCAGCGACGAGCGACGCGACGCAATATTTATTACCAGTATCGACCGAAATTCGATATGCATGATATACGCTGTCGCTATCGCGGGTCGCGGGGAGTATGATCCCGGCCAGGGCTGTGCGGAAGTGTTCCGTTTCCGATTCCGTACTTCCGGTACTTTTTGGGCTGTTCCGTTCCGTTTCCGTTTCTGGGTTTTTTGGCCCGGAAACGGAAGAAAACATTAGTAGGTAGACTTTAAGCTGTATATGTGACCGCAAGCGGGCACCTACAGCTTGCGGTCCCCTATCGACACATACGGCGATCCCAGCGTGGGCTTGACCTTACCGGCTACAGAAGGTATCCTCTGTTCCAATCTAGTCCGCCGATGGGGAGCCTAAAGAGGTAGAAATCTTTTATTTTAGCCTCTGCAGCGCATGCCCATCCAAGACTGCGCGCAGAGATGCAGAAGGTATGTTACTGACTCTTTGGGCTCTTCATCGGCAAGCTCAATTCGAACAGCGCATGATTTTCTAGGATTGATTTTTTATCACTGAGGCGCGAGAATCAGAAACCGTCGAGCGCCTAAACTTGATTTGGGAGAGGAAAAGTTCTAGTTCATACTCATGCACTCGTGGGGTTGCACTTTAGCACAGTAAGAATAGCGCTCCATGGCCGACATCTAGTTCAACAACCCTAGTTGTCAGCAGCGTGTGTTGCCAGCGTCCCCATTTCCAGCTTTGCTGCAATTAGTAGGACCTATTGCTGACGACGAGGGGCTGAATTCGGTGTCGGCCCTGGAGCGCAACCCTCACTATCAGCTAGCAGAAGCCTGTTAGGCTAATTCAGAGAGATGTTGGGCTGTCATCCCCTCTAAGGTAGTTACTAGTAAGGTACGATCCCATTCACGGCATTCAGCAAAGAGGGCAACCTTGCCATTGTCCGCCACAGACGGGCTTTTTCCGAGATCAGAAAGGGGAAGATCTTCTCAGCACCCAAATTTAATGTCCACGAAGTGACTCGAGATCACCATCTGGGACCGACTTCGAATGGCCAAGTGCCCTCTCAGCGGGATTGGGCGCCTTATAGCGACTTTTATCACGAACCCCCACCGTCGTGGAACAAGGTCCTTCACTGTTCATGCGCACTAGAAAAATCAGTGGAGGAGATGAACTCAACAACAAAAGAATCACGGAAGGGGAAGAGCTGCTCGACCAGACTTATTTGCAGCACAATAGGAGAAGCAGCAGCAGCACGTCCTTCTATTATGGCGCGAATCTCTTTGTCATCGATTTCGCTTGCTGTTTCCTCAGGCAATCGCCGCATTCAATGCGTGTCGAATATGCATTCAACTCGAGGACAAGGTGGTTTCGAGCACAGTCAGGGAACGTGCTCCTAGGGGAGCACGTGCTTCTATTGTTTTTCAAATTACAGCACGTGCCCCAACAAACAAGCCGTCCACTGCGTGCATGATACACATTCAACTCGATGACAAAACGATTATCCAAAAAAAGGAAAGTATACGATACACTCCTGAGACGGAACTGAGAGGTCGGTAGCTCCGCCGGTTCAATTACCCAAGTTTGCGGTACTTTACCCGCCCGGCCGCTGGAAGCCTCGCTTAATCGCTGACGGCTTCAGATGGTGCTCGGGGAGCTGGCCGCGTCGCAAGTAGGTGTGCCAGCCGCGTCGCGTCTATGTGCTGCTACGATGGCGCTGGGCTACCATGCAGCACGTACTCCTGCGATTTAATTTTGCGGCACATGCTCCTGCTATAAAATTTTGCAGCACGTGCTGCTGTTTGGAGCACGTGCGCCTGTGATGAAGCCTTTCGATGGGTGTGGTCACTCGAGTTGAATGCATATTCGACACGCATTGAAAGCGGCGGTTTTCTGAGTCAAAGCGCAACCCTACGAGTACGTGAGCGAGTAGATTGAAATCACAGAATATTGAAGGGCAGTTGCAAACGAAGAATACTGAAGGGCAGTTGCAAACCATGAGTAGCGGCGAAACGCATTATTAAAGCATACTACATTTTTTTCGTTCTCTTCCGTTTCCGTTTCCGAAAATCTTGAAAAAGATTTCCGCACAGCCCTGATCCCGGCCTTAGGCCTAGTGCGTACTTCGCGGCAACGCGACATAGTGTTTGTCACAGATATCGACCGAAAGCCGATATTGCTGATATGCGCTGTCGCGCGTCGCGGCAAGTAAGCACTAAGCCTCAGCACACTTCCCGCGCTTGCGGCGAGGACTATGAATTATGCCTATAAGACGTTGATAGTAACAATGACGCGTCAATGACGGATAGAACATCATCAAAGGCACTCACTCTGAGAGTCTTGGCCGAGAAATAGCCCACCAGGCTTAACAGCTGTTCCTGGTGAGCTATTATTCTAATATTTCTCGATTATTTCCTGACTACTACGCGGATGCGACCTTGTTGTTCGCGAAATAGCCGAGAAAACAAGGGTACCTGAACCGACGGCGGTGTTTAAATTCGAATCTGAAACAAGAATGCGTCGCATACTTCATTGGAGAGCATTTTTCGCGGCTGTTTCTGGGCGAGCCCTGTTTGACGGCTATTTCGCGGCAACCAGCTATTTTTCGACTAATTCTCCGCTATTACGCGGAAATCAGGCATTTTGTGGCTATTTCTCTGAGAATTTTTGCATGGCTATGGCACTGAAATGCAGCTTCTTATCGAAATAGCATCGTTATGGCATTGAAATGCAGCTCCCTCGCGGAATAGCATCGCTATGGCATAGCAAATCATGCGGTGCGCGAAATAGCATCGCTACGGCATCGTTGTGGCATTGCTGTGACATCGCTGAAGGCTCATTCATAGCAGGTCGCTTCGACTAGTCGCGGCATTGCCAACAGTTACAAAACCCATCGCGGCAACATCTTGCACTGGGTCGCGACGGTTTGGAACAGTTTGCAGTTTCAGTCACGATCGCCGAGCGACTGGGGTATTTCATAGCTAGTCGAAGCGACCTGCTGGATTTTGTGAGGTCGCTTCGACTCATCGCGTCACTTCTATGATTGAAGCGATTTGTCTAGTCGAAGCGACTAGTCCGCAATCTTCCGTCGCAACCTTGCCTATGTGGCGCAAAATTGCAGACGTCACAGTTCACTCGCATAAAATACGGCATGTGAAAGGGAAAAAAACGAGTATTTATCATACATTTACGATGAAAGAGATCAGAAAATGTAATGAGGCTATCTCAAAATTACATTTCATGCCGGCTTCGAGCAACTAGTAATTTTAGCTTTAGTTTTATATTGCTGTTCAGGCAAATTCCACCCCTTCCTCTTTTGGAGCCATTTTTTTGTTTAAAAATTGTGCAAAACTCTTTTGTCTAGAAGGTAAAGGCAACAATGTCAAAAAATATATGGGAATGCCGAGAAAAAAAAGCTTTTTTTCATTCCCGTGCCTTGGTCCGCAATTGTCCGTCTATTTCCCGCGGAATTACGCGTTGACGGGCAGCTCATCCCCATGACTCATCATTCAACGCATATCGCCGCATTCGGCGTTTCGTCTGGCGTCTCCGCAGCAACCCCCGTCTATCACGCGCACATCTGGCGTCTTCTCGACTGCCATTGTCTATCATCTACACTCTGGGTCTCCAGCATACAGGGGGCTCTCTCATCTGTCTTTGGCCATCGTATAGACTGCCAACGGTTTTCCTCACCCAAGAACCTGGGAATCGCGACCTAATCGGTTTCTTGTTACCTCAAGAATAGATGAAGCCTTAATTTCGAGGGGGTTTTACCAGAAAAGTCTGTATGGAACAATGCGGTGATATTGGAAGTGTGGCTAAGCTGGATTTGGACTTAATTTGTATATTTATTAGTGGCTTTGTGATGTTTCAAACATTCGGAGAGGAAACACTGACAGAGCATTTGACAAACATAAGCATTAGAAAAAATAATTTCTACATTTGTAGATACGATTAAATATGCAAAGAAGAATTTAGTCCCGAAATTGTTTAAAAAAAACTTGGAACTACTGCTGTATAAATGTGGCAGGAGAGCAGATAAGCTATCTAAGTATTGCTTACACTCAAATTGACTTTTCCTTGAAGGCAGTGTTCACGATAATCTTCAATTTTGCGATTATTCGCTATATTGGCCAAATGGCCCCCGGGTAGAACTAAAATGACGTAGAAATTGAGAAAAAGGCACCAGAAGTACACGAAATCCTTAAGTATCACCCCGCCTCTTAAGTATCACAGGAAGTGTTTGTTGTGACAATGAAATCTTTTGTGGTCCCGGCCTTTGCAATTCTCTACTCTCTATTGCTCCGTTCTTTCCCTAGGGCCCCATCTAATCCTGCTTTGCATAAAACATTCTTCTGTTTTCAATTGACACAATTCTCCACCTGTGAAAACCATCATGAACATGTTCACCCAACCGGACAACTAGTCCTTGCTATAGAATAATGTCACTGAAATACGACGTTTTAATGCGTTTCTCGCCGTTTCTTCGTAATTTTGGTAACACTTGGAGGCCAACGCATTGTTTTATGTGAGAAACTCGGGGACAAAACTCATCGTGAACACAGTCTTTAAAGGCAGTGTTCACGGTGATTTTCATTTCCGAGTTTTGCAATCAAAGCAATACGTTGGCCACCAAGTTGTTACCAAAATTACGAAGGAACGGCTTGAAACCCACTTAAACGTCTTATTTTAGTGGCATTATTTTCTGGCCTGGACTGATTATCCGATTGGATGAACATGCTCACGGCGGTTGTCACCGGTAAAAAACGGGGTAAACAACAACGGAAGAATATTAGGCAAAACAGTATTAGTTAGGGTCCGAAGGTAAGAACAGAGCAACAGAGAGGTGCGATTTGCAAAAGATGGGTCTACAAAAGATATCATTGGTCCACAAAAGATTCACGAACAGTTTCAGTGACAGTAAATAGGTGGATTGAGAGTAAAGAATTTGGTGCACTTCTGGAAATTTTTTCTCGATATCTTCGTCATTTCAGTTCTACCCGGTGACCAAACAATCGGTGTAGTGATTAATCTCAAAATCTATGATTATCTTGAATACTGCCTTTATTCGTTCAAAACAGTTTCTCTGAGGATCATACGGTGCCAGTAAACTCGCAAAGAGATTATGTTTATCCTGATCTCAAGATTTCCATTGCCGCGTCAGTCGAGGAAACAGTATAGAACCTATTTTTCAAACGATTTGTGGTGGAAGATTTTCTTGGTAAACGTCTTGTTTCCTATTAATTTACCGTGAATGGAAGACAGAACTGCATACAAGACTCGAAAAACACTGTAAACTCCCTTATTCATTATCAGTGTGGCGTTAGAGACATCATTTCGACTGAGGAACACTTATGAGGGGATGGTCCCCACGGCTAGGGGGGGGGTGGTGGTCCTGCACACGGAGACCGTGGCGGGGGCCATCAGAAAAACCTTCATGTGGCATCGAAATAGCCCACGTGTGGCATCGAAATAGCCCACATGTGGCTGGTCCGGCCACATGTGGGTTATTACGATGCCATAGCGATGCAAATTTTCTCAGAGTTATCGGCTATTTCTTGGCCACAGCTCTCAAAGCACGCATCCGTAGGGTAGTACGTCAGCAAATTATGGGTTGTTGAAATTGTGGTGAAGTTAAAGGCGGTTGTCGCATGGGGCGTACTATTATGCCACGATTCCCAAAAAGCGCTCTTCAATCTCACCTTCTCGCGATACATTTTCAGCACTGAGGTGATACTAGCGTGACGATTTCAAACTTCAGATTCACCTACATTGATTTGAAGTCATTTTGGTCGAAGCTTTAACGTCTTTAACGTTTGGCAGAACATTCGGAATTGTAAAAAATTGTAGATCAAACAAGAAAATGGCGGACTCGGCATCAAACTTGCTAACAGCGCCTTTCGCTACGAGTTCATTCTGACATATCGGTAGAAAGGATCTTAAAAATAGTTTTACGTCATGACCGTCAACCAGCACGTCCTGTTGGAACACATTTTATCCTCCGTGGCTTGTGACTGTGGAAGCACCCATAGGCTTTCCGTCATAAACGTGGTACCCCTTGTAAGTCACTGCGACTTATCATTGGAAAACATTGGTTATTGATTTTTTCTAATTTTTTCCTGGTTTTGGCCAGATTCTCAGAAAACAGAAACAGAAAACAGAAGGGCCAGATTGGCCAGAAAACAGAAAACTGAAAGCACAAAATTCCGCACCCCTCACTGGGATCATCCTAGTGTAGGCTTGACCCTGATTGGAATACGCAGCGCATTCTACGACTGTGCCGTAGAAGCTTGAATGCTTTTCAGGGTTATACAGTGATATGTGGGAGGCAGCCGACTTCCCAGTCAGACCCTTCATCTTCTTATATTAATCTAGTTTTCCTATATGAATTCAATTACTTCATAGGGAGAGAAGATCTAGTTAACCCTGGGCGAAGATCGAACCCTACCTTGTCGAGCGAGCAGCAGCGCGTCCTGTCACAACGCCACCCCAGTTTGGGTAACCACAATAGCGAGATAGACGAGTTTACTGTAGGAAACTGCAGAGAATGCAAGTGAGGCTCTCTAATCCAATGGGTTTACCGTCTATGAGCTCGACTACTTGTCTCTGAAGTAAGTTTGCCACAAGTCGTGGTTCACGGTTTTTTCTGTTTTCTGTCACATTTTGCCTATTTTAACAGAAAACAGAAAAAATGGCCAAAAACGGGCAGAAAACAGAAAATTCAGCACACCCCTGGTATTGTACTGACCGAACGTTGCTGACGTCCACATCTCCTTCTGCGACATGTCGCCCTCATCGCGCACGGCAATCGCGTGCGACATTCGCTGACGAGTCATCCGCTGCTGGACGAGTTTTCCGCCGTTGTAACTTTGGCAATTGAGGGCGTCGACGCGACGACCAATTGCGGTGTCATCCGAATCTGCTCCAAGGCGTCGTCCCCATTAAGGTCCCGCGGGACATCCGAAACGCCATGGTAGCGCGGGAGACCCGATATTTGCGGAGCATCCCAGCGGCCATCGCGGGTTACCCCACGAGTCTGAATCCGCCGTAGGCTAGTAACCTAGCCATTTCAAATTGCTGCATTTCGTGAATATTGCAATATTGCAGTTCATGGTGTCTGCACGGGTGCAGTCACCATGAACTGCAATATTGCTCTCCATTCACTTAAATTCTCGAGCTCAATTTGCTGCTATAAATTAAAAAAAAACATAATTGATTCTTTATTGTCCACTTGAAAACGCTTTCAAGTGTTCACTACAATTCGCTCATCAGCACTATTATTATATACGAAATGAGTACATAAGCGCAAAGGTGAATATACAAGATGGTTATTATTGTGGCGGTCATTTGCTATTCCCATAATGAGACAGGAGTAAGGCTGTAAAAACATGAAATAGTAAAAATCACTGGTACTGTGCTTCTCTGGGTCAAATTCCGGTCCGCAATTGCGTCTTGACACGCTTTGCGGCCGCACGCTCCCGAGTCGAATGAGTTTTCAGCGCCGCGTCGCCAATCTATTGGCCCTAGGTGGGTTTTGGGAACTGGAAACTAATTAAAATTGGAGGAAACTGTATAAAAGAACCACATCGGGCCGGCTCTGGCGCTGGCAACTCGGCCGGCTCGAGAGCGTGCGGCCGCGAAGCGTGTTGAGACGCAATTGCGGACCGGAATTTGGCCCAGATAAGCACAGTATAGAGTAGGCAAATCAAATGTATGCAGATGGAAGAAATGTACAGCTATTCACAATAATTATAAGGGAACATTTGCTACTTATTCGCTATAATGTGTATGTATACCTATTCATACTATGGTCTTGGTTATCTTTAAAGGGATCTCGATGTCGCTCATCACCAGCTGCGAACGATCGCTCCTTCATCAAAGCATATTTACCACCAGTTATAGTTCACCGAGGCCCACCGCTCCGCTGATGATGACAATCGAAATTTAAGGCTCACCCGAAATCACTTATATACCTACTTAGGTCTCAATATAGTTACATTCATCAGAATTAATAAATAGGGAATGGATGTCACAATGAGTTTCTATGGGAATATTAGCAAGCAGCATTTTAATTATCAGAATCACGGTTCACAGTAAAAAAAATAGGAATCGCGTGTCATGGAAACGGAGGAAGGAATGGCGACAAATGGAAAAAATACAAAAACAATCACACCATTACCTGAGTGAATGAACACGTATTTGATAAGAACAAAAATGGAAACGCCGATTTCGTGAGTATTGCCTCACTTACAATCCATCAGAAGCTGGGCGGGGCTTGGCCATCTTTGTGTTTTTGGTACAATCGCTCCCGGTACTATAAGTAAATTGAAAGTTAACCAACGTGAAAGTGAACACTATAGACAAGACATCACAAAGCAAAATCAGCACTTACATAAGGAGTAGCCCGTCAAGAAAGTTTTTTGACTTCCTGCGTGTACGAGCTCACATATTGCCTAAAATTTTTTTTTGATGCGGGTATGTATTTGAAGAACAGAAGAAATTCGACATTGGTAATGTGTTGCTTCAAAAAAAGTTCATAAAATTATTACGTACGTGCTATAAAGTTATCGAGCGTTCCCGTTTCGCTGTAGGGAAATGACCACATCTTACTCTTAGATGCATAGTAGCTTTGAAAATTACAGGCACATCACCTACTGAAAGTAGTAAAGTTGAGTCAAAACACACAACTGGTACTGTTACTTGAATTTAGCGTGCTTTACAGTTTTTCTCCTTCCTATAAGGTGCTAAAGTTTGAAATTACAAAAACTATGCTTATTCATCATGAAAACCAGACTGATTTATGTCACCGAACAATTTTGTGGCATGTTCAGACCAGTTCTGGTTTAAATTAGGCGAGAAAAGGATATGACGGTGGATAAGGTGGATGAACCAATTTTTGTTGGGGTAGTTTTAGCTCTATGTGTGGAGGCATCGTTCCCATTGGCAAAGGGTCACAGGATTACCTACTGGTAATACAGCGACACATCGCATCAAGGTAGGGTCAGTGAAGGATCGTTGAACATATTCAGTGCACTTTTTTTGTCTTTCTGTTTTTCATATGTTTTTCAAAATAAAACTCTAAGCTTAACCTCCGAATAGAATTGATTTGATTTATTACACGGTAGAACCGTGTGATAGACAAACAACAAAACGAAACACCTAAACGGCAACTGAAAAAGATCAAAGATAGAGGACAATAATAAAGCAAATCGATAAACTGACTACGAGGCAACACCGGCACCATGAAGGGATGAGATCTTACAAACATCGCTCCTGGGAGAACAGATAAATCTCAAGCGCCTTTTTGAATTCAGTGAACTTCCCAACTACCAAGCCTGACCGAAGTAATTTGTTGAATTCAGACCCCGCCCTATTGACAAAAAAGTGCTGTCTTACATTCCGCCTGGCCCCAACGAGGCCCAATTTCACCGGCGCTCCCCTGGTGGTTGACGATCTCAGGTTGAACAGCCGGCTAGCCTTGATACCAGCACTCCCATGAATGATTTTATACATCATTATCATATCAAACCTTCTTCTCCTGTGCTCTAGAGTGGTTAGGCCCAACTTGGCATTTCTGGTGACATGACACACGTTGCGATTAGTCTGAAACCACGATGTCCTGAAGTAAACTCTACGTGTGAAAGTATTCTGGACTTTCTCCAGCGCATCGATGGATCCCTTTTGTATGGATTGAATACCACCGTGCCATACTCCATAAGTGGACGTATGTACGTTTTATACACCTCAGTCAGGACATTTGCGTTAGTAGTTGAAAGTGCTCGAAACGCGCTGTGCATCATCCTGTTGGCCATGGACGCGACCTGGAGGCAGTGATCATCGAAACTAAGATCATCCTTGACAAGAAAACCAAGGTCCTTAATCTCGCTGACCTCGCTCAACTGCACACCGTCATTAGTATAGAAGCCATTAACTCGCCTCTTACCAATCTTCATCACCTTAGTTTTTTTGCTGGAAAGCGGCAATTTCCATTCAGACGACCATTTGGCTACATCATTAAGGGCTTTTTGCAAACACTCTGAATCTTCCCTGGTCCGAATAGGATTATACAACTTAAAGTCGTCAGCGAATGCCGAACAGCCAATGTTGTTCAAGGATATAATCGAGGGAAGCTCATACGTATAAATATTGAAGAGAATAGGTGAAAGCACTCCACCCTGGGGAACACCACTAAGGACTGCAAAGGGAGAGGAGAACGTACTGTTAAGCCGGACTCTGAAAGTTCTGCCCGTGAGAAAAGCACGAATCCAAGCCACTATACGCGGATGGATACCCACTATTTCTAGTTTGTTTACTAATTTGCGATGAGAAACTCTGTCAAACGCCTTGGAAAAATCGAGGTAAATAACATCCACACCAGCATCATTGTCCAGCGCACGAGTCCAGTCTTCAAGTGATTGCAGCATCGCCGAAATTGTGGATTTACCCTTTTGGAAACCATGTTGGTGCTCCGAGATGATGGAGTGCTCCTCCAGATGAGTCATAATTCTTTTCTTCAATACTTTTTAAAAAAGTCTTGCAAAAATAGATGTGATAGTGATAGGCCGGTAATTGTTGGGATCAGAAAATGGCTTCTTCTTTGGTATAGGAGCAACAAAGGATGTACGCCATCTACTCGGAACATCTCCACGCATAAAACTCAGGTTGAAAATGTGTGCAAGCGGGCTAACTATGATAGCAATCACCTTTTTAATGAAACATAATGGTATGTGATCCGGCGTGTCAGAAAACGAATTAGGCCATTTGACTAATAGCTCCGACAATTCCCCGGGGTGAAACCATACAGAGTCAGGCATAACAGGAAAAAGAGAAGGACTAACACTCATCCAAGTCAGTGTCCTCGAGTAATGATTTCTTAAACATATTTGCCAGAAGTTGAACTTTTTGGCCATCTTCTACTGCACTGGAACCATCCTCTCTCACAATAAAAGGAAAAATATTATTGTTAAATTTTCGTACAGGGCTAAAGGTGTAAGTTGAATGTTAATGAAACAACACAGTTTCGTTCCTGTCCTTAGACTGTGTGCAAAATAACAGTTAGTGTTATGTGTAATATAAAATTTGTCTAGAGTGAAATAAATATAGAGCTACCCCGGAACTCATCAGTAAGGAGGGTAGCTCTATAAAGTAGCAATGATAAATCTTAGTTCCAAAATGTTAAACAATTTAGGTCAAGATTAGTTAATCACTTCACACTGTTAGAGACAAAGAGAGGTTAAATATGAAACAAGGCTGAAGGTTAATGATGAAGTAGTTATCTATTAGTTAATAATGTTATAATGTTATACGAGAGCATGAGTACAGGTTAGTATGGTGAGACTAAACAATTTAATTAAAAAATTATAAAAGAAAAGAATACAGAGGCGAGGCAGGATCATATTAGTAGAATAGTGCAGTGCAGGAGAATATTAGTATAGTGCAGTGCAGGTGAATAGAGCAGGAAGATGTGTGGGGTGGTGGCCATCGTGTATCAATACCCATGAGGAGGCGGGAGAAACGTGGGAGGAGCGAGGTTCCTGATTGGACGCAACAGCGAGGGGCCGGGGCTAGCCCGTGTTGCGTCCAATCAGGAACCTCGCTCCTCCCTCGTTTCTCCCGCCTCCTCAGGAGTGTTGATACACGATGGCCACCACCCAGATGTGTGAATTCCATAGTGGCAGGGAAATGATATTTTCGCAGGTTTGATGTAGCAGTCGATTTGGCTGCGTACATTGAGTGATTAGTCAACAGCCACACACCGCCTGTGACCACTGTAGCAAATCAAACGTGTTATAAAACGGATGGTCTGTAACAAACTTCCATCATGAGTCTTACGCCTAGTTTCTCAGCTGATCAAAAGAAAAGGTCGAGCTGTATAATTAACGAATTTAGAGTGAATTACAACGACTTAAGACAGAAATGGATGACCGCAGAACTATCTACCTCCTTTTAATAAACTTTGTAACCATCTATTATCCCCTAATTTAAGATTATATTTGTAGAAAATAAAACTATTTTTATTTAAACATTTAAGCATGCAGTTATATATGAAGTTTATTGTATATCCATTTTTCTCCAGAATGGTTCCAAGTGATTTGATACGATCTCTGAAATCAAGAAAAAAAGAACAAGTTCTAGCAATCCTCAGAGTTTCGGTGAAAATGGTGGCTTTCTTAACATTATCTGATATGAACGAGTCCCTATGTGGTAGTCTTTTAACTTCGAAATTGAAATTGTCAGTTTTGTTGTACAATTTAAGATGTATTTTATCGTTAACTATCGCAATTTCCAAGTCCAAATAATTACATCTGTATTCGTCTGTGTGAGTAGGTTCAAGTGTCAGTATATTGTCATAAGTGTTTTCGAGTAAACGATTGATATCTTCACCCTTTCTATTATGGATTATTAAGATATCATCCATATATCGGAAAGGAATTATGTTTTTTACATTGACATTACCAATTGAAAATTTATACTCGAAGTAAGACATCGTTAAGTCTGCTAATAAAGGACTAACATTACCTCCCTGCGGGACCCCTATGTTTTGTAAAAAGTTAAAACCGCTAAATTGGCAGAAACTATTTCTAAGTAAATAATCCGTGTAATAAATTATATCCTGTATTTGATAATATCTAGTTTTATTACTGTCGATTTTGTCCGTGTAGAAGGTTCTATTATAGCCATTGTACGCCAAATATTTTTTGCCCGAGTTTTTATAACAGATTTTCAAAATTTCTGTCAAGTTTCGTATTATGATGTTGTGTGGAAGGTTGGTAAACATGTTAGTGAAATCCGCAGAAAATAATTTAGTATTGACCATACTGATGAAATGTAATGTTTTGCTAATATCTATGTTATCAATAGACCAATAGCCCAAGAAATTTTTGTTATTTGTTTTGATTGCATTCAAGTAGTTTTTAAAATGATTTCTTATAAAAAGGAACAATTGTTTGAGCTCTACTGCCAGTGGTTTAATGCTACTATTCTTAGCTCCTGTGATGAATCGAAATTTATCCGGCGATTTGTGTAATTTAGGTAAGCAGTAAATTTAGGGGATATCAGGATTATCTATATCGTGTCCAATATTATTATTACAAAAATTTATATGTCTGTTAATGACTTCTACCTTACTTTCCAGGTCATAAACATTATAAGTGTTATTATGTATATTCAGATTATTATCTGTTATTAAATTTAGTTCCGATCGTATGATTGAAACGTATAATTTTTTACACACAAAAGCATAGTTATTGCTTGCTTTGTCTAGCGGACATATGACTAGATTGTCCTGTAAATATCTTAAATAATTACTATTGTATTGTATCTTATCTGAAGCTCTCATGAAATTTCTATCCATTATGTGCTTTAATTTTTTTGATAAACACATTTCAATAATGTTAGCAACAGAATTTAGTTGTTGATCTGTGAGTTTATACCTTTTCTTATAAACTTTCAATATTTTATGTGATGTTTCTTTTTTCCACTGATGAATTAAGTCTTTATTAACCAACTTTGGGAGTCTGAATTTAGTACCTTTTTCCATGATGTTTTTTAACGAAAAATCTTCGACTAGAGCTAAATTACCTGTAATTATATGACCATGATGATTATTCACAAAACCTTTCCAAGAACTTTTATCACATATGCATTGATTATTGAGCGTTTCATTTAGAATATCCGAACTCAAACTTTTTAGAAATTTATTATATTTGAAAATTTTCAAAGAGATAGGAGGTGGATAAGTATAAACAATTCTAGCCTTTACATAATCGTTATTCGCACTGATGATGTTTTTAATATCCGTCCTGTTAATAATTTTATTAATATTAATTCCATTCAAAAATTTATGTAGGAAGTCAATGCATATAGTAATATTATCTTTTTTTGATTTGATTACAAAATTCTCACTTTTATGGTGAAAACTACTGAGTATGCTGAGAATTATCTTTCTTTTATAAGCTGTAAAGTTTTCCATGAATAATTCGTCGTGACTTTTATTTAGAATTACAGTAATGAACTTTCTATTAAATGAACAAAAGTATTTATATATTTCGTACAAATCATCCGTACTACTAATTTTATTTATAAAATCTTCAACATTATAAATTTTATTAATATAGTTTCTATTGTTACTTCTTTTCCTTTCTTTGACAATTGACAAGCTATAAAAAGGCTGATTATTTTTATAGTCAAGCGGGTTACTAATATCTGAGATGTTACCATAACCCTTAATATTATCATTAAGTCCGAATGGATAAGCTGTATTAAGAAGTTTTCAGCACCGTACGAACCCAGTATGCTCCTCGCGCAATAGACGGAGTCGTTCTTGCTGTGAGTCGTGCCATCTTTGCAGATTGACTTTGCTGGGAGCATCGGTGAATGGCTTTCTGATCTCTCTTTCTCTGACGGGGTTTAGCACTCTCCAAGAGGGGTGATTTGGTTGTTTGACAATGTTGATGAAAAATTGTTGGGCCTGGAGCTGACAGTGCTCCCTTACTGGTAATAAGCGGGTCTCAGCATGCAGGTGCTCGATTGGGGAACTCCTTGCACATCCGGTGGCGATACGGAGAGCAGCATTTTGTACTCGTTGCATCTTTGCCCAGGAGGATTCTGAGACGAGATGCTGCCAAACCGGTGTGGCGTACTCCAGGGCGGGCTGAAGAATTGCCTTATACGTTGTGAGTATAGTCTCCTTGCTGCTACCCCACGAAGTGCCGCCCAGGGCCCTGAGAACGTTGAGCTTAGCTTTAACGACTGCCTGCTTCTGCTCGGTATTCTTATGAAACTTGAGTGACGGATCGAGCACAAGACCGAGCAGCTTTGGAAAGCGAGCAGCAGGCAATCGGTCTCCATCCCACACGACATCCGGATGAGCGCTGTGCTCGGATGGGTCCGTCGTGAGAACGGACACTGACGACTTGGCTGCAGAGATCCTTAGCATCTTGCGGTCGAAAAAGCTCTTCAGTGTGATCAGGTACCCGTTGATGCTGCCGAGATGTCGTACGTTCACGCCGTGGCAGTGTGGAGGAAAGAAGATCACCTCTATGCAAACCGACGTCACCCCCTCCGCGAAGAGGGTTTTTGTCATGGGAGAGGTGCTGGCCGGCCGCAGCTCTCCTTCGGATTCTCCTGCAAAGGGCCGGCGTGGAGAGGAATCCTGGACCCGCTCAGAAGTTTCTATGCGCCACGTGTGGCAATGATGTTAACTGGAGACATACCAGCGTCCAGTGTTTCGGATGCCAAAGGTGGGTGCATCTCTCCTGTTCGGGTCTCAGCTCTGTGAAGCATCATAACTCTGCTTTTCGCTGTGTTTTATGCTCTTCACCTACCAACTCTGATTCCTCTTCCTCAAATCGCCCCCTTTCCATTGTACATATCAATCTCAACGGCCTTCGTGCCAAACTTTCTGAGCTCTCTCTTCGCACGTACTTACCATCCAGACGTGATTATGGTTCAAGGAACCAAGCTCTCTCCATCCCCTACCTATCCTCATCCTAATATCCCGGGCTACCCTGCCTCCCATGCTCCAATGTCAGCTCTTGGCGGAGGAGTTTCAACCTTTGTTTTATCTATCTGAAGCTCTCATGAAATTTCTATCCATTATGTGCTTTAATTTTTTTGATAAACACATTTCAATAATGTTAGCAATAGAATTTAGTTGTTGATCTGTGAGTTTATACCTTTTCTTATAAACTTTCAATATTTTATGTGATGTTTCTTTTTTTTTTCACTGATGAATTAAGTCTTTATTAACCAACTTTGGGAGTCTGAATTTAGTACCTTTTTCCATGATGTTTTTTAACGAAAAATCTTCGACTAGAGCTAAATTACCTGTAATTATATGACCATGATGATTATTCACAAAACCTTTCCAAGAACTTTTATCACATATGCATTGATTATTGAGCGTTTCATTTAGAATATCCGAACTCAAACTTTTTAGAAATTTATTATAGTTGAAAATTTTCAAAGAGATAGGAGGTGGATAAGTATAAACAATTCTAGCCTTTACATAATCGTTATTCGCACTGATGATGTTTTTAATATCCGTCCTGTTAATAATTTTATTAATATTAATTCCATTCAAAAATTTATGTAGGAAGTCAATGCATATAGTAATATTATCTTTTTTTGATTTGATTACAAAATTCTCACTTTTATGGTGAAAACTACTGAGTATGCTGAGAATTATCTTTCTTTTATAAGCTGTAAAGTTTTCCATGAATAATTCGTCGTGACTTTTATTTAGAATTACAGTAATGAACTTTCTATTAAATGAACAAAAGTATTTATATATTTCGTACAAATCATCCGTACTACTAATTTTATTTATAAAATCTTCAACATTATAAATTTTATTAATATAGTTTCTATTGTTACTTATTTTCCTTTCTTTGACAATTGACAAGCTATAAAAAGGATGATTATTTTTATAGTCAAGCGGGTTACTAATATCTGAGATGTTACCATAACCCTTAATATTATCATTAAGTCCGAATGGATAAGCTGTATTAAGAAGTTTTATCCAAAATAATTCTTTTTCGCGTAAAACGTTATTGTCTTCATTACTTTCCAAATCATCCAGAATCTGTACTTCGACTTCACATGTTAAGCAAGTTGTGAAGTGTTCATAAAGATAATTTTTAATATCTTGTTTCGAAATATGATAAAGATGCTCCTTAACCCTATTTTTCAGTCTTCGAGTTGTAAGACCGACATATTGCATTCCACATTGTTTACAGGATAAACAATATATTAACTTGTTAGAATTGCAATTCGTATCAGCTGTAGTAACAGTATATATTTTCAATTTGGTGGAATTACTCACCACAAATGAGTTTTTGTTATTAATCTTGCAAATAGGACAATTAGTCTTATCACAATCACTTGAAATATTTTCATTACCAACATGTTGTAAAATATATGTACCATCAATCTTCTTTTCCCACCTGAGATTTATTTTTGAGTTTCGAATTAAGTAATCTGTAGAAAGAATTTTTATTTTTAGACTCGATAACTTTCCTTTCCTTATTACTATTATACTTCTTCAAACGTTTTTCAAATAGTGTCGCAACTCTTTTGTATTCGCACCAATCCTCAGCCCTGTTACTATTATTTGCCATGTTCCAGGCTTGAGATTTCCTGTGAGAGAGATTTTCCAAGTGCTCAGGGAGGTATGCCTTCTTCGTAGACACCAGACTAATCGGTACAAATAAATCAATGGTGTGGTCAAGAATAGAAAGAAAGAGTTCATATTTAGCTTCCACAGTATCCACGGTACTCAGTGAGCCGTACCAATCCACACTATCCAGGTATTCATTAATACAAGCAAAATCCGCTTTACTGTATACTCTATTGTAAATTTTCGTATCAGAGGCCTCAGTATGAACGTTTAGCTCGAAAACTATAGAAGCATGGTCACTAGTGCCCAATGGAGCCATAGTATCCACTTCTGCAATCAACCCTTCCTCATTGGACACTAACAGATCGAAAACATTGCTACCTCGTGTAGCCATAACGTTATTCTGTGTGAGATTATGCGAAGCGCACATATCTAGGAATAGCTTACTACTCAGGTTTACAGCCGTAGGAACTAGCTGCGTCCATGATATATCTGGTAAATTGAAATCGCCCGTGATAACACAAGACTGACTACAGGAAAGCAAATCACCTAAGGTTTTTTTTAATAAAAGTTTCAAAAGAGTCAGCAGAGCATGAGGGCGCCCTGTACGCAATAACTATTCTCAGCGTCCTATCACTAACAACAATGTCAGCACAAAGTAGTTCGTAACTTTCAGAACAAGACTCCTCGTACACTAACCTTGGACAAAGAGACTTACTCAACAAAAGAACCACTCCCCCGCCCCTCTTGTGCGGTCGGTCACATCTAAGCAGATCAAACTGAGAACATAAACCACCAAATAAAGAAGCATCAGTGACGTGAGGCGTCAACCACGTTTCAGACAGCGCTATAATGCTTCTTCTTCTTCTTTGCAGCCACATAGAGGGTTTTGTCACAGGCGGAGGAACTTGGCGACCAGTAGTGGATTCGTCCATAGGTCCATTGGTGTCAGCGTGGTAGGTCTCTCCGGACAGTTAAATAAATGTGCCGTATCATGGCCGACAGTACCGCAGTCCGGACACACATCAGATTTGCTGCTGTCAATCTTGCTGACATAAGACATTAGCATTGTAGAGTGACCACAGCGTAATGATGCGAGCGTGCATCTCGCCCTTCTTCCGAGTTGAGACTCTGAGGTGCAGATGGGGGGCGGTATATCTCCTAGTATAGGATTTATGGCCGCCTTCATAAGATGGCACCGTACGAACTTGGTGTGCTCCTCGCGCAAAAGACGGAGTCGTTCTTGTTGTGAGTCGTGCCATCTTTGCAAATTGACTTTGTTTGGAGCATCGGCAAATGGCTTCCTTATACTTCTCTTTCTCACGGGGTTTAGCACTCTCCACGACGGGTGATTTGGTTGCATTATAATGTTAATGCGGAAGTGCTGGGCCTGGAGCTGACAGTGCTCTTTCACTGGTAACAGACGGGTCTCAGCATGCAGGTGCTCGATTGGGGAACTCCTTGCACATCCGGTGGCGATACGGAGAGCAGCATTTTGTACTCGTTGCATCTTTGCCCAGGAGGATTCTGAGACGAGATGCTGCCAAACCGGTGCGGCGTACTCCAGGGCGGGCTGAAGAATTGCCTTATACGTTGTGAGTATAGTCTCCTTGCTGCTACCCCACGAAGTGCCGCCCAGGGCCCTGAGAACGTTGAGCTTAGCTTTAACGACTGCCTGCTTCTGCTCGGTATTCTTATGAAACTTGAGTGACGGATCGAGCACAAGACCGAGCAGCTTTGGAAAGCGAGCAGCAGGCAATCGGTCTCCATCCCACACGACATCCGGATGAGCGCTGTGCTCGGAAGGGTCCGTCGTGAGAACGGACACTGACGACTTGGCTGCAGAGATCCTTAGCATCTTGCGGTCGAAAAAGCTCTTCAGTGTGATCAGGTACTCGTTGATGCTGCCGAGATGTCGTACGTTCACGCCGTGGCAGTGTGGAGGAAAGAAGATCACCTCTATGCAAACCGACGTCACCCCCTCCGCGAAGAGGGTTTTCGTCATGGGAGAGGTGCTGGCCGGCCGCAGCTCTCCTTCGGATTCTCCTGCAAAGGGCCGGCGTGGAGAGGAATCCTGGACCCGCTCAGAAGTTTCTATGCGCCACGTGTGGCAATGATGTTAACTGGAGACATACCAGCGTCCAATGTTTCGGATGCCAAAGGTGGGTGCATCTCTCCTGTTCGGGTCTCAGCTCTGTGAAGCATCATAACTCTGCTTTTCGCTGTGTTTTATGCTCTTCACCTACCAACTCTGATTCCTCTTCCTCAAATCGCCCCCTTTCCATTGTACATATCAATCTCAACGGCCTTCGTGCCAAACTTTCTGAGCTCTCTCTCTTCGCACGTACTTACCATCCAGACGTGATCATGGTTCAAAAAACCAAGCTCTCTCCATCCCCTACCTATCCTCATCCTAATATCCCGGGCTACACTGCCTTCCATGCTCCAAGGTCAGCTCTTGGCGGAGGAGTTTCAACCTTTGTTTTATCTTCTCTCCCCTCCCACCTCATACCAAACACCCCCACGGATGGTACTCTCGAGTACCTTTCAATCCATCTCCCCCTTAAAACTCCCCTTTCTCTGTTTAACATTTATATTCCCCCTACCACCTCATGCCCCTCCTCCTACAATCCCATTCCTCTTCTCAAACAACTCAACGATTATTCCCTCTCATCATCAGTTGTTTTCGCGGGCGACTTTAATGCCCATACCTTCTGCTCGTCCCTTGGTTCCGATGCTAGAGGAGAAGAAGTCGAAGAATGGGCTGAGGAGTGCGATCTGGTCATTTTAAACGATGATCGGCCCACTCGTCTCCCTGCCAACGGCCGATCTTCTAGCCCAGACATAGCTCTTGTCTCTTCCAACCTTTCCAACGCTTGCTCATGGTCTACCTCAACAACATTGTCTAGTGATCATGTTCCCGTCTTTGTGCACATCGATCTCTCAAACTCTCTTGCTCCTTATTCTGGTGTTCATTCATTCATTCATGTTTATTGCCAATAACTGCATTGAGTACTGAATTAGCAATGCATCGATTAAACTATCGGCAGCTAAAGAAAAAAAAAAGAAAACAACTAAAAATTAACTAGCAACTTCCCACTCGGTGCAACAATTGTTCAAAAGCGGCTTAAGTCAGGAGTGGCAAAGTTTCTCACTTGTTGGGCTTTGTAGACTTCACCATTACGGCAGGTGTTCGTCAACGTTCTTATCTCAATTTAGGCCAAGCAGACTGGTGCCTGTTCAGTGAGGTTGCGCTACGCCTAGCGGCTGATTACCCGTGGAATGGGAATGTGCACCAGAAGGAGCATCACTTATCTGATGCAATTCGCAGGGCCATGAAGGCGGCTATTCCTGTTGGCCGAGTTAAGACGTTCTATCCAATCGTCACCAGAGAAATTCTTCAGAAAATCAGGACTAGAGATGCCAGAAGAGCAGTTGACCATCTAGACCCTGTCGTCACTCAGCTGGATGGTGAGATCAGAAAAGATCTCGACCAGCACAAGAAAGAACAGTGGGAAAAATTCACAGAACAGGTTAATTTCAAGACGGACAGTGGAGCTACTTGGAAGGTGCTTCGGAAACTATCGGGAAAGAGCTTGCCAGCCACTATCTCCTCTATTGAGTTCGGTAATAACGTTTTCAAGTCAGGAAAAGAAGCCGCCTACTCTCTCGGTAAAAGTTTCTTTGTCACGAGTACAAGGCGAGGTCCGCAAAATAGAGTGACAGTAAGAGAGCTGTGCCGCCTCCCGCTCATGAGCACGGCTGAAGCGTACACTGCGGCGCAAGTAGAGAAGATTATAAAGGACATGCGGAACTCCAAAGCTGTCGGTCCGAACGGCATTTGTCCTGCTGTACTGAAGAAACTCCCAACTGAGATCCTTCCGCTCATCGTTGATATGACTAATACTTCGTTCAGTTCTTGCACTGTTCCGCAAAACTGGAAGACAGCCAACGTCATCCCATTACCCAAGTCTGGCAAACCTCAGTCATCAGTAAAGGGATATCGTCCTATTAGCTTGATGTCACCTTTCGCCAAGGTGGCCGAAAAGCTCATTGTCAAGGATCTAGCGGAGCACAACGAGAAGCAGTTGTTTCAACATGGGTTCAGAAGACTTCATTCCACAACTACGGCGTTGCTAGAAATTACCAGCTATGCTATCGACGGGTTCAACTTTAACAAGCCATTGAGAACTGTAGCTGTTGCGTTGGATCTCACCAAGGCATTTGATACGGTTAACCTTGGAGTCCTGTCAGGCAACATACTGGAGTCGTCGATACCATCTTGGCAGAAGCGCTGGATATCGGCCTTTATTAAAGGTCGGCGGGCAAGAGTCATGTTTCAGAACCATGTCTCCAACAGTATTCCTATGGCAGCTGGAGTCCCTCAGGGCGGGGTTCTATCGCCAGCCCTCTTTAGTCTGTACCTCGAAGATATGCCTGAGCCTCCACAGGACATCAAGGTCGTCGCGTATGCTGATGACATAACAATCATGTGTCGAGATAGGGACTTACAGGTGGCCGCCATAATGCCAAAATCAAATTGTTGAATATATCCTATAAGACTATTAATATTTTTAGGAAGGGAACGTATGTTCGAAGAGAGACATTTGAGATTGCTATCCGAGGTCCGGGGAGGATTTACAAGTTTAAATTAACACCCGAAAGACCGGAGGAAACGTTATCACTGACGTGCTGACCGGGAATACAATTAGAACTCGTACTAGGCTCTTGGGAAGAAGCGGGATCGTTACTGATATTGATACAATTCACCCTAACAGGAGCATTAACGTTTACACTAGGAGTATTGTGCTTATCTGGGTCAAATTCCGGTCCGCGATTGCTCCTCGACACGCTCTGCGGCCGCGCGCTTCTGAGTCGGAACAGTTTCCAGCGCCGCAGCTGCCGATTTTTTGACTCTAGGTGGGTTTCAGAAATTGGAAACTGAACAAAATTGAAGAAAACTGTATAAAAAGCCGTATCGAGTCGGATTTGATGCTGGAAACTCGACTGACTCGAGCGCGTGCGGCCGCAAAGCGTGTCGAGACGCAATTGCGGACCGGAATTTGATCCAGATAAGCACAGTAATGACATTAACAGGAGTGATTACACCATGATTGACAGCCGGAGAATTCACTATAACAGGGGTAGTACCACCAACGGGAGAACTTACAATCGCACCCGCATGATTCACATTGACAATGGCAGGACTGCGACGAGCTCTTCGCTCAGTACCTCGCCGCTCACGTTCCTCCCGAGGGAGGGAGGCTCTGATGAACAGGCCATTGGTGAACGGGAAACGCTTAAGCTGAGGAGCGCGCCTCAGTACTGTCTTGGCAATGCTCGATGCAGGAAAGATCATTTTGAGCAACCTATTATGAGAAGAGTCATCGCGGCCCATACGATGTATCGATGCAGGCCAGCAATCAATAGACAGGAAATTCAATATATCAAAAACACATAAATGGTCATTAATAGCTCTATCACGCGGGCATTTGCTACGATTCTCTGGAACTCCTGTGATCACGACTGAGCGACTACGCTCAATCTCTCTGAAGTCATTCGACTTCTCTAACCCTGCAGAAGGAGATGACGGCACAACTGAATCAGGAACAGCTTTAGCACAAGGAACATCACTGATATTATCTGGAACATTCTCGCTACTAAGGGCTTCTCTCAATGTAGCATTCAACCTATCGTTCACCTGGCTTAGCTCCGTGTTAGCCTTAAAGGCAGTGTTCACGATGAAAAAAGTTTTCGAAATTCCACTGGGATTGGGTAGTGGAGGGACACTCTGTAACGTTAACGTCGAAAGAACGCATGAAAACGAGCCAGGAAGAGCCCCAAAAGAGCCCGAAGTTGCAACTTCGAGCGCATTGAAAACCCCAAAAGCGCATCACACGCCCACCGACGTGAACAAATGAATGCTCGAGATCGTAAGATGAGCGATGATTTTCAATCATTAGCCCCGTTCTTCCCTTCATTCTCAGCTTCTCTCTTTGCTCAGGTCAGCTCGCATAGATCGGCTGCAAAAGACGGAAGTTACAAGCCTTGGACAACTCGTCCACCATGTTTCCATAGCTCAATCTTTGAGGGACCATACCTGCGTTCACAGAAGGTCTTGTATGATTTCAGAGACACCATTGGAATCAGCATGGGGCCGTTTTCAAGATAGGCGGAAAAACAGAAAAACGATTTTCATCGTGAACACTGCCTTTAACCATATCTCGGACCATCTCGGCTAACTCACAGTTTTTCTTACATAATGATTCAACCTGACTCCTTTCATTCAGGAGATAAGCGATAATTGTCCGAACATGCATCGGCAGTGACTCGTCGTCCACCAGCGCCTTCGCGGCTTTACCAAAGTCCATTGTCGGCGACAGCTCTTCCACCATGTTTTTGCGGATCTTGCTGCCCTGAAGTGTTGGAGGGCAGACCGGAGTTTCGCTCGTCATCGCGGCACAACCAATTAAAAAAATAGACCTGATGTGGTGGCACAGAAGATAAAAAAAATTTCACACTCGGTCACAAGAGTGCTCGCCTGTTCTTGAAGTGACGTCGGTGTCCAGATCGTACCAGTTACCACAGACGATATAATAACGCAACCAGTGTAGACCACGCCAACAATACCAGACGCAGATTACCACAGACTCAGATTACACCAACGATGTCAGTTATCATATACCATATACCTCAAACTTGGGAAATTAAACCGAAAGAATTAGAACTGTTCTGTAGACAGAGCGATGAATCTGAATGCATCTGTGAAGAGCACGCCGAATACCTTAAATCAAGCAATACTGTATAGGATAGAAACCGCGGGAAATCACAGACGATAGTATGAGGGGAAAACAGAAGATAAATGAATACAATATCCAATGCGACGGTGTAGAGATCGTGTGGAACAGCAACTGTTCAGAAGGCTTTTTTGCTGTCTTGTTAAAAACATTGTGTGCAGGAACAAACTGCGCAACCAACGCGACGCCACTATTTTTGCCCCCGCGCGTCGCCCGATTCGAGCTTTGGCCAGAAAATCGGAGTGGGGTACTCTGGCAATTGAGGGCGTCGACGCGCCAGAAAGTTGGGTGCATTGGGTGCATTGATGATAGCGCGCGTCTACCCCGCTCCGATTTTCTGGCCAAAACTCGAATCGGGCGACGCGCGTGGGCAAAAATAGTGGCGTCGCGTTGGTTGTGAAGTTTGTTCCTGCACACAATGTTTTTAACAAGACAGCAAAAAAGCCTTCTGAACAGTTGCTGTTCTACACAATCTCTACACCGTCGCATTGGATATTGTATTCATTTATCTTCTGTTTTCCCCTCATACTATCGTCTGTGATTTCCCGCGGTTTCTATCCTATACAGTATTGCTTGATTTAAGGTATTCGGCGTGCTCCTCACAGATGCATTCAGATTCATCGCTCTGTCTACAGAACAGTTCTTATTCTATTCGGAGGTTAAGTTTGGAATTTTATTTTGAAAAACATATGAAAAACAGAAAGACAAAAAAGTGTACTCAATATGTTCAAGGATCCTTCACTGACCCTACCTTGATGCGATGTGTCGCTGTATTACCAGTGGGTAATCCTGTGACCCTTTGCCAATGGGAACGATGCCTCCACACATTGAGCTAAAACTACCTCAACAAGAATTGGTTCATCCACCTTATCCACCGTCATATCCTTTTCTCGCCTAATTTAAACCAGAACTGGTCTGAACATGCCACAAAATTGTTCGGTGACATAAATCAGTGCGGTTTTCATGATGAATAAGCATAGTTTTTGTAATTTCAAACTTTAGCACCTTATAGGAAGGAGAAAAACAGTAAAGCACGCTAATTCAAGTAACAATACCAGTTGTGTGTTTTAACTCAACTTTACTACTTTCAGTAGGTGATGTGCCTGTAATTTTCAAAGCTATGAATCTAAGAGTAATATGTGGTCATTTCCCTACAGCGAAACGGGAACGCTCGGTAACTTTATAGCACGTACGTAATAATTTTATGAACTTTTTTTTGAGCAACACATTACCAATGTCGAAATTCTTCTGTTCTTCAAATACATACCCGTATCAAAAAAAAATTTTTAGGCAATATGTGAGCTCGTACACGCAGGAAGTCGAAAAACTTTCTTTGATGGGCTACTCCTTATGTAAGTGCTGATTTCGCTTTGTGATGTCTTGTCTATAGTGTTCACTTTCACGTTGGTTAACTTTCAATTTACTTATAGTACCGGGAGCGATTGTACCAAAAACACAAAGATGGCCATGCCCTGCCCAGCTTCTGATGGATTGTAAGTGAGGCAAATACTCACGACATCGGCGTTTCCATTTTTATTCTTGTCAAATACGTGTTCAGTCGCTCAGGTAATGGTGTGATTGTTTTTGTATTTTTTCCATTTGTCGCCATTCCTTCCTCCGTTTCCATGACACGCGATTCCTATTTTTTTACTGTGAACCGTAATGCTGTTAATTAAAATGCTGCTTGCTAATATTCCCATAGAAACTCAGTGTGACATCCATTCCCTATTTATTAATTCTGATGAATGTAACGATATTGAGACCTAAGTAGGTATATAAGTGATTTCTGGTGAGCCCTCGATTTCGACTGTCATCATCAGCGGAGCGGTGGGCCTCGGTGAACTATAACTGGTGGTAAATATGCTTTGATGAAGGAGCGATCGTTCGCAGCTGGTGATGAGCGACATCGAGAGCCCTTTAAAGATGACCAAGACCATAGTATGAATAGGTATACATACACATTATAGCGAATAAGTAGCAAATGTTCCTTTATAATTATCGCTCCAGCCGCGAAGCGGCTGGAGAGGTTTGGTTTTGCCTAGGCCTTGTGATCACTTAGAATTTTATAAAATAGTTTATAGAATCTTTGAAACCAAATTTCTGAAGATTTCCTTCTGGATATAAGCGAAGGGGTCCAGAAGACACCTGCTGTCCGAATTTCAGCAAAATCGCTTCACAAATAAAAAAGTTGTGAGCCCGAAAGCTTAAGAAAATTTCATGGTGTGCGCCGTAGGCCGTGAGCCGTAGGCCGTGGGCCGTAGGCCGTGGGCCGTGGGCCGTAGGCCGTGGGCCGTAGGCCGTCACGCTTTTCAGTCCTCAGTGCTAATAGCCACTGCCAATGGTCTCAGGCAATCAACTTGGCAGACAGGTAAGTTGGTAGGAGGTACGTAGGCTGGTAATTAACCGATTTGTAGGTGAGGGGGGATTCTGATGACGTCATCGGGACGTCGTGAAAAGTGCTTCGGGCTTCTGATGACGTCATCGGGACGTCGTGAAAAGTGTCTCGAGTTTCTGATGACGTCATCGGGACGTCGTGAGAGTGCTTCGGGCTTCTGATGAGGTCATTGGGACGTCGTGAAAAGTGCTTCGGGCTTCTGATGACGTCATCGGGACGTCGTGAAAGTGCTTCGGGCTTCTGATGACGTCATCGGGACGTCGTGAAAAGTGCTTCGGGCTTCTGATGACGTCATCGGGACGTCGTGAAAGTGCTTCGGGCTTCTGACGACGTCATCGGGACGTCGTGAAAGTGCTTCGGGTTTCTGATGACGTCATCGGGACGTCGTGAAAAGTGCTTCGGGCTTCTGATGACGTCATCGGGACGTCGTGAAAGTGCTTCGGGCTTCTGATGACGTCATCGGGGCGCCGTGAAAAGTGCTTCGGGCTTCTGATGACGTCATCGGGACGTCGTGAAAAAGCTTCGGGCTTCTGATGACGTCATCGGGACGTCGTGAAAAGTGCTTCGGGCTTCTGATGACGTCATCGGGACGTCGTGAAAAGTGCTTCGGGCTTCTGACGACGTCATCGGGACGTCGTGAAAGTGCTTCGGGTTTCTGATGACGTCATCGGGACGTCGTGAAAAGTGCTTCGGGCTTCTGATGACGTCATCGGGACGTCGTGAAAAGTGCTTCGGGCTTCTGATGACGTCATCGGGACGTCGTGAAAAGTGTTCCGGGCTTCTGATGGCATCATCGGGACGACGCGAAAAGTGCGGGACTATCCTAGACGGGGGGGGGCACTCAAAATTCAAGTCAGAAATGGAATGAACCACCGATGTATAACGCTATCAATCGAAGCATTTCTACAGAACTTCATCAACAACAATGACTGATAGCAGCATCAAGCACCTTTTATCAAGGTTTCCAATCATTTTCATGAGAAAGTCGTGGGTGCCCCCCCCCCGTCTAGGATAGTCCCAAGAGTGCTTCGGGCTTCTGATGACGTCATCGGGACATCGTGAGAAGTGCGGGACTATCCCAGACGGGGGGGGGGCACTCAAGATTCAAGTCAGAAATGGAACGAACCACCGATCTATAACGCTATCAATCAAAGTATTTCTACACAACTTCATCAACAACAATGAGTGATAGCAGCATCAAACATCTTTTATCAGGTTTTCCATTCATTTTCATGGGAAAATCGTGGGTGACCCCCCCCCCGTCTAGGATAGTCCCAAAAGTGCTTCGGGCTTCTGATGACGTCATCGGGACGTCGTGAAAAGTGCTTCGAGCTTCTGATGAAGTCATCGGGACGTCGTGGAAACCCGGATAGTGGGCAGGTGTTCGGGACCCGTTGCTGCTCATCCGAAAAGTTGTGAAGACCACCCCGTAGAGTGAGCAGGAGCCCAGACTCGATGCTAGCCATCCGAGAAATTATGCCCCGGAATTTGCGCAGGAGAGAACACCTTGCAAAACTTTTGTAAAAGTGTAAGGATGACAAGCATAGCAAGCAGAAAGTTTGAGATGTTATGTGAGTCATGTCAGGTCATGTTGCCAGGCTGCTTTTCAGTTTCGTAAGGTCATTCACACAACCCCATTTTGAGTGCTCCTCTTCCTTCTTCACCAGCCTACTGATTTTTTCTGCAATAAATGGTACTTGCTTATTAGCATCCAAATTCAAAAACAAATTGTTAGAACTATCTCCATTCGCAGCTCAGCAGAGCTTTTTCATATCAGATTCATGGAATCGAAGCGGCTGTTCTGCGAAGGAATGGGGCAACAGAAACGAAATAATGAGTATGTAAAACTGCTTTGTTCCACTGATGTGAAAGTGTCCAGATGGAATGGAAGGTAGTTTCTGACTGTCCCGGTTTTAAGTTAGTTTCATTTGAAAGCGAAGAACTGCAGGCAGATTCTGCATCCGGCTGTAGGCCAGCAGGCTTTCATGATTATCGACCGGGCTGGATACGTCTGGGCGACCAACTATAACCGGGGCCTAAGGTCCCTGTCAGAGTTGGTTGAGAAAATCACCGTGGCCGACCCGTTCGATACGTATGAAAAACATGGAAGGTGCAAATAACACCCGGTGTAGCCAGATGTGGCTGACGCGATCAATATGAATGAATTATGTGGAACGATATCATGGATATCATTCATTTCTTAGCTAATATCATGTGAACATCGGTCTTGTCAGCCACATCGAGTGATTTTTCTGAGATAGTTTTACAACAGTTTGGTTCATTGATTCTTGTGACCACAGAAAGAGGACTGATCCAGTGGGGAGATGAAGAGGTCTTTGTTCGAAATTCTTGCATGGGATATTACAGCGTAATATCAAGAAAAAGTGAACAATTCTGTAAAAAAGGGGTCTCCCAAGCAGAAGTGGTTTGGTTAGCGTTACAAATGCTTCAACAAAAAGGGAACAATAGGAAAGCGGAATGAGGAGAGTCTACAAAAAATGAACAATATCCTCCAAGAACTCTTTTCTTTTTCGAAACTTCCAAACAGCGGAAACAAACCGTTGTGGTATTTTACGAGGAAGAATTGACTGGTTCCCTAAAAAAATTTAACATCATCTCCCCTTTTAATGATAGCTATTAGGTTTACATGCATATATACATATTTTATCGGCACTCACATAATCAAAGTCCTTTATGGAGCCAAAAGCGCTTCCTCATAGAGAACCACAACGGTTTGTTTCCGCTGTTTGGAAGTTTCGAAAAAGAAAAGAGTTCTTGGAGGATATTGTTCATTTTTTGTACACTCTCCTCATTCCGCTTTCCTATTGTTCCCTTTTTGTTGAAGCATTTGTAACGCTAACCAAACCACTTCTGCTTGGGAGACCCCTTTTTTTACAGAATTGTGAATAGCTGTACATTTCTTCCATCTGCATACATTTGATTTGTCTACTCTATACCAGTGATTCTTACTATTTCATGTGTTGAGAGCCTTACTCCTGTCGCATTATGGGAATAACAAATGACCGCCACAATAATAACCATCTTGTATATTCACCTTTGCGCTTATGTACTCATTTCGTATATAATAATAGTGCTGATGAGCGAATTGTAGTGAACATTTGAAAGCGTTTTCAAGTGGACAATAAAGAATTAATTATGTTTTTTAAATTTATAGCAGCAAATTGAGCTCGAGAATTAAAGTGAATGGAGAGCAATATTGCAGTTCATGGTGACTGCACCCGCTCTGGCAAATCGGGGGACTCTCCCGCAGAAATTTTGTGAGCGGGTCTGCCGCCTAACACCCAGCGGGAGAGTCACTAATAAAAAAAGTGGGCGTCGCTCGGTTCGGGACTCCCGCTGAGGAAAAACGGTTCTGCGGGAGAGTCCCCCGATTTGCCTGCTGTGTCTGTGTGTATGTTGTAGCGTCGATTGTCTCTGCGTCTCGTCTAGCTAGGCATTGTCTTTCGCTGAGGGTCTGGATTCTCATCGTTCGGCTGCTCGATAGGAGTCTCCCGCCGTGCCTTTAGCTAGTGGTTCGATCGCAATAGTGACGTCATAACGAGCGTCGCAATGCTGCACTCCCGCTGACCCTTGTCGTATGACTCCGCGTAGGTCTGTGCTCCTTTTCTCCTATCGGGAGTCCTACGCGGAGTGTCCCCCGATTTGCCAGAGCGTGTAGACACCATGAACTGCAATATTGCAATATTCACGAAATGCAGCAATTTGAAATGGCGGCGGATTCAGAATCGTGGGGTCACCCGCGATGGCCGCTGGGATGCTCTGCAAATATCGGGTCTCCCGCGCTGCCATCGCGTTTCGGATGTCCCGCGGGACCTTAATGGGGACGACGCCTTGGAGCAGATTCGGATGACACCGCAATTGGTCGTCGCGTCGACGCCCTCAATTGCCAGAGATAAGATACGCGCGGTCTCGCGGGTTGACGCATCGTTGCCTTTTAATTTCACATTCCCTTGATTATTGAATAGTGTTTTTATGTGTCGACTTTGATAACCTCGTTGTTTAGAGAATAGTTAGCCAAGCTACTTGTAGGCTGTTTTGAATTCCTGCACCAGATTTAGGTCAGCGATTTTTCCGTTCGTGATTCCTCGGCCAATCGTCTTAAGGGCCTTTCAGAGTGGCGTCGCAGAAAATTTCGCTGTCGCGGCGACGAGGTGAGAGATGGGGGGTGCTACGCAGCGCAAACCGTGCCGCGCGACGGGAGCGAACGTCGCGCTTTCAGAGTGGGAGCGACGGCGCGAGCTGGGAGCGACGTTCTGCGACGTTTTGCGAGACGAATGGTCTCGACCATTTTTGTCGCTGTCGCTATTTGTCGCTGATGTTTCTTCGTAATAGCTAGTGTTCCTTCGTTACTATCTGTCCATTAACTCTCTGTGGAATCATCTTTTTGCCTATTTCACTAACTATTTGCCATCCAGGATTAATTTCGTCATGGGATTTAATTGGTCATCCAGGATTTACCTCGTCATGGCGTTTAGTAATATTTTGTGGTCGACACCTTCATTGTTATGCAAATATTTTCAGTTGAAGGTGATTCTACTGGTGGTAGTGTTTCCTGGTATATTATTCGAAATGGCTAGTTTTTGTTCAGAGCGCATGTTTATGCGCATGTTTATGCGCTCTGATCAAACTTAAAGGGCGGGGAAGAAATAAGAGACGCTGAGAAAGGGATATGACGCGGCGGCAGTCGATAGGCCACGCCTTTTTTCCTTCGCTCTGAGGAGCGATGCCGCGAATTTCGCAGCGACGCCACTCTGAAAGGCCCTTTATATCATCCGAAAGCGTGACTCTTCCTCCGTCAAATGACGTTTGTTGTTGCACTAAAGATCTCAACCTGCTTTGAATTTTTTTGGTCAACACCTAGGTGAAGCTTTGGGCATTGGAATAATGCTAACCAGACGGCTCATGCCGTTTAGACAGGTGGAACAAAATGCACAGCCGTCAAATATATTGTGGCGTGTGCAACTGCACACCATGCTCACACTTTACGCGCAAATATGCAAAAATCGCTCCATTCATTGAAATGTGCTTTAGGCGAAAAGTTACGTTAACCAGCGGTATTTCGCCTGTAAAAGCGTAACAGGCTAGTTCAGCGACATTTACAAGCGTTTAGCTCAATTTGGAAGCGAAAACTCCCAATGGAAGACAGGATAGTCGATCTTATTTCAATATTAAGCCGCTGATGACGTTCATATTTCCTGCCTTGAGTCAATCATTTTGTTGTGTAGCTTTTAGTTGTACATCTGAGAAGGTTGAAAAGGCAAGAAGGGTTTTCGCAGAGTTTCGGCAGCCTTATTTGCACCAAACCTTTTCTATGACGGTTTTTTCTACGTTTTTGTACATGTAGTCCCTTTTGCTACAGTCGCTAGGTAAAGCATCTCAACATATTTGATGCATATATGGGATCGATTTCATTAGATTGTTGTCTTACTCCGACTAAAACAACATTGGCGATAATTATACTGTAAAATATGACACCGATTCAAGGTGTTTCCGGCAATATCACGATCAATGAGAGCAGTGGTAGCGCTTTACTAATATTTATAGTCAATATCAAAAATAAAAAGAACGCTGCTCTTATTTTTGCGCGATTGTGGGAACCTACATACTCTTGCATTTTGAAAGCGTATGAAGAAGAAATATGAGATACTGCAGCTTACTAGCTATTCAAGTCATCTAACAAGGGGAATCCTTCTTCTTCTTCTTCTTTGCAGCCACATAGAGGGTTTTGTCATAGGCGGAGGAACTGGGCGACCAGTAGTGGATTCGTCCATAGGTCCATTGGTGTCAGCGTGGTAGGTCTCTCCGGACAGTTGAATAAATGTGCGGTATCATGGCCGACGATACCGCAGTCCGGGCACACATCAGATTTGCTGCTGTCAATCTTGCTGACATAAGACATTAGCATTGTAGAGTGACCACAGCGTAATGATGCGAGCGTGCATCTCGCCCTTCTTCCGAGTTGAGACTCTGAGGTGCAGACGGGGGGCGGTATATCTCCTAGTATAGGATTTATGGCCACCTTCACAAGATGACACCGTACGAACTTGGTGTGCTCCTCGCGCAAAAAGCCGGAGTCGTTCTTGCTGTGAGTCGTGCCATCTTTGCAAATTGACTTTGTTTGGAGCATCGGCGAATGGCTTTCTTATACTTCTCTCTCTCACGGGGTTTAGCACTCTCCACGACGGGTGATTTGGTTGCTTTATAATGTTAATGCGGAATTGCTGGGCCTGGAGCTGACAGTGCTCCTTCACTGGTAATAGACGGGTCTCAGCATGCAGGTGCTCGATTGGGGAACTCCTTGCACATCCGGTGGCGATACGGAGAGCAGCATTTTGTACTCGTTGCATCTTTGTCCAGGAGGATTCTGAGACGAGATGCTGCCAAACCGGTGCGGCGTACTCCAGGGCGGGCTGCAGAATTGCCTTATACGTTGTGAGTATAGTCTCCTTGCTGCTACCCCACGAAGTGCCGCCCAGGGCTCTGAGAACGTTGAGCTTAGCTTTAACGACTGCCTGCTTCTGCTCGGTATTCTTATGAAACTTGAGTGACGGATCGAGCACAAGACCGAGCAGCTTTGGAAAGCGAGCAGCAGGCAAACGGTCTCCATCCCACACGACATCCGGATGAGTGCTGTGCTCGGATGGGTCCGTCGTGAGAACGGACACTGACGACTTGGCTGCAGAGATACTTAGCATCTTGCGGTCGAAAAAGCCCTTTAGTGTGATCAGGTACTCGTTGATCTTATTGGCGGCCACCTGTAAATCCCGATCTCGACACATGATTGTTATGTCATCGGCATACGCGACGACCTTGATGTCCTGTGGAGGCTCAGGCATATCTCCGAGGTACAGATTGAAGAGGGCTGGCGATAGAACTCCGCCCTGAGGGACTCCAGCTGCCATAGGAATACTGTTGGAGACATGGTTCTGAAACATGACTCTTGCCCGCCGACCTTTAATAAAGGCCGATATCCAGCGCTTCTGCCAAGATGGTATTGACGACTCCAGAATGTTGCTTGACAGGACTCCAAGGTTAACCGTATCAAATGCCTTGGTGAGATCCAACGCAACAGCTACAGTTCTCAATGGCTTGTTAAAGTTGAACCCGTCGATAGCATAGCTGGTAATTTCTAGCAACGCCGTAGTTGTGGAATGTAGCCTCCTGAACCCATGTTGAAACAACTGCTTCTCGTTGTGCTCCGCTAGATCCTTGACAATGAGCTCTTCGGCCACCTTGGCGAAAGGTGACATCAAGCTAATGGGACGATATCCCTTTACTGATGACTGAGGTTTGCCAGGCTTGGGCAACGGGATGACGTTAGCTGTCTTCCAGTTTTGCGGAATAGTGCAAGAGCTAAACGAAGTGTTAATCATATCAACGATGAGCGGAAGGATCTCAGTCGGGAGTTTCTTCAGTACAGCAGGACAAATGCCGTCCGGACCGACAGCTTTGGAGTTCCGCATGTCCTTTATAATCTTCTCTACTTGCGCCACAGTGAACGCATCGGCCGTGCTCATGAGCGGGAGGCGGCACAGCTCTCTTACTGTCACTCTATTTTGCGGACCTCGCCTTGTACTCGTGACAAAGAAACTTTTACCGAGAGAGTAGGCGGCTTCCTTTCCTGACTTGAAAACGTTATTACCGAACTCAATAGTGGAGATGGTGGCTGGCGAGCTCTTTCCCGATAGTTTCCGAAGAACCTTCCAAGTAGCTCCACTGTCCGTCTTGAAATTCAACTGTTCTGTGAATTTTTCCCACTGTTCTTTCTTGTGCTGGTCGAGATCTTTTCTGATCTCACCATCCAGCTGAGCGACGACAGGGTCTAGATGGTCAACTGCTCTTCTGGCATCTCTAGTCCTGATTTTCTCAAGAATTTCTCTGGTTACGTTTGGATAGAACGTCTTAACTCGGCCAACAGGGATAGCCGCCTTCATGGCCCTGCGAATTGCATCAGATAAGTGATGCTCCTTCTGGTGCACATTGCCATTCCACGGGTAATCAGCCGCTAGGCGTAGCGCAACCTCACTGAACAGGCACCAGTCTGCTTGGCCTAAATTGAGATAAGAACGTTGACGAACACCAGAATAAGGAGCAAGAGAATTTGAGAGATCGATGTGCACAAAGACGGGAACATGATCACTAGACAATGTTGTTGAGGTAGACCATGAGCAAGCGTTGGAAAGGTTGGACGAGATAAGAGTTATGTCTGGGCTAGAAGATCGGCCGTTGGCAGGGAGACGAGTGGGCTGATCATCGTTTAAGATGACCAGGTCGCACTCCTCAGCCCATTCTTCGACTTCTTCTCCTCTAGCATCAGAACCAAGGGACGAGCAGAAGGTGTGGGCATTGAAGTCGCCCGCGAAAACAACTGATGATGAGAGGGAATAATCGCTGAGTTGTTTGAGAAGAGGAATGGGATTGTAGGAGGAGGGGCATGAGGTGGTAGGGGGAATATATATGTTGAAAAGAGAAAGGGGTGTTTTAAGAGGGAGATGGATTGGAAGGTACTCGAGAGTACCATCCGTGGGGGGTGTTTGGTATGAGGTGGGAGGGGAGAGAGGATAAAACAAAGGTTGAAACTCCTCCGCCAAGAGCTGACCTTGGAGCATGGAAGGCAGTGTAGCCCGGGATATTAGGATGAGGATGGGTAGGGGATGGAGAGAGCTTGGTTTCTTGAACCATGATCACGTCTGGATGGTAAGTACGTGCGAAGAGAGAGAGCTCAGAAAGTTTAGTACGAAGGCCGTTGAGATTGATATGTACAATGGAAAGGGGGCGGTTTGAGGAAGAGGAATCAGAGTTGGTAGGTGAAGAGCATAAAACACAGCGAAAAGCAGAGTTATAATGCCTCACAGAACTGAGACCCGAACAGGAGAGATGCACCCACCTTTGGCATCCGGAGCACTGGACGCTGGTATGTCTCCTGGTAACATCCTTGCCGCACGTGGCGCATAGGTACTGCTGAGCGGGTCCAGGATTCCTCTCCACGCCGACCCTTTGCAGGAGAATCCGAAGGAGAGCTGCGGCCGGCCAGCACCTCTCCCATGACAAAAACCCTCTTCGCGGAGGGGGTGACGTCGGTTTGCATAGAGGTGATCTTCTTTCCTCCACACTGCCACGGCGTGAACGTACGACATCTCGGCAGCGGGAATCCTTCTAGTCTTGAAATGTACTTTCTAGAACCATTTTCGGACGTGGAGTCCGAATATGTCCTTCGCAGCTGCCTAGACTCACTCTGAAAAAGTTATGGGCGTTTTCGAAAGCCTCGCAGCGGGTAAGGGTACCCCATCACGGATTTTGGGTGTTTTGGAAAAATTCCGAATTTCGCTCCAAACTTGTATGCCAGGGGTAATATAGGGTACCAAACACGATTCTTTGGTCCGTTTGTCGGAATTCTGAGGTTTAATGTAGGTTACGGTATGCGCCATGCTACATAGGGGGCAAAACATACCTTAATAATCCGAAAATCGACAAATAAACATCAAATTCATATTCAGCACACCGAATAATCCCGGCATAGAACTTTTGAATTAAATCTGAGACTTTGACCAGCCTACCGTATACCCACCGTAACATACCGTATTCTGTCAAAAAATAGACCTCGGATTCGTGTTCAGCACTCCAAGAAACCCTCAGAGGAAGAGTTTGAGCCACATCAATAGTAGAATTCCGCAAATAGTCGGAAGTCGTGTGTTGCTCTCAATTTTCCCCCGACAGAGTGTTTTTAATATTCGTGATCAGCACACCAGATAACCCCCACTGAGTAGTATTAAGTCAAATCTGACACATTCGTGTTAAACGCTTCTTGGACCCCTTCATTGATATAAATGAACGCTCAGCCAACAATCGGCGCAACTGGAAAACGCTATTACCCTTTTCACAAATGTTTTATTCTTCATACTTCTCCATCGTGTAAATCAGTTTCGTATTTAGTTATTGTATTTTCTTCTAGTTTTTCTTACTTTGTGCCTTGATCAACTATATTCACGTCCAGCCTTTCATTTTCCATGTTTGTCAGTTTGCTTACCCAATGTAATTCTTTTGAACTCTCACAATCATTTGATATGGGATCCCGCACTGATAGTTAGGTCTAGCATAGCTTTTTGATTTTTCAGAGATAGGTGACTAAATTTTGTAATAACGCAATCTAATAAAGTGTCTTGCAAGCTCGTTGTATCCTGAATCGTAACTGCTAGTACAAGAAGGTAGAAAAAATCCGCCATGAAGAAGGATTGGTGAAAACATGGACTCCAAGCCGGAAATATGAACTTTATCAACGATTGAGTAGGGAAATAAGATCGACTTTTCGGTCCTCCACTGGAAGTTTTCACTTCCAAAATAAGCTGAACGCTTGTAAATGTCGCCGAACCAGCCTGACATGCTTTTACAGGAGCAATACCGCTGATTAACATAACTTTGCGCCCAAAACTCTAATTTCGACTGAAGGAGCGATTTTTTCATATTTGCGCGTAAAGTGTGAGCATGGTGTGCAGTTGCACACGACGCAATATATTTGACGGCTGTGCATTTTGTTCCCTCCGACATTCGGACGGTTCAACTACCGTGGAAAATCCGTTGAACTAATGTCCACACTGGAAATCAGCAGAATTTCCCCGTTAGTTCAACGGAAATTGCTCGGTAGTTGATGCGGATTTCCACTAAAGTTGAACAGAAGTGCTGATTGGAGGGAAATTCAAATAATTTCTGCATGGATGTTTATACACGTTTTAGCTAGTTTCTCCTTACGGTTGAACGTTATCCCTATATACCTGAGCCCACCTGGCCCCTAAACAGGTGTGCACTTCCTAGGCTCACCAAAAATCGATTAAAGTGCAAATGCTCTGCCTCTTGCCTGCTCAGACGATAGAGCACCCGTGTTGGTGCAGGAGCAGGCAAGTGCAGGCACTCTCACCCCCACTCAACTTGAAGGCAGAGCCCGAGGAGTTGACACTTGACAATGAAGTGAATCGGTCTAAGCCCACCTGGAGACGGCTCGTATGTGCCGCTGGTTTGATTTTGGCGTTCAACATTGCGTCGGAGCCGTCGTCTCTCGGCACTGCGCACGCGACGCAACACGCAGCGCGGCGATAAGCCCGGCAGTTCAACGAATCGTTCTCATCAGTTCAACTCCTCGACAAAATAGCCTCAGTAGTTCAACTCGAACGTCGTTTTCCCCCAAAGTTCAACGCTGCGAATGTCTGAGCCATTCCGACACTAGCAGCGGACTCCTACAGGAGAAAACGACGATCGCGGTCTCCCACAGGAGGTGTTTTGTCCTGTAGGAGACCGAACTAAAGTGAAGCGGTCTTCTACAGGACGCGCTGCCGCATCGCTTCCACTGGGTCTCCTACAGGACAAAACAGCTCCGGTAGTTGTCCTGGAACGCGCACGTTGAACCATTGGTCGAACCCGCGCGGTGTACGATACGCGTGTGCATGGGGTGGAGAGCTGATTCGCCCATGCAGGCTCACCGAGGCGCCCCTCTCATTGTTTGATTGGGGTGCTTAGGAGTCGAATTTCCTCCTTGATGATTAGTGAGGGAGGAATGTAATTGGGCGTAATGCCATACACTAATTTTTGACGTTGACAAACTTGTCAACGAAGAAGTGTGAAAATCATGCTTCAATTTGAAAAAAAAATACGAAAACGAAGCGGTTTTGGCTTGATTCCAGCAAACGTTTTTTGAAATTCCCTCCAAGCTACCGTACAAGTTCCGGTCTCCTACAGGAGTATCACAGGACTCCTAAAGGAGAAAACCAGGACTCCTGTTGCAGGGGAGACTAGGACTCCCAGCCGACTCCTGTAGGAGTCCGCTGCCAGTGTCGGAGCACCTGTCTAAACGGCATGAGCCCTAACCAGACACCCACTTGGCGCGACGTGATTACGGACCCCGCACACAATCTCACGCCTAGTGGTATTTTTGGCACTGGGCGAGGTGATAATGCAGTTTTCGTCGTTGCAAAGGGTTTTAGGGTTTTTCTTCTCAATCTGGGAAGAAGATTTTAAAATATAAGAATTGGAAACACTCGAATTAACAAAAACGTTCACGTTTATATACTTTTTCCTATTTATACTATTGCATCATTTTATTTTGCCTCTTTTTTACTAAGTTTTGGTTTCTAAACGGTGCGTATGATCCATATACTAAAATCTTCTTGTTTTTGTCTCCTTTTTTGATGCTCAATTCTTTCGTTGGTTACGGAGAGAACGTAATCCATCGTTCAATTGGCTTGTCTTCTTGTTAACTGAGTGCTCGGAAACACTCGAATTGACAAAAAAACAGGGCTTTGGAAGCGTTTTAGAAAACTGTTCCAGATTTGACTTAAAACTCCCCCAGGATTTTTTTGGGCGCTGAGCACGAATCTGCGGTTTACTAGTCGGTTTTCCAAAGTTTCCGGCTAATCCGTTCGAAGCTCCCCAACCTGGGAAAACTTCGAGGGAAAACGCCACTTTCGAGATTCTCGGAGTGCTACGGTAGATATTGCTCGAATTGTTTCTCCTGGGGTAATTCGGAGTGGAGAACAAGAATCTGGAGTCCGTTTATCGATTTTCTGCAAATTACGGTAGATTACGGTGGGTATACGGTAGTTTGGTCAAAATCTCAGATTTTACTCAAAATTTGCATACGGGGGTTATTCGGGGTGCAGAATACGAATTTAACGTCCGTTTGTCGATTTTCAAAATACTAAGGTGGGTTTTGCCCCCTTAATGACATGTTACCTACCGTAACCTACAGTAAACCTCGAAACTTCGACAAATGGACTCCAGATTCGTGTTCGCCACCCTAGATTACCCCTACATACAAGTTTTGGGCGAAATCCGAGAAAATTTTTTGAGAGTCAAAAAAATGCCTGATGGGTGGTACCCTTGCCTTTTCGCGAAGCTTGAAAAATGCTCATAACTTTTTCGAACCTGCAGCTCGGGGTGGGATAATTCGCATTTTTACTATTGAGCCAGAAGAGATACTAACAATACTAGTCGTTTTCGCGGATGCGTTTTCCACTCTAAACACTTCCCTAGTCAGTTTATTCATTTCTTACGTAGGAAACGTAATCCATCGTTCATTTGGCTTATTTTCATAAACTGTTAACGTAGTGTGCTACTATTCTCCCAGGTCGTAGAGAAAACATCAATAAATTTACAATAGTAGAAATAGAAATAAGTATATGAACGTGAATGTTTTTGCCACTTCGAGTGTTTCCAATTCTTATATTTTAAAATCTTCTTCCCAGATTGAGAAGAATAACCCTAAAACCCTTCGCAACGACGAAAACTGCATTATCACCTCGCCCAGTGGCAAAAATACCACTAGGCGTGAGATTGTGTGCGGGGTCCGTAATCACGTCGCGCCAAGTGGGTGTCTGCTCAGGCACTCGAGGGGGGCGAGCCTCGTTCATTTTCGCTCAGGGGGGCCAGCCTTGAACCGTAATTGTGGGCGGAGACATGAGAGGGACGGCGCTCCGACCACCGTTGAGCCAGCCCTCAGCGCCGCGTCGCGTGTTTTGCTACCGGGGCAGTTTTCCGCCGTGGAGCGCACCATCACAATGGCGCTATGGATTCAAAGTTTTCAAACATTAATATCATATCTCAGGTACTCAGGGCGACGGCCGGCGAACCTCTATAGGGTCTTTCACAGTCTGCCGGAAGAAGCCGTCCGTCATGTTATAAGATAAGACTGCGGCGTCAGTGCACCCCGCACTGCGGTGTCGGCCGACCGACGTCTCAGTGCGGTGAAATCATTGACACGACATCGGATCAAGTTATGACGGGTTGGACCGGGTTGTTTTCGCCTTACATTTTGTACTGAAGAGTCGGAACTGACGGTTGTTCACCGCAGCTTCCCTCGCACTGCGGCTCACTTTTAACGTGCCGGACGGCGTCGTCCGGCAGACTGTGAAAGGGGCTTATGCCGAAAACGACGGCCGGCGCCCCACAATTCGAGGGTGACGGCCAGCGGCGAACCATGCTGCATGCGACGCACATGCAGCGCGGATATTGGCTCGCCCGCGAACCACAAAACACGCCACGCCATCTTCAATTCCGCCGGTTGGGAGGACAATTGGCAATGATCACGACTGATCACGTCGTAACGTGTTTATCACGTGCACAGCCGGTATAAAAGGCGCCTCATCTCACTCTAGTCTTCATTCGGCATTCTAATGCCGGCCCTGGAAGGTGACTTTCAGTCACTCTCCGAAGGCCAGCAAATTTTTGATCGCCGAGGGGATAGGGGTATCTCCACGGCTGGGGGGCGGGGCGGTTTTCGCCGTGATCCGCGGGGAGGGTGGCTCCTCACCGCAGGCCCCGGCAAAGGCTAAGCCGTTGTCCGGACCGAGGCGGGGTGGCCCGCTCAGGGTCGGTCCCGTAGCGAAAGAAAGTGCGAGGCGCCAGCCTCATTCTCCAAAAAAAATTAAATGTGGGGTGACCCGCGTTGTCACTGCGGGGTGACCCGCTCTGTAATGGTCCTGCAGCGAAGAGAGGCAAGGGGCGCCGGCCCTGTCCCACCAGGATGCCAGCCCTGACAAGGAAGGAAGGCTGGCGTACTGGTGGAAGTGGGGCTCGCCCTCCTCGAGTATCTGAGTGGTTAGCATTATTCTGGGCATTGAAGGTCTTTAAATTCTCTTTGTTCCGGCTTAATCCTCGCAGACGCCTCGGTCATCGGGACTCACGCGTAAAATAAAATGCGGGTGGTGTAGGTGCACACAACACACGCGCAAATAACTCGGGCATTCGGGGGGCACCAGCCGAGTGTCCACCGGGGACTCATCCGAGCGTCCCAAACTCGGCAGCAGCCCCCCAGCGCCCTCGGACCAACTCCCCGCTTCGCTTGGCGGCTGATCCGCGGACCTTTTTCGAGTGAAGCGCGGGAATTCAAAACCGTAAAAACGGATTTCATCGTATTCTACTATGTTTTCAGCAATATTAAGTCAACACTAAAAGTTTAATACTAGTACGACACTTCTTTGAATATTACTTGTCCATAATACTTCAATTTTATGCTTTCGCTACCATTTCATGTGATTATAGTTGAAGACACTGAATTTATTGAAATAAGAGTGAACCACAGCAATTCTAAATAATTTCGGCTAAACGCTACATACTAACTTTTTTACAATTCTTGACAAATTAAATACAAGTGTCCATGACTTCTGCGGGTTGAAAACTAGACTGGATCTGATCATAATACGATCACTTCAAGGTTTTCAAATACTTCAAGTGCACAAAACAAGCAAGGAATGACACTTCGAAATGCAAGGGCTAGAACTACAGACCCACAGCCGAATGAAAACCACGAGACAAGACAGAAATTCTTGAGTAAAAAAATTGCTCACGATTTGGTAGTTGTTAAACTAAGAAAATGATGCGCTCCTTACATCCAGCAAACTAGAGACATAAAATTTGTGAAAAACGACGAAATACTCGACAAAAACGTTTCTGCGTCATATTATTGGTTGTGCATGCAATAGTGATCGCTCTGCTTCGGACCATCCAAGGGACACATTAAACCTGAAAAAATGTAGTATTTAACTGTTACTCGAAGAAAATAGAGCAACTGAGAAACTTAGGCTAAAAAACGGAAGTTTACTAGAGTTTTGAAGTGTTCACCAACCTCGACTCCGTTTTGTTAACTACTGTAGCCACTTTTAGCTCATCGCGTTCGTAACCCATACGAATTCTGAATGATAGAATTAAGTTCATGTTGCATATAGCGAAGAGGTTACAACTACCTAAAAAGGTATATTTGACAATACTCGGCAGGTTTTTGAGCTGACTGTCTCCGCCATTCCGATCGTTTATTTTCAGCGCGTTCTCCTGAATCTTCGTAGGTGAATAAATGAGATGAAAGAGGCATATACCGAATTTGGTGAAGCCATGATGTTGAAGCGATCGTCTTACACTCCACAAAAGAAACCTGAAGAGGGCAAAAATTTGCACATAGAAGGAATCCCTTTGCTGGGCAGGAAAACAGGAAAGAGATTTGGGGTAATTCAAAAGTACATCATACATCAAGAGGCTGCAAATTCATCATCAAAGTTCGGGAATTCTCGTGAAACTTCAAAATAGAATCTCAAAAAGTCTTGAATATTATGAACCATTAAGGTTTCTAGCCCATTTCTGGGCAGAAGAAGCTTTAAAATAGGCTCTGTGAGCGGAAACCTAATCTAAAAGAAGTTTCGAAATCTTGAAGACTATGTTAAGTTTTTTTTTGAGAATGTCAAAACTTGAATGATTATTTTGCAGCCTCGTGATGTGTGTTGTATTTATTGAGAACGAAAATGAGGCTCAGGATTAGCGCAAGTATTCAATCAGGAGATTGCTCGATGTGACCATGAATAAGTAAAAGGAACAAATAAACTGCAAGTCTGTAAAGATGAAAGTAATATGACATCTTTGAAGGACGGCGCCAGAGCTTTTTCAGGAGGTCCTACGTGGAAAATTCGGTCGCTCCCTCGGATGAGCCCCTTGCGCCCTCGGCTCGCTCCAAGCGCGACTCCGCCCCTGATTTCGCATCCTCGGATCAGCCCCCTTGCCCTAAATCACCTCGGCTGGTACCCCCCAAATGCCCGAGAAAAAAAAATAGAAAAACAGATTTTTTTCAAAGCATGGATAAAGCTTTAATAACGCGATGAATACGATACAGTGCATTATCATACGTATATGACTACGACAAAATAACTCCTTTGAATACAAGTTCCGTATTTATAGGAAGGAGATTTTCACCGTAACTCTTCTCTTTACATTCAATTCAATTCAATTCAATAGCTTTATCTGGCGACAAAGAAACATACAAAATGTATGTAAGATAGGTTTAAACAAGACAGCCTGGACATGCAGGCAAACAAAATTGTAGGCAAAGAAAACACTCGTACGAATAAGAGCACCCTGAATGTAAAGCTTTAGCAGAAAGCACGGCCATCGACCCCATGCAATGACCTGAGGTTGAAATGGGACAGCCTGCTTTTGAAAATCGGAAAATGCGCGGCCTCAACGATCTCTGAAGGTAATTTGTTCCAAATTGGGATGACTATAAATGCAAAGGAATGCAGCACGTTGGACTTCGACGTAAATCTACGTGCGAGCTGAAAAACGTGCTGGCGAGAGCGACTACAGCGGCTGGTGAACACGAAAATACTCTCAAATGGGATGTCGCAAAGACCGTTAACGAGTTTATAACACAAGTGTAAATCGAACTCGGTTCGCCGATATCGTAGGGTTTCGATCCCCAACATTTCAAGCCTTGTCGTATAGTCTGGTACTTCTCGCGTAGGAAATACTTTGACAAAAACGCGTTTTGAGTACCGCCTTTGCACGTTTTCAATTACTTCATCATCTTCGACAGAAGATGGTGACCAGACCTGCGTACAGTATTCCAAGAGCATTACGAAGCTAATTTTCCCTGTTTGCTTAGGTACCGTTCCCATCACTTCTTTCCAGCACAAAAGTTTTCTGTGGGTTTCCGGGAATAATGCGCCAGCTTTTTGAGTTTTCAGTTCGTACTGGGCCTTTTTCATTGATAACAGACGTCACATACCATTCCACTCTTCACAGCTGTTCTACTTCTGGAACGTAAATCGTAAAAAGGCGTAAAAAATTGAATCATCGTCTATATTCCTTTTCAATCATGATCACCCAGAGTTTTCTTTCAGATTTTCGTATGAATGTGGACTCAATAAGAAATACCGAGCGGTGTATCTATGTAATTCATAACAAGAACAATAATTTTCAGTATTCACTCGAGTGTTTACCTAGTTAGCATAAACATAGGAGCGGTCGGCGATGTAGCAATGCAATTAGTATCAACCTCTTTATGCAACCTTGGCGATGTGTACCGCTCGGTACTTGGAGATTACAACAGTGCGGTAGGCCACTGTAAAAATAACCTGGTACTCTAAGGCACCAGGCGAGTTTTCCAGGAAGTTCCTAAACAAGCTCACCACGAGTCTGATGCTCGATTTCCAGTTTTCCTAAGAACCTCGATCCGCGTTGCCCTCCGTAAAATTCTTTTTTTTTGCAACCGTTTCGCTTATCTGATATAGCCGCGTTTGGCATCCAATGTATTCAACACTTAATTGTCCAGTCTCCATTGTTGATGGCAGGGGAGCAGGATGCCACCTTCTAAATCTGTGCCTCTGCTTTGGTTATAAGGGGAGTGCGGCAAGTGCCGCTTGCCGTTCGCCGGCCATTTTTGGGGTTTGCCGTTGCCGTTTGCCAAAAATTTTGCTTAAAACGGCAAACTTTCGGCAAAAATTAAAACCACAGGGTTAGCCCCCACAGCTGTTTATTTGACTAGGTAATCAGAGCAAGTCGGCCAAGTTCTAAGCTGTTTGGGAGTCTCCAAGTGTGTTCTTTCAATCATCAGATTCTTAACCTCACTTAGAAATGACAAAATTGCAAAAAAACCTCTCCCTGAAACATTCCGATTACTGCAAGTTCCACGGTTACAAAGCCAAGGGGTATCAAAAGTGGAGCGTGAAAGCATCCTTCTTTAGACGTATGAACCAGTTAAGAATTCGTGTAGTCGTTTTTCGCCAGAGTTTCGCACCTGCTGGACGTTCCGAAACGCATTTTGGTCTTTGGAAAATCTGCAATCGGACCTCTTAATCGTGTTCAGCGCCCAGAATAACCGCCTGATCAAAGTTCTGGTGAGAGCATGTTTTCCGAACTTTGCACAGAGTGAAAGCGTTTTCCACTTGCACAAAGCGTTTTTTCTGATTTGAGTACATATTCTATCCTCCAAAAGCGCATCACTTTTACGAAAATCCGGAAACGGATCTTATAATAGTGTTTAGCGCGCGAACCACACCACCCCCCCCCCTAGCAAAGTTTGGGTGAATGCACATTTTCCGAACCTTCTGCAGACTGATAGCGTTTTGGACTTGTACGGATTTTCGGTTCAGCGTTCAACTATCTCAATATGGGGTACAGTAAGCGTTGAAGAAACGTATATATTCCACTTTTTATCATCAACGGGTTTAGCATGATCATTAAAGGCAGCATACACGCTCACAAAAATGGTTGAGATAACAGCATAAATTTCACCGCCTGGCCCCTACCATGCCGTCAACGGCGTTTGAAGCGCTAAAAACCATTCAGGTTGACAGAATTTGAGCATTCCCCTCTCAAATGCATGTGGAACCCCACCCCTACAAATAACAGAATGAAGAGTGAGGCATGTGGAAGCATTTGATAATTTAGAGCGATAGCACTTTATAATGAGGGTCTACGAGAGAAACAGCTTGATTTCCCTGTATATAACTTGTTTACATACCGATTAATTCCCATCCACTTTCAAGAAAGCCCATCTACTCCGGCTGGCTTATAAAATGGAGCATTTCATCAGTAAGCAGACATGTTATATTCAGGTAAACCAAGCCGTTTCTCTCGTAGACTCTCATTTGCTAGGGCTATCACTCTAAGCTATCAAATGTTTTCACATGCCTCACTCTTCATTCTGTTATTCGTAGGGGTGGGGTTCCACAGGCTTTCGAGACGGGAATGCTCGAATTCTGTCAACCTGGATGGTTTTCAGCGCTTCAAACGCCGTTGACGAGATGGTAGGGGCCAGGCGGTCCTATTTGTGCTGTTATCTCAACCATGTTTGTGAGCGTGTATGCTGCCTTTAAGTCAATGATGCAGTCTTGAATGTTGTCTGCCCTGAATGTCAGGAAAGGTTCCTTCATTACTCTGACCTCGCCATGCACTGTGGGGAAGCCCACACAGACGAAGGAAGTAAATGATTCAGCATATTTTCTTAACCCTCTAACGCAAATGACAGTAAATCGGTTTCGTATCATAAATTCCTTATCACAGTGTTATTGTCCACAAGATCACATGAGTTTCTCAGCTTTGTGCCTCTAAAAGCTATATATCCCACGTCGGTCATCATCAATATTATAAAATGACTTTATAAAGTATGAAGATTACATCACAAGTGAATATATGATAAGTGGATTCTGTACCACATGAAAAAGTAAACTATTCCAGTTGTATTACTTGAGTGTATTTACAAGACAACTGGTTTTCGTATTTAAAACGATCTTCTGTAAGAAAAACTGGCCGCACTCTTTCTGATCTGAATTCGGACTCTAACGAACGTAAATCCGAGAAACTGTGAGTCGGTGACACTCAGACACTGGCAGCGGAGTCCTACGGGAGAAAACTACGATCGCGGTCTCCTACAGGAGCTGTTTTGTCCTGTGGGAGACCGAACTAGAGCGAAGCGGTCTCCTACAGGACATGCTGCCGCATCGCTTCCACTGGGTCTCCTACAGGACAAAACAGCTCCGCTAGTTGTCCTGGAACGCGCACGTTGAACCATTGATCGAACCCGCGCGGTGTACGATACGCGTGTGCATGGGGTGGAGAGCTGATTCGCCCATGCAGGTTCACAGAGGAACCCCTCATTGATTGATTGGGGTGCTTAGGAGCCGAATTTCCTCCTTCATGAAAAGTGAGGGAGGATTGTAATGGGGCTTAATGCCCTACTCTAATTTTGCCGTTGACAAAATCGTCAACGAAGAAGTGTGAAAATCATGCTTTGATTCAAAAGAAATTCGAAAACAAGGCGGTTTTGGCTTGATTCCAGCAAACGTTATTTGAAATTCCCTCCAAGCTACCGTCCAAGTTCCGGTCACCTACAGGAGAATAATAGGACTCCTTCAGGGGAAGATCAGGACACCTGTTGCAAGGGAGACTAGGACTCCCAGCCGACTCCTGTAGGAGTCCGCTGCCAATGTCGGAGCATTTTAGCGAATTGCGCGTAAAGGCGCGAGTGTTGTGGGCGCCTAACCACACGCATTTTATTTTACGCGTGAGTCCCGATGACCGAGGCGTCTGTGAGGACTAAGCCCTTTGTTCCCACACCCGGCTAAATCTACGCCTGACATCCGACGTCAATTATGGTGTTTCGCCTGTGCCACTGCAGACGACACACCATAAACGACGGCGACCTTTAAAAATGCGTTTCGCCGCAATGCTGTGGTGAAAACCTATCGGAAAACAATGTTTTGCGTTGACGTATGGGTGCTATGTGGGAAGGGGGGGGGCACTATGGCGTGATGGACTTGGCCACGCCCATTTTTACTGTGCCGCATTAAATTTGGGGCCCTACCCGGGGTTTCCCTCCCCTGCCAAAATCAGGAGAGCCATTGCGGCACGGAAAAATGGGCGTGGCCAAGTGCGATACAACAGTGCCCCCCCCTTCCCACATAGCACCGACGTATGTTCCTTAGAGGGTGTAAAAACGATGGAAGCAGAAATTTTAGGGTGGAATATGACAAGGTACAAATGTTGTGGAGATATGACATTCTCAATGGGAATGCACAGCTACGAATTTCTTTCATTTCATTTCATTTCTTTATTACACGGTAGAACCGTGTGAAAGACAAACAACAAAACGAAATACCGAACAGCAAGCCAAAGAGGCTAAACATAGTAGCACAACAATCAAGCAAATGGACAAATTGACCATGAAGCATACACAGGCACCATGAAGCTTATTCACAAGATCTTTGTATTTTCTGTAAGGCAGCTGTTGGTGCTCTTTTGGAATAGACGACCCACTGAAGAATGCAATCAAATTAGCAATTGTTTGGGCATGACCGACAGCTCGGTTGCTCACATCAAACAGCTCAGTTTGTCTGATGAGGTCCAATTTATTCGACGGCACTAGTGGGGACAAACATTTCTCATGAAATTTCTCTAGTAGGTCGTCTATTCCGAAAGAGTACGCAGCCGTTGGAACACTATTCGTAGACCGAGAACTAGGCTTCAGCCCACAAGCCGAACTCTCTACAATCAGGAGTTCCTTCACTACCATGAGTGAACACATCTCATCGCATCCGCCCCTTGTTGATGTTTCATCGTTGAAAAATCATTTTAAGAAACTTGGTACCGACATCAACATTAAACACACAACGTCGTAACCTTCATTGAACCGTTGCCTACTTTTCCATCTATGTCATTAATAAAGACAGTTCAACCTCGGGGATTATTTTTGATACTACAGTTTCACATAAAGCCTAATTTGCTGAGATGAGTCCGGGCGGAGCAAGCAGCGCAACGGTTGGTCTTGGCAAAGTATAACAGGGATAAGGAGGTTTTGACATAATAAGCCTGATATGCCGTACTTCGGCCGCCTCAAAATGAGGGAGCTAGGCTATGTGTAGCAACCTTTCACATATCGTTTGTCAGTTACTATCGCATACCATGCTAGAGGTTTATTTTTGGATGAGTGTATAAACACGTCCCTCACAAGGGAACTACTTTTAGTCATCCTGGCCATTCCAAACGGAATGCTAATGCGCGTTTTTCAAACCTGGCAGCAAGTTAATGGTACTCAACACATTTTTTAGGGTGTTTTAAAAAAGAAATCCCGGATTGGGCTCAAAACTCTTGTGTGCAAAGGAAATTTAGGGTGCTCAACACGAATCTGAAGTCCGTTTGTCGAAATTGTGAGGTTTACTGTACGTTATGGTAGTCACCACACCACTTAGGGGGGGGAACCATTTTCCAAAACCGCATTTCGAAAATCGACAAATGTACGATAAATTCGTTTTACCACTCCATATTATCCACGAATACAAATTTTGAGTCAAATCTGAGGCTTTGACCAAATTACCATATATCGCCCCCCCTGTAATCTACCGTAATCTGTCAAAATCGATAAGCGGACCTCAGATTCGTGTTCGGCACTCCAAGCAACCCCCAGGAAAACAATTTGAGCCATATCTGACGTAGCACTCCGGGAATTTTCAAAAGTCGCGACTTGCAATCAAGCGAATCTAGTTGAAAACTTTGCAAAATTGACAGATAAACCCCAGATTCGTGATCAGCGCCTCGAATAACCTACCTGAGAGGTTTTAGAGTCAAATCTGGGACAATTTTTCAAAACGCTGACAGAGCCCTCTCATTGCTATAAATAAACGCCCAACAGAAAATCCGTACAAAACGTCTGTGCAAAGTTTGTAAAATGTGCCTTCACCAAACTTCGCTCAGGGAGGGTATTTTTGGGCGCCGAACAGGATTATGAGGTCCGTTTCCTGATTTTCCAAAGACTATTGCGCATTTTGGAAGGTACAATTGGTAGTTACGGGAATCTGGCGAAAAAACCTTTTTTTTTCAGATTAGCTTTCGGCAACTGCGAAGACCATAATTGAAATTTATGCCAAAAACTCTAGAAAACTACATTTCATTCGGATTGGCCCAGCTGACTGAAAGTAATTCCCTTGTCAGTGAATTTATAAAAATTGAATTGCCACGCCAAGTAAAACGAAATCACTCAGAAATTCGTAGCTGTGCACTCCCATAGAGAACCTCATCTCTCGACAACATTTGTATACCTTCCAGTATTTCACCCTAAAATTTCTGCTTTCATCGTGCTTACACCTTCTAAGGAACATACGTCAACGTAAAGCATTGTTCTCCGATAGGTTTTCACCACAACATTGCGGCGAAACGCATTTTTAAAGGTCGCCGTCGTTTCTGGTGTGTCGTCTGCAGTGATGCAGGCGAAACACCATAAATGACGTCGGATGTCAGGCGTAGATTTAGCCGCGTGTCTTTGTTCCCTTTTTCCGATCCATTGGGGCTTATTGGGTTACGGTGCTATGTGGGAAGGGGGGGCACTGTTGTGTCGCACTTGGCCACGCCCATTTTCCCGTGCCGCAATGACTCCTGATTTTGGCAGGGGAGGGAAACCCCGGGTAGGTGCTCAAATTTAGTGCGGCATAGTAAAATGGGCGTGGCCAAGTCCATCACGCCATAGTGCCCTCCCCCTCCCCTTCCCACATAGCACCTTGGGTTACTAGCGAGACCAAACATAAGAAGCCAGCGGTAGATCGTCGGTTGCTACCGGCATCAAATTTCCGACCCCTTCCGTCCCTCTTTCCGCGCGGCGCGGTTTTCTCAATAGAGCGCGTCAATCTCCCACCTGCTTTCTTCAGTTTCATTCAAGTGAAACCACTTTTAGTGTGCATTTCTCATGTTACTGCGGTAACTTCTTATTCACTGGCGTCCTAATTCGATATGCCTCGATTTATTTCAGGTGATTTGCTCTGGGAAGTCTACAGATGTTCGTTTCGCTGAATTTATACGATCATACCGTCAAAGGTTTTTCTAAAATCTGGCGCTGACGAACTTTTTTTAAATTTTTACTGCTGAATATTCGAAAAAACAAAACATTAATTTCGTAATGTTTCATGCTTACCAGTGGAGCTGGTAATGCTATGTTTTCTACTTTTCTTGTCCTTGACAAAATCGAACTCTCCAATCAGAAATCATAACAGGGGAAATTGCCATAACTGATGCCAGACTAGATTTCTTCGAATTCGTACAATAGAATCCATCGGGGAAAACGAAATGTTCAACTTTTGTCGATCAATTTTTTTACGGTCGATGGCAATTTTGCTTTAATGGAATCGTAGAATTTTACTCTCGCATCGTTTATGGAAACTTTCCCCTGTGGCTTTGAAACAGGTAACCACATGAGGCTCAAGGTATTCTGAGATGGACGCGAAAAAATGATAGATCAGGTAATGAGCACCCAAAAGAACCCTTAGAAACAAGTTTTCAGCCCAATCCGAGACGATTTTTTTGAACATCCTGAAAATTGCCATCCGCGTACTCCTTTTATCTACTCAAAGCTATGAAAATGGCTACTTTTAGAAATCTCCTGTAAATCTCTGAGACATTTAGGGGATTCGGAAACGGATTATCAATGTTGTGTTCATTACCTACAACTATCAGCCATTTCCCAAACGATGCCCGCATAATTTGCGATCCATCACCATTGACTGCGAATTGATTGCGTCAGCAATTAAGAAATTGAGCGACAAAATCTCTCTTACTCCAGATTCTTTACCTTCTTATTTTATAAAGAGAGCCTCCGTTGGATTGTGTTACCCCCTCTTGTGCATCTTCAAACACAGTCTAGCAGTGGGAACCCTACCGACTGCGTGGAAAACTGCAATTGTCTCACCTTTGCTTAAAAAGGCACCAGCAAATCAGGTCTCTAACTATCGGCCTATTAGTCTAACCTCCTCGGTGTGTAAAGTCCTCGAGATTATTGTCAAAGACTGTATCCTTTCCCACCTAACATCAAATAAGCTCCTCAATCCTGCCCAGTATGGTTTCCTGCCTGGCAAGTCAACATTGTCCCAGTTGTTATCCTCGTTTCATGACTGGTGTTCGGCACTTGACGAAAACTGCCAGACTGATGTAGTTTATATAGATTATGCAAAAGCTTTTGACACTGTATGTCATCACAAATTGTTAATTAAACTCAAAAGTTACGGTATTTGCGCTGATATTTGGAACTGGCTAAAGTCTTTTTAATATCTCGACATTTTGTGTAAAAACTGGCAATTTCTGTTCTCGTCCATACCCGATCACCAGTGGTGTTCCTCAGGGTAGTATTCTGGGTCCATTGTTGTTTCTTATCTACATAAACGACGCTCCAGATAGTCTATCAAGTTCTTGTAAGCTCTATGCGGACGACCTCAAGATCTATCGGCCTCTTAATGAGCCTACAGTTGACTTTTATGAGCTTCAATGTGACCTCGATCGACTAGCCGAGTGGTCGAAAGTGTGGCAGCTACAATTATCAGAAGAAAAATGCAGCTTGCTGCATATTAACTTTCGTCATGAATGCCCCCTACGTTTAAACGGTGTGAAGCTTCCTGTGCACGAGGTTATCAGGGACCTAAGTGTTCTCATTAGTTCGAATCTTAGCTGGAACTCCCATTGCAGAGAAATCTCCAAAAGAGCTACCTCGGTGGCTAACTTTATTTTGAGATCCCTGAAACATCCCTGTCTTGTTCACTACAAGAAAGCATTCACCGTTTACTGCCGACCCCTACTGGAGTACTGTACTCAGGTTTGGTCACCTTCCACAGTGGAAGATGATGAGATCATTGAAAATGTGCAAAAACGATACTCTAGACGTGTGTTCACCAAAGTATTCCCAAACAGAGAAGTTCCAGATTATGCAGCTCGTTTGGATATGCTAGGTTAAATACCCTACGATATCGCAGAGGTGAATTTGATTTACATCTGTGTTATAAGATCGTGCATGGTTTTTGCGACATTCCCTTTGACAGCCTTTTTCGTGTTTACTTCGCCACCATGTCCGTTCTCGCAAACATGGATTCCAACTTGAACGGAAATTCACCTCTAAAGGCAGCATATTGAATTCCTTTGCGTTCAGGGTTGTCAGAACTTGGAACAATTTGCCTGCAGAAATCGCTGAATCCGGAAACTTTTCTATCTTTCGAAGTAGATTATCCAAGTACGATCTCAGGTCATTACAAGGAACGAGTGAGCGTCCACTCTGATTAAAAGGGTATTACTAATAATCTAATGTGACGGGTTTTTCCAGCTTGTTGTGCTTTTCTTTGTCCCAGAAGCGGTGGCCTCAAGTATCTTGAGACAAGATGTCATTCGAATTGTAGAAAGAAAATTTCCTCTGCAAAAAATCATATTTTGTCCCCTTCTCTCTTCTGCCATTGTTATGCATCTTTTTTTTTACTTTAACAAAGAATCTCATTCACATACGTGTATATGTATGTTTCTTTATTTCCACAATAAAGTCGTTGAATGAATGAATGATTTTATAAAAACCCACGGCAACTGTAAGGTAAGCTCTACGAGAGCCGAATAGAGAAGCATTATTTGCCCCTCATTCAGGGAACCGCGGCCTAGCTGCGATACCGTTATCATGGGATCAAATTAGTTCTTCCTCCATTTCCACAACTGTTTATTTTTCAAAAGCAGCAACTCCGTGTTTATATAAGGCAGCTGCATTGCAGCTCCCTTTCAAACGATACAGATCATGCAGTTTCCTCTATGGAAGCCAACCGTTTTGTATTGTCTTCCAAATCTGATCAATTACTTCAACCAGTGATTATTACATTATATGTTCAAGTGGCTGTGTTACGTTCACCATTTCGATCAAGCCCCCCCCCAGCAGTGGATAATGTAAAAACAACTGACAATATCTATGAAGGTGTATATCCTACATATTCAAAGCTACAAAACACATTGTGAAGTTTTATTACTCAAATACGGTTCAAATGGCTTCTGTTTCCTCCACTTGTTGTCAGATTGGTGCTTCTCCTTCTGGAAAAAAATACATTGACGCACTTATTAACGATAATCATTTAGCTGAAGATCATAAATGTTTCAAGTAGTTACTCATTAAAAAACTCACACTTGTATAAAAGCAGTATTAGTTGATGGCACGCGAAACGTTTTTTTTAGGAGAGTAGCGGCTACATCCGCAGTAGACGCATTTCGAAAACTCGTATCGCATTAAAGTTGCAGAAGTTCCTAATGTGATATTTAAGACAAGTCTGTCAGGAAAAGGTGCCAATCCTATGTAAAGGACCTCACCGTTTCATCATCTGGCTGCAGATCTGCTCGGCAAACCTGACACTTCTTCGATAAAAAACGGTTCGTATGCAAGAATGAAACCAAAATTACCATCGACTGAGGAAATTGATCGAATAAAGTTAAGCATTCCGTTTTCCTCGATGGATTTTATTCAAGGACAAGGAAAGTAGAATACATAGCGTTTCCAGCTGGATTTTATTCAAGGACAAGGAAAGTAGAATACATAGCATTTCCAGCTCCCTTGGTAAATAAAAAATATTGCGAAATCAATGTTTATTGTTTTTTCGAATATTGAGCAGAAAAAAAGTAAGTTCGTAAGCGACAGATTTTAGAAAAACCTCTGAGAATGCTCGGTTGGGCATCAATAAGTATAGCGAAACGGCTTCCCAGTGCAAATCACGTGAAATAAATAGAGGCATACCGAATTAAGACGCCAGTAAATAAGAAGTTAGAGCAGTAACATAAGAAATGCACACTAAAGGTGGTTTCACTTGAATGAGATTGAAGAAAGCAGGTGGGAGAATAACGCGCTCTAATGAGAAAACCGCGCCGACGCGACCGCAGCAACAAAATTTGTCCAGTCACCAGCTCAGGGGTGCGTTCCAAGAATCTTTCCATGGCAAAACGCGTCCATGGAAACGTAGCCACAGCCACGTGGGAGCAATGTTCAGTTACTATTCGCATCCATGGAAAGCAAATTTTTCCATCGGAAGATTGTTTTTCCTCCCACGGAGTCGTGGAAACGTTCTTGGAACGCACCCCAGAACGTCGAAGGGCCGCGTCCCCGAACCCACCACTCAGCGAGGCGGGGCCCCCCTCCGCGCCTGGCGCCCAACAGGTCCCCGCCCCAGCCCCATGACTCATAATGGGCGCGAAGCCCGGACATTCAAGCGAAAGGGCGCGGGGCCCGGGCAGAACATTTCCGCGGTGTCATCGCTTAAAGCGCCTTTCACAGTCTGCCGGACGTTGCCGTCCGACACGTTATAAGATAGGGCTGCGGCGTTGGTGCGGCCCGCACTGCGATGTCTGCCGACCGACGCCGCACTGCGGTGAAATCATTGACACGACGTCGGAGCAAGTTATGACGGGTCAAAAAGTGTTGGTTTCGCTCATATTTTGTACTGGAAAGTTGGAACTGACGGTTGTTCACCGCAGCTTCTCTCGCACTGCGGCACTCTTATAACGTGTCGAACGGCAACGTCCGGCAGACTGTGAAAGGCGCTTTAGTGATTGATTCCTTTTATAACGATCTGCGGGAACCATCCCTCCCACACCCTGGGCGGGTGCTCTACCTTTCTCCAAAATTTTCGAAACCCCATGTTGGGTGTCCCATTCAAGTCTATTCGATAGACTGGGGAACTTACCTTACTGCCACCGCGCGAAGTGCGCGATGATGTAAGCACTTACTCGAGGCTGCCTGCAGTGAACTTATCATAAAATTGTGCTCCGTATGTGGCACGGGTTTGATTCTAGCGTTCAACGTGTAATACGATTTGCCTGAGCGAACATGTTTTCCTCTGTTTCGAATTTACCCTGCAGGACCGAGCTAACGAAATTTGGTGGCGCCCCCGCCTCGCGCCTGATGATTCTCCGCTCGCAAAACATGGCCCCCGCCGCTCGCCCTTGGTCGGAAATTCCCGGGCACACGGCCCTCCGACGTTCTGAGAGAATTTAGTGGCTTCTTCCTTCCCCTTACGTTGCAACCCACTGCCCTTCCTTCCGATTTGTAAAGTTTCCAAGCAATTATTTCTGCATTACCATCTCTGTCACCATAAGGACAAACGCACTCACATTTTAGGTTATGTTTCCCTAGTTGACCGACACCATGCCCTTGTTCTCAATAAATGAAATATGTACGTGGGTGATTATCTTTTGAGAAGCAGATTTTGATAAGCTCAGTGTCTCAGCATATATAAAACTGATTCATGAAAGTTAGTAAATCGGATTGACTGAGCGGTTGTAATGAGTGACGAATAGAGGTGCTGAAGTGGAGCTTCTCCTTGTTTCCTCAGATAGGCGAGGAAATGTCTTCAGAGTTCTGCGACTCTCTTGAAACGCGTCGCACGTTCCTCAAGAAACATGTTCGTCTCTGTTTCCCCGCTACAGAAAGGTTTGGAATAAAAGAAATTGTTGAGAATTAGTTTTTTTCTTCATTCTACACTTTCGATGACGTCTTGCACACTCCCACTGGGGTCCTGCACTTTTTCTATGACGTCCTACGCACTCCCACTGGTGTCCTCCACATTTTCTATGACGTCGTGCACACTCCCACTGGGGTCCTGCACACTTTTAATGGCGTCCTGCACGCTCCCACTGGGGGTCCTGCACACTTTCAATGACGTCCTGCACACTCCCTCTGGGATCCTGCACTTTTTCGATGACGTCTTGCACCCTCCCACTGGGGTCCTGCGCTTTTTCTATGACGTCCTACGCACTCCCACTGGCGTCCTGCACACTTTCTGTAACGTCGTGCACACTCCCACTGTGGTCCTGCACTTTTTCTATGACGTCCTACGCACTCCCACTGGCGTCTTCCGCATTTTCTATGACGTCGTGCACACTCCCACTGGGGTCCTGCACACTTTTAATGGCGTCCTGCACACTCCCACTGGGGGTCCTGCACACTTTCAATGACGTCCTGCACATTCCCACTGGTATCCTGCACTTTTTCGATGACGTCTTGCACACTCCCACTGGGGTCCTGCGCTTTTTCTATGACGTCCTACGCACTCCCACTGATGTCCTGTACACTTTCTGCGAGATCTTGCACACTTCCACTGATGTCCTGCACACTTTCTGCGAGATTCTGCACACTCCGACTGGGGTCCTGCGCACTTTCTATGACGTCCTGCTTACTCCCACTGGGGTCCTGCACACTTTCTATGACGTCCTGCACACTTCCACTGGGGTCCTGCACACCTTCTATGACTCCCGGCCACTCCTATTGGGGTCCTGCACACTTTCTATGGCGTCCTGCACACTTACTTTCTATGACGGCCTGCACACTCCCACTGATGTCCTGCACATTTTCTGCGAGAACCTGCACACTTCCATTGGGGTCCTGCACGCTTTCTATGACGTCCTGCACACTCTTACTGATTACCTGCACACTTTCCATGACGTCCTTCACACTCCCACTGAGGTCCTGCACACTATCGATAACGTCCTGCACACTCTTCAAACCTAGCGATACTGTATGGTGCCCCATCCACTGCTACTGGAAACCTGTCGCTTTGATTAGAGCGTAGCCCTTCTAGCGCTAGACGACTCATAGAAGTTTTCATGACCCACGGACAAACTCGGTGGCCCCGAGGCACGCAAGAGGTGACTCGGGCTGATTTTTTGGTAATCGATATATGTCCTACCCACCTAAATGTTGGTACTATTTCATACAAGTCTTGATCGGCCATTCCTAAGATCCGCGGGACACATGCACACACATGTATACATATAGTGGAGTCCACCAAGAGTGTCTCATTCATTTATCAATAAGAAGCGGCCGGCTGGGGATCAATGCGCATGAATTATATACCAGCACGCTCGATACCAATTGAGCGAGAGCAGTTGTGCTGCAACGAGTTTCATGTTCATTGATCCCCAATCGAACGCTTCTCATTGATAAGTAAATGAGACACCCTTGGTGGGCTCCACTATATGATCTAGTTCCGCAATCGCGTTCAGTTCGCAAAGTCTCATTATCACAATCGTAGAAGCGATGCGGTTGTTTTGAGAATGATTTTAGTTGATTTTTTCAAAAACAATCGCTTCGCTTCTACGATTGTGATAATGAGGACTGAATGCGATTGCGGAACTGAACTATACGCTGACTTTAGCCGGCACGAGAAACTATGATGGTTTATTTACAGACTAACGTTTCGGCGGTCTCGCTCTATTCGGAGTCTTCTCAAAGTTTGTTCAGCATCAGGTCATCAGTAGAATACGACGAGGTACCGAGATGTCAGAAAGCTAATATGATGTCCTTCTTTTATGGGTGCTGCTTTCTGACATCTCGGTACCCCTCCGTGTTCTACTGATGTTCTTTAGCCGACACTGATGCTGCCTGACCTGATGCTGAACAGACTTTCATTCAACGACTTTATTGTGGAAATAAAGAAACATACATATACACGTATGTGAATGAGATTCTTTGTTAAAGTAAAAAAAAAAAGATGCATAACAATGGCAGAAGTGAGAAGGGGGCAAATATGATTTTTTTTGCAGAGGATTTTTTTGACAATTCGAATGACATCTTGTCTCAAGATACTTGAGGCCACCGCTTCTGGGACAAAGAAAAGCACAACAAGCTGGAAAAACCCGTCGCATTAGATTATTAGTAATACCCTTTTAATCAGAGTGGGCGCTCACTCGTTCCTTGTAATGACCTGAGATCGTACTTGGATAGTCTACTTCGAAAGATCGAAAAGTTTCCGGATTCAGCGATTTCTGCAGGCAATTTGTTCCAAGTTCTGACAACCCTGAACGCAAAGGAATTCAATATGCTGCCTTTAGAGGTGAATTTCCGTTCAAGTTGGAATCCATGTTTGCGAGAACGGACATGGTGGCGAGTAAACACGAAAAGGCTGTCAAAGGGAATGTCGCAAAAACCATGCACGATCTTATAGCACAGATGCGAATCAAATTCAGCTCTGCGATATCGTAGGTTATTTAACCCCAGCATATCCAAACGAGCTGCATAATCTGGAACTTCTCTCTTTTGGAATACTTTGGTGAACACACGTCTAGAGTATCGTTTTTGCACATTTTCAATGATCTCATCACCTTCCACTGAGGAAGGTGACCAAACCTGAGTACAGTACTCCATTAGGGGGTCGGCAGTAAACGGTGAATGCTTTCTTGTAGTGAACAAGACAGGGATGTTTCAGGGATCTCAGGATACAGTTAGCCACCGAGGTAGCTCTTTTGGAGATTTCTCTGCAATGGGAGTTCCAGCTAAGATTCGAACTAATGAGAACACCTAGGTCCCTGACAACCTCGTGCACAGGAAGCTTCACACCGTTTAAACGTAAGGGGCATTCATGACGAAGGTTAATATGCAGCAAGCTGCATTTTTCTTCCGATAATTGTAGCTGCCACACTTTCGACCACTCGGCTAGTCGATCGAGGTCACATTGAAGCTCATAAAAGTCAACTGTAGGCTCATTAAGAGGCCGATAGATCTTGAGGTCGTCCGCATAGAGCTTACAAGAACTTGATAGACTATCCGGAGCGTCGTTTATGTAGATAAGAAACAACAATGGACCCAGAATACTATCCTGAGGAACACCACTGGTGATCGGGTATGGACGAGAACAGAAATTGCCAGTTTTTACACAAAATGTACGAGATATTAAAAAAGACTTCAGCCAGTTCCAAATATCAGCGCAAATACCGTAACTTTCGAGTTTATTTAACAATTTGTGATGACATACAGTGTCAAAAGCTCTTGCATAATCTATATAGACTACATCAGTCTGGCAGTTTTCGTTAAGTGCCGAACACCAGTCATGAAACGAGGATAACAACTGGGACAATGTTGACTTGCCAGGCAGGAAACCATACTGGGCAGGATTGAGGAGCTTATTTGATGGTAGGTGGGAAAGGATACAGTCTTTGACAATAATCTCGAGGACTTTACACACCGAGGAGGTTAGACTAATAGGCCGATAGTTAGAGACCTGATTAGCTGGTGCCTTTCTAAGCAAAGGTGAGACAATTGCAGTTTTCCATACAGTCGGTAGGTGTTTGAAGATGCGCAAGAGGGGGTAACATAATCCAAGGGAGGCTCTCTTCATAAAATAAGAAGGTAAAGAATCTGTAGTAAGAGAGATTTTGTCGTTCAATTTCTTAATTGCTGACGCAATCAATTCGCAGTTAATGGTGATGGATCGCAAATCATGCGGGCATCGTATGGGAAATGGAGGAGCGGTACCGTTATCCTGAACAAAAACCGTTAAAAAATAAATTGCGAAGGCCTCGCACTTTTGTTGATCATCATCGATGATTTCACCTGACTCGCTTTTCAATGCGGAAATACCCTTACGAGTCTTCACCCTAGTATTCATATACTTGAAAAATTTTTTACGGTTACCAGAACAAATAAGCCGTTTTTCACGGTTTTTCGCAAAGCGTTTGCATTCCCTTTCAAAGTCCTTTGCGCACTTATTGAAGGCCACCCGTCCACCCGGTTTAAAGCGATCTCGCCATGGGAAATGCTTCCTAGCAGCCAATTTTTGCAAATGCGGTGGGAAGTTTTTGGACTTATGGCCGCCTTTTTGAAGGGGGACGCATTTTTCTATTACGAAGTGAACGTATGAGATAAAGGCTTCATACATTTCATTTATGCTCAGGCAGTCCGAAAAGCATGTATCCCAGTCCATATCCAATAAATAAAGATTGACATGGTCCCAATTTGCCCTGCGGAAATCCAATTTTTTTGTTGTTTGGTTAACGTCGGCTTCAAACTCAATTTTGAAGGTTATGCTACAGTGATCACTCGTGGAAAAGTTCGGTTGAAGTTCCCATTCAGAGATCAAAGTGAGGTCATTACACAGGAGCAAGTCGAGCACGTACTTCCCGTGCGTGGGATCGGAATTCAAACAAGACAAACCAGAATTGATGAGGAAATTTTCAAAGGAAGCAGTAAAACACATACCAGAGTCGTCAGGAGAAAATGGATAATTGAAATCACCAACAGCTACTGAAGGGCACTGTACACCAGTCTGCTATAGTCTCGAGCATCTCGATGGAATCTTGGCTACTCGTTGCAGGCCTTCGGTAGGCTGCAATTAAACGAAAGCAGGAACCTAATTCCGAAACAACATCGAGAAACATAAGCTCACAATGGAAATTGAACGATCTATGCCCAAAATCTACAATTTTAATACACTTCACAATAACCGCTACTCCACCACCGGCAGTACCCGATACACGATCACATCTATAGACTACATAGGAATGGGATGGCGCTATTAGAGCATCCGGGTCGCCCTCAGTAAGCCACTTTGAGAAGACTCCGAAGAGGGCGAGACCGCCGAAACATTAGTCTGTCAGTAAACCATCACACTACCTCGTGTCGGCTTAAGTCAACGTACTTGTATAAACTTGTGCAGCTCTGATGGATAAGAAGAAAAGAACGGTTAATGTTAAACTGCCCCCCCCCCATTCGGCTCTCGTAAACAAATTTGATGATAACCAATCGATAAAGGGTAGGGTATGGCAGGGTTGAGCAGCGTTGTGAGCGGCCACAACGGGGGGTCGTAAAATTTTCAGATGTTTTTCCGCAAAAAAAAGAGAAATTTTAGGTGGGTCGTAAAAATTTTGATACACGACCCTTTCGCGTCCACACGTCAGCCGCGACTGAACTGGACCGTAAAAACATTTCAACAACTTTCGCTTCTCTTTGAATTTTGACACTATATAAAAGCCTTAAAATTTTTGGTCCCAGGGGCCCCTAGGGGTTTGTAAAATTTGGGGATTTTTTTGAAAAAAAAATGAAGATTTGGGGTGAGGTCGTAGCCGCCACAAAAATCGCCACAACGGCCTGCTCAACCCTGGGGTATGGTATAAAAGAAGTGGAGAGCGGTGTGTCTTCATTCAGCACCGTCCTTCTCCAGTGGTCACCGGTTGGAGCTCAGTACGAGCTAGAAAATGGGAAAACAGCACCACCGGTGATCAAGATGTAACAAAATCTGAGTCAAAACCTAGAAAATTTCAGATGCAGCACGAGTGAGCTGATTGGGGGGGGGGGCTGGATAAGAGCACCCGAAAAGAACAGGGGGCTGCTTTTCATACATCTAACAAGAGAATCACTAAGTCATAGTGACCATTCCAAATGAAATGTACTTTTCTAGAACCACTTTCGGACGAAAAGTCCAAAAATCTCCATCGCAGTTGCCTAGACCCACTCTGAAAAAAGTTATAGGCGTTTTTTCTCTGATTTTCGTACTTATTGTACCCTCCAAAAAGCGCATTATTTTTACGAAAATCCGGAAACGGACCTCATAATAGTGTTCAGCGCCCAAAACTACCCCACTAAGCAAAGTTAGGTTGAAGGAGCATTTTCCAAACGTTGCGCAGACTAACAGCGTTTTGGACTTGTACGGATTTTCGGTTGGGCGTTTATTTATACAAATTAGAGGGCTCTCGAAGCATTAAAAAAAAATATTCCAGATTTGACTAAAAATTCGCTCTGGGGGGTTATTTGGGGGTGCTGATCACGAATCTGAGGTTCATTTATCGATTTTCCCTTGTAAGTCTGATGCAGGTCGAGTTTTCCGAGTATCGGCATTAGATAGAAGAAGAGTTGAACCTTTGAATGGTATGCCAGAGTAGATCAAAAAATTAAAGACAGACAATGCGATTTGCTGAAGTACATTTGCTGCAGAACTTCCCTATCCGTTGTTGTTTGCTATTATTTTTTGAAAGTTTTCAATTTTTCTAAGTGTGTTCATTTGAAGGGCCGGAAGGATGTTCCCGATACTGCGATCAGCTCGCTCGCTCTCAACATCTGTGGTAGTGAAGCAGGACCTTGTTCAGCAGGCTTTTGTTAAGAAGATTCGCGAATATGCTCAGAAGGGTAAAGACCTTGCTACCTCTGATCCAGCTGTGAAGAAGGCTCTCAGCGTTAGTTTCCTATGATTTCGGTTTTCAGTTACGGTTTCCATTTTTTGTCTCAAAGTTGAAGTTGCCTTTCTGGCATCTCGGAGTCTGAAGCCAGATTATATGTTTTTTAATCTCTTGAAGCACCTCTTCGCCAAAGCATCTGTTCTTCATCCGTCTCATTTGTTGATGATTTAGTGGTACTGCCTTACATCAAAAATTCAAGATCTAGTTTGGAAGCGAGCTGCTATCAAGAGCTACATTCGGGGGCATTCGAATTCAAAAATCTCGAGTATATCCTCCTTTTTCCCCAAAAAAAGGCGGAAGTGCACGAAATCCTTTACTCTCACCCCGCCTCTTTACTCTCAGTGGAGCTGTTCGTTGTGGCAATGAAATATTTTGTGGAGCCGTCTTTTGCAATTCTGTATTTTGTGTTGCTCTATTCTTTCCTTCGGACCCTAACGAAAACTGTTTCGCCCAAAATATTCTTCCATTTTCGATATTCCCCATTTTTTCAGCGGTGACAACCACTGTGAGCATGTTCATCGAACCGGACAACTAGTCCAAGCTCGAGAATAATGTCACTTAAAAAAGACGATTTAGTGCGTTTTTCGCCCTTTCTTCGTAATTTTGGTAACTTCTGGTACCCAACGCATTGTTTTGAGTGGAAAACTCGGGAACGAAAATTATCGTGAACCCTGCCTTTAAGCGGACCTTAGTTGAGCTAACTGATTCTGACAGAAGTTTCGCCGGTGGGTTTTTTCTGCATTTTTTGTAATTTTGCAGGTAATCGGATTTCCGGTCCGCAGTTGCGGACTAAGGTTGTTGCTTCATGCGACACGTGATAATCGGTGTGGGAGAAGGGTGAATCGTGCCGGGACCAAGTGGTCCCAGCGCGATTATCACGTGTCGCATGATGCAGTAGCCGTAGTCCGCAAATGCGGACCAGAATTTGACCCAGAGAACGATAGTAATTCTTCTGAGTAGGGTACGGCACGTGGTGTGGTCAAGGTCAATCTTACTCAGACCCCCCTCTAAGAGCAAATTTTTACCGATCTTCTCAGACCCCCTCCCGGTAAGCGTAATTTAGTCAATTTTTTGCCGACATTTATGTAAATTGGACGTTATAATCGAATTCCTTGTAAAAACTGATAACAGTGTATGCCCCATTCAGAATGGTCAACTTGGTGTCCCGGCGAAGCTCAGACCCCCTCCACCCTGCGCAGCTCAGACCCCCCCTGTGGTTATCCGCACCTCGCGTCGAACCCTGTTCCTGAGATATTTCTCCCAGCCAATGTGAGCGGAAAAAAATCGATCTCGCTGCCAGTTTTAGCTTCGTGAGGGTGAATTTTCTTCTGGAAAATTTGCTTCCCAGCTTTTTTCGGTGTTTTCCTGCCAGTGATCATCAGGTACATCCAAACATGAATTCGAATGTCTACCCATGTGATAAAGGCAGGAAAAGTTCTCAGTAAGTATCTGTCTGTTGCTTGCACTGTACCCGAGAAAGGGGTGGGGCAGACGCAGTGTTTCGAGTTTTTGGCCTGAATTGTGGGCATGAAACTAGACGGGGAGGGGAAATCGAGAAAATGAAAGTCGTCTCTCATTGCGCGTTGGCGCTAGCTCGGTGCATGTATGTTATAGCATATGCGCACCGAGTTTGTGCCAACTCACCCTAAGGAGCCTAAAGTATCAGTGCGATCTGCAGCGGCTGTATTTTGAACGGGAAGCCTGAAGACAACCAAAAATTTACGTATTCGGCTTTATAGTGCCCCTTAATCGATTTAGGATGAACTCAACCGACTTGCTGCTAAATTCCAACTAGCCAATGCTGACGTAGTTGGAAAACTTCCCACGAAGTTCGACACCCCAAAGGTGACTGCTTTCTTCCATTGGTTTCCGAGTCTGTCGCTGTACAGCTTTTCTGTTTTTTTTTACTCAATTCAGATTTCAGGTTGATTCTTCTGTACAACAACTGATCGAAGAAAACACTCTACAGAAGATGATTGAAGAAGTTCAGAAGGAGAAAAAGGATTATTTGGCAGCCAGAGAAGCAAAAAAAGCCGCTGAGGCAGCTCGTCTAGCCGCCCTTAAACAATAGAATGTAGCTAGTATTGTAGCCAGCGTTGAGCGAATATATAAATTTTTTGGTGTACCTTTCTTTAATTTTTACTAATGTTTAAGACATCACAACTATTTCGTTTCCTTTTGTAACATGATTGTGTGGATTGAAGCCATTTGACTTCCAGTCAGGGCACTGCATGAGGTGTGGGGAAGACGAATTTTACTCAAACCCCATCTCCAAAAGCGTGATTTGGTCAAAATTTTGGTCATTTTCTCAGACCCCCCACCCAAAAGCATGCCTTGATCTGTTTTTTTTTGTAAAATCCAAAAAAAATGAACAGTTTTCTAATGTAAAATTTAAATAAGATTAAATAAGAGGAACAATTTATTCGACAAAAAAGACAATAACAGTGAATTAAGAACACGGATGAGGGTTTTTTAATCGAATTTTCATAAGAAACTGATTCTAAACACTGTATACCCCCATTCAAATTGGACTCACGTTGGAGTTCACCCCCCCCCCCCTCCCTCTCTCTCTCTCTGAGTCTCCACACCCCCCGCCGAGCCCTGCCTCTCGTTGCTGGTTATGCAATTATAGAGTTTGAAGATTTGAGACATATTCCGAGGGCAGGTTTGTGAAGGAGATTGCTTTTTTTAGATAGATTTTAATATCAATTTTAGATCAATTACAGCACTTTAGATGGAATTTGATATAAAATTCGGACCATTTAGCTCTTTTCATGACGAAAGTATGACAATGGTCTTAGACTACTTGTCGTTGTCTGAAAGCTTCTGTTTGGCGTTGCAGTGTCTTCTAATCAATTACCCATATAAAAATTCGGAATCTCACGCTTATTGCAGATATGTCATTGTACTGAGGCTAGGAGAGATCTCTCAAGTTTCTACATCTTATTGCAGATGAGGTGCTAGGGTAGCCTCGCGGCGGGCTGAGTATGGGCTCCGGACCACTTGTAGTTGAATTAGTGACAGTGTTCGTTCTGACAGCTTTTCTACTGAATAAGGTTTGTTTTTTTACGAAGTTTTTTTTTTCTCGTTTCCATGGGGCTGAGATAAGGTACATTGATACGTGAGATGACAACAAGCTGATAGGAGGCCTCACCGCCTGTATTCAAAATTCAAGCGTATCTTCATCGGAAGTGGTATGTTGGATGATGGATTTCCGGAGTGAAGCACATGATTTCAGACATGGGGGTTCAGCTGCGCGCGTAGACCTCAAACGCGCCTATCAAGAGTGACCCCATCTATTGATTGTAAAGCACACCTAGTTCGTAGGGGATCATCTCGCCATGCCGGCTGTCATCCCCTTCGATGGGGCTGCGCCAAATTCATCTTCGAGTGAGCTCTCGACTTCAATTTTCACCAGCAGCGAGCTGTGATGAGCATGTTCGAGTCATCACCTTGAGCAATTTGACACGGAGTCGACCCGTGGTGGTCATATTCTTGGGCTCTATCCTCTTCTTCTTCTTATCAGCCACATTGGAGTTTCTTCTCATAGGCGCAGAAAGGCGGCAACATCACTCGGCTTGTTCCACATATCACGAGCAGACAGAGAAGTAGGTCTGGCAGAGCATGAAAATAGATGTAGTGAATCATGACCAGTATTTTGACAGTCAGGACATTTATCCGGGACCGATTCATCGATCCTATGTACGTAGGCTTTGAGGTACGAAGAATGACCGCAACGTAGACCCGCTAGAGTGACGCGGGAGCGTCTGGGCAGAGTCTTCTCACTGTCATCGACCGTAGGAGGCACACTACCAAGGACTGGATTAGGAGGGGCACAGGACAGGTATTCAGACACGAATCTGGTGTGTTCGATTTGCTGCAGCCTCTTCCTTGTGAGCTCAGAGGTGGCCCATCTTTGACGATCCACTGTAGAAATGGCAGCATGCAGCGGTGTGCGAATATTACGAGGATGGGGGTCTCATGACAAGAGGGGGTAGTTGGGATGTGTGGCATTCTTGACTATGCCGATGTGGAACTGTTGTGACTGCAGTTGGCAGTGCTGCTTGACAGGAAGTAGGGCACATTCTTGGTGAAGATGGGATATAGGTGTTGATTTTGGGCAGCCAGTGATGACACGAAGTGCAGTGTTTTGTACACGTTGTAGCTTGCTCCAAGAGGCGTCTGACAGGTGTCTAGTCCATATCGGGGCTCCATATTCCAGAGTAGGCTGTATCATGGCCTTATATGTCGTGCGTAAAACTTCCTTTGTGCTACCCCAGGTAGTACCCGCCAGAGCACGGAGGATGTTATTTCGCGTGTTGGCAGTTGCAGCTCGGATGCGCGTGTTTTCATTAAAGCGCAGTGAAGGATCCAGAAAGATTCCAAGTAGCCGAGGGTGCTTGGAGAGGGGCAACTGGTTACCTTCCCAGAGAACCCTGGGATGTAGCTGATGCTCAGCCGTTGCAGTAGTGCACAGAGTGACGCTAGACTTTGAAGGAGAGACCTTTAGCTGCTTCGATTCGAGAAATTTGGCCAGGCTGCAGAGGTATTTGTTCATCTCCGTAGTGGCACGATCGATAACAGAGTCAGTGCATACAATTGTGATATCATCTGCATACAGACATAAGTGGATGTTGGGCGGCGGCTTCGGAATATCGGATAGATATAAGGAGAATAGGCAAAGTGATAATACTCGAAACACCCGCCTTCAAGGGAACCGACTTCGACAGGTGTCCGTCAAATTTCACACGTATGGAGCGATCTTTGACGAAGTTGTCAGTCCATCGTTTGCACCAGTCGGGCATGTCACAGTCCAGAATCGGTTTTGATAGCAAGGAAGTGCTGACATTGTCAAAAGCGGCAGTCAGATCAATTGCGACGACTAGACTTCTACCGGCGGGAGCATTTCTATTGAAACCAGCAATGATGTGTTCAGATATTGACGTTAATGCGGTGATGGTGGAGTGCGCCTTTTTGAGGCCATGCTGATGGACGTTCTGCTGTAGTGCGCCCTGGAGATGCGGGTTTATGATTTTCTCCGCCAACTTAGCGATAGGGGACAATAGGGATATGGGACGGTGTGACGTTGCTTTATCTTCTGGTTTGCCAGGCTTGGGAACTGGGAGAACAGTCGCTTGTTTCCAACGAGCAGGAATAATACCAGTGGTAAACGACGAATAAATAAGATCACTGAGTACCTCTGCGTACTGTTCCGGCAAATGCTTCAGATGAACGGCTGAGATGCCGTCTGGTCCTTCTGCCCTCGAATTCTTCATCGACTTGATGATGGTAGAGACGGTAGAAGCAGTTATGGTAGGTACGTCATGTCGACTGAGTTTTCTGATCGCACGTAAAGTACATCTGTGCTCTTTGTTGCGGCGAGATGAAGCAGAAGCATAGAGTTTACCAAGTTGACAGGCAGCCTTGTATCCGAATTCAAATCTGCCCGAGGGGAACTCAAGCGTATTGCGCGCAGGTGCCATCTTCTTCCCAGATAGTCGCTTCAGAATGGTCCACGCTTGTTTGCTATCAGTCGCAAAATTGATGGGTTCGGTGTACTCCCTCCAGCGTTTCATCTGACAGTAGTGAAATGCACGGATCGGAAGGATCAGTTCTGCGTCTGTCGTCCCGTTGTGTGATTAGCTCCAGTGCTTCCTTTGGTACGTTAGGGTGGAACGTTCTTACACGACCGGTCGGAATGGCTATTCTAGAGGCTTCGCAGCTGCCGAGATGTCGTACGTTCACGCCGTGGCAGTGTGGAGGAAAGAAGATCACCTCTATGCAAACCGACGTCACCCCCTCCGCGAAGAGGGTTTTTGTCATGGGAGAGGTGCTGGCCGGCCGCAGCTCTCCTTCGGATTCTCCTGCAAAGGGCCGGCGTGGAGAGGAATCCTGGACCCGCTCAGAAGTACCTATGCGCCACGTGCGGCAAGGATGTTACCAGGAGACATACCAGCGTCCAGTGCTTCGGATGCCAAAGGTGGGTGCATCTCTCCTGTTCGGGTCTCAGTTCTGTGAGGCATTATAACTCTGCTTTTCGCTGTGTTTTATGCTCTTCGCCTACCAACTCTGATTCCTCTTCCTCAAATCGCCCCCTTTCCATTGCACATATCAATCTCAACGGCCTTCGTACTAAACTTTCTGAGCCCTCTCTCTTCGTACGTACTTACCATCCAGACGTGATCATGGTTCAAGAAACCAAGCTCTCTCCATCCCCTACCTATCCTCATCCTAATATCCCGGGCTACACTGCCTTCCATGCTCCAAGGTCAGCTCTTGGCGGAGGAGTTTCAACCTTTGTTTTATCCTCTCTCCCCTCCCACCTCATACCAAACACCCCCACGGATGGTACTCTCGAGTACCTTCCAATCCATCTCCCTCTTAAAACACCCCTTTCTCTTTTCAACATATATATTCCCCCTACCACCTCATGCCCCTCTTCCTACAATCCCATTCCTCTTCTTAAACAACTCAACGATTATTCCCTCTCATCATCAGTTGTTTTCGCGGGCGACTTTAATGCCCACACCTTCTGCTCGTCCCTTGGTTCTGATGCTAGAGGAGAAGAAGTCGAAGAATGGGCTGAGGAGTGCGACCTGGTCATCTTAAACGATGATCAGCCCACTCGTCTCCCTGCCAACGGCCGATCTTCTAGCCCAGACATAACTCTTATCTCGTCCAACCTTTCCAACGCTTGCTCATGGTCTACCTGAACAACATTGTCTAGTGATCATATGTTTATGTTTATGTTTATTACACTCACTTAAGGCAAATGCGTGATAATACAACGAAGATATGGAGAGAAGACAACGTTATATCAACTAAACCAGGGAAAAAGGCAAAAACCAACCAAATAAAAAACTGGAGCAAAAAATTCTGATACCCTATACACCCTACCGGTCAAATGAACAAAGATCTATCTCAAGAAAGAAGCAACAAATGAAAAAAGTTAAGTCTCGTAGCTCAGAATTATTTGGGATACTAGTCGCCTAAACTGGCCCAAGGAAGTAGCGCCGGTGACTCTTCTAGCGATTTTCAGGTATGCGCTACCCGCCCTATGTGGAAAAGATCTAACCCTAACACTGGTAATTGGACGACTGAGGAATATTTTCATTTTTCACCTCTGGTTTTCGACGTGACCAGTTTGAAATAGGGTGCAAGCCTGAAAATACCGCTGTTTTCCAGAAGTTTGTGAACCATGCAAAGGTCAAATACTCTGCGCCGAGAATTCAGCGTTGGTAACCCGAGATATTTGTTCCTTATGTGGGACCTGGGTATTTTTGGAATTCAGGAAACCACCGATTCGAATCATCAGCTTGCGAGTGAAACTATTCTGGACTTTTCGAGCGCGTCAGTAACCTTTTTCTTGTGCGGATAGAATACTGCTGTTCCAGATTCCACAATGGGTCGTATATAAGTCTTGTATGCTCGAAGCAGAACCTGTTTATTTTAGTTGAGATTCCTTATAAATCTGAAAAATTCGCCTGTGAGCCGACTGACATTTGATTTTGACATGCTCAGAAAAATCCAACTTCCTATCGTAGTTAAAACCAAGATCTTGAACCGCGTCTACCGCTGTGAGCGCGACACCAGCACATGTATATGAATGGGCCGTAGGCGCCGGACTCAGATGAACCCGCATAAACACGGATTTCTGCGGAGCTAGAGGTAGCTGCCATTCCTTCGCCCAGTCAACCATCAGGTTAATCGCCTCCTGCAGCACTTGGGTGTCTAATGGCTCAGAAATGACTTTGTAGAGCTTTATATCATCCGCGTAAAATGTTCACAGAAACATTTTTGTCTGGAAAAATGCTGGGAATGTCCGCTGTGAAAATGCTAAACAATATTGGTGATAATACACCCCCTTGTGGTACTCCGCTTTCTATGTTTTTCACCTCGGAATAACAATCCCCGACTCTCACTTGAAACGTTCTACCAGATAAGAATTGGTAAGCCAGTCTGTCAAAATCGGATGAAATTGCAGATCCCGTAGTTTTGGAAGCAGTTTCAAGTGCGGGACACGATCAAATGCCTTTGCAAAGTCAAAATAAATGACATCGCAACAGCATTTCTTGTCAAGGCCTCGGTCAATCATTTATGCATTCCAAAGGTTCGTTTCTACCGATCTTCCAGGTACAAAACCATGTTGGCTCCTGGGAATGATGTTGTTCGAAAACAGATGTAGGACAATGTGCTCTTTTAGGACCTTCTCAAACAGTCTGCAGAAGAGTGAGGTTATGCTAACTGGTCTATAACTTCCTGGATCAGCAGCGGGTTCCTTTTTCAGAATTGGTGTAACAAACGAGTGTTTCCAGCGGGCTGGAACCTCACTACACATAAGAGACTGGTTGTATATATGACCAAGGGACCACAAATAGCAGGTGCGATTTTCTGGATGAAAAATAGAGGAACGAAATCCGGGGTGACCGAGGAAGATCTAGACCACCTCTTCAGCAGCTCCTGTAATTTCATGGAGTGAAACCACGGAAAATCTGCCATAGGCTGAATACCTGCGAAAGATGAAGACGGGCAACATCCGTCGTCGGCTTGGAATTGATTCACGAAATGGTCCCGCTAACATGTTGGCCTTATCCAATGCCGAAGTAGCAAGAAGGTGCCCTTTTTGAGAGTACCAATACTATTCGTTTCCTGTAACGTGGAATTTAGATACCGATAGAATTTTTATCTCCCGACTCTCTCTTTTTCTTCTCCAGGTAACTATTATATTTTCTCAGCTGAGAATGGAGCTTTTTGCAAATTCTTTATATGCTTCCCAGTTACCAGTGCGCCTAGCCTCATAAAAGAGACATTCACGATGTTCCGACATTTTTGCAAGTGAGCAGGAAGGCGGATAGACTTAATGGAGGACACAAGCTTCACGGCACATGCAAATCAATAGCTGCATGGATAACCGACAAGAAAATTTCGTATTTCTCATTTACGCTACTGGCCGATTCAAGCAGACTTACCCAATGAATTTGGCTTAGGTGTCCGCAAACAGCTGCATAGTCACAATTCCCATATACCCTGCGATGAGACCGGCGTACTACCTGTTTCACAACATTGGATATCAAAATGATATGCTATTATGATCACTTAACCCCACCGGAGGTAGGGATTACAAGATTTCTCAGCAAGGTTTCATGGCTGGAGAACACTAAATCCAAAACATTTTGACCTCTAGTAGGTTCATGAACAAATTGGAACAGATTATAACAGTAAACTAACTCTTCTAAACAAGATAGATTTGATGCCACCATATCACCTTCGTTCCTCCGAGCGAAGTCCGGCAAATTGAAATCTCCTACAATGATCGTGTGAAGTTCGCACGCAACTAAATCGCTCAAGACCTTTACTAACATTTCCGTTTTTGCAGAATCACACGACGGGGCCCTATATACAACAATGACCCTAAAGCTCGAGTTTTCATGGTAAGGTCAACACAGAGTACCTCATAAGCATTTTCCACGCACTCCGAGAAAACCACAGACGTTGAAAGTCTACGATGCACTAATAACATTACCCCGCCACCAGACTTTCTTACACGATCGCACCTCTTGGTTTCATAATCTAGAGAGAAATTACTCAATAAGGACGAAACCAAGTGACTAGATTTGAGCCAGGTCTCGGTAAAGGCATAAATGTCGTAATTATAAGAGAGAAGCAGGTCGATATGTTCCTTGTTTTTTGAGACAGATCTTACATTCGCATAGAAAAATTTCAAAGAACTACAATGATACCTGAGAGGATGAATCAGTTTCCCTGAACGGGTGTCGGCGTTGACTCATCATGGTGTGACGAGGGGGTCGTAGAGGAGGCTGCTCCGACGGTAGCATTGACCGGTTCAGTCCCACCCCTCGAAGGCGAAACTGGCCCGACATTCCCACCAGGATCATGTTCCCGTCTTTGTGCACATCAATCTCTCAAATTCTCTTGCTCGTTATTCTGGTGTTCGTCAACGTTCTTATCTCAATTTAGGCCAAGCAGACTGGTGCCTGTTCAGTGAGGTTGCGCTACGCCTAGCGGCTGATTACCCGTGGAATGGCAATGTGCACCAGAAGGAGCATCACTTATCTGATGCAATTCGCAGGGCCATGAAGGCGGCTATTCCTGTTGGCCGAGTTAAGACGTTCTATCCAATCGTCACCAGAGAAATTCTTCAGAAAATCAGGACTAGAGATGCCAGAAGAGCAGTTGACCATCTAGACCCTGTCGTCACTCAGCTGGATGGTGAGATCAGAAAAGATCTCGACCAGCACAAGAAAGAACAGTGGGAAAAATTCACAGAACAGGTTAATTTCAAGACGGACAGTGGAGCTACTTGGAAGGTGCTTCGGAAACTATCGGGAAAGAGCTCGCCAGCCACCATCTCCACTATTGAGTTCGGTAATAACGTTTTCAAGTCAGGAAAGGAAGCCGCCTACTCTCTCGGTAAAAGTTTCTTTGTCACGAGTACAAGGCGAGGTCCGTAAAATAGAGTGACAGTAAGAGAGCTGTGCCGCCTCCCGCTCATGAGCACGGCCGATGCGTTCACTGTGGCGCAAGTAGAGAAGATTATAAGGGACATGCGGAACTCCAAAGCTGTCGGTCCGGACGGCATTTGTCCGGCTGTACTGAAGAAACTCCCGACTGAGATCCTTCCGCTCATCGTTGATATGATTAACACTTCGTTTAGCTCTTGCACTATTCCGCAAAACTGGAAGACAGCCAACGTCATCCTGTTGCCCAAGCCTGGCAAACCTCAGTCATCAGTAAAGGGATATCGTCCTATTAGCTTGATGTCACCTTTCGCCAAGGTGGCCGAAAAGCTCATTGTCAAGGATCTAGCGGAGCACAACGAGAAGCAGTTGTTTCGGAAGAGATACGGAACAATTTTATTAGAAGAGTTCTTATCAGAGAGCAGGGCTTTATCTATGGGCAAATGCCCTCCGCTACTGACAGAATTGCTTTATTCGGCCTCGAGCCTATGGCTCTCAGAAGGAAGAAGAATGATTTGTTCCTGTTCCATCAAACTTTTCAATGGCAAGTTTGGACTCAGGCCCATGTATAGTTAGGTTCGTGGCCTGTGTCTTCAAGAAAAAAAAACGTTTAAATTCAAACCGCGGCTGGCGCGGCGGTTGATTTCTCAGAAATTGAGATTTAAAGCGCCACGCCAGCCGAGGTTTGAATTTACACTTTTTTCTTGAGGAAACAGGCCACGGACCTAACCATAGACGATTTTTCACCGCCAGATTTGGACTTCTTCTACCTATGTAGAACCTATCAATGAAATTCTTGCCGCTGATTTGTGAATGGATAAAAACGGTGTCATTAGAATCCATCTCCTACTTGCTCTGCGTGTATAATTTCAGACGGGTGAAAAAACACCCTCCTCTAGCTTCCGAGTGAAAAATAACGACCATGCCCGATCTTACGCTGGTATAGTTAGATCCTTGGCTTGTTTCCTCAAGAAAAAAACATTTCAATCTCATCCGCGGCTGGCGAGGGTGGTCACGTGCGCCGGCCCACTTATCTATTCACGCCGAGAGAAAAACGCAGCCGATCAGCTTACCATACCGCCAGCCGCCGGTGAGATGTAAACCGCCCGCGTTAGCCGCGGGTGAGATTTAACTGTTTTTTTTTCTTGAGGAAACAAGCCGCGGACTTAACTGTTCGTAGACCTTTAGTATGTGATTGAGTGAAGTTGTGAGTTGTCAATGGAAGCTGGCTAGGGGTTAAGGTATACGAGCAACACTGCTTGTAGTATGTTTCACAGGCTTTTCTTATGGCCTAATGATCGAAGCTACTCACTCATTGTTCTACAATTGACGGCTAATATGATTTCTTCAGTATGCTGACTGGCATCGGCATCACCTAATTGTTACGTTGTCCACGTTCATCGGATGGTTCTTCTCTTTTGTGATTATTTTTGTACTTCCCCTCGACGTTGCCATTGTAAGTCTTTTTGTCTCATATTTTTGTTTTGTAGGTGTAAATTCGTGGTTTTTGTTTCGAAGAATTTCTCAGTTGCACATATGGCTGCTATGTTTTCTGAACTGAAGTTTTCTAGACCTTCTACAACAGATGTGAGGTTGAGCGTGATCGAATGCTGAACGCGACTGGCTCCGAGTCTATTTACTGTGAGCAGCCAGGTGGCTACGTCCCAGATGCTGTTCTTCTATATTTATGGCGTATCGTTTACTGGACGGCTCAAGTTCTGACCTGGTATTCATTTTTGAACAAACAAATGAGAAAAAAATAAACAGAAAATTTTTTTTTTGTGTTTTCGCGGCATGCAGGAGATTTTGAACTGTATATTTTTCTAAGAACTATGTGCTATAGCTCAACTGTTACTGTACTTAGAATGCCCCCCCCCCCTCAACAAGGAAAGTAGTGATGGACGATCCGGTCGTTTGCAACGAAATGTATTCCAATTAGGTGTACTTCCAAGAGTATTTTTAAATCTCACCTCGTAGCAGTCACGGAGATCTTCGAGCCGGCTCACGGAGGGATTTTCTCAGTTGGGTCAGGACATTTGCTAGGAAGCAGGCGAGACATTTTTTCTGGTGGTTATCAGCGGTTCTGGGGCCCATCTGTCGTTTTTTTATTAACTTCGACAGACGGTTCGCAGCTTCCCACCCAGGGCAAATTTTCGAGGCGAAATGCGACTTTTGATGGCTTCCAAACTGTACGACGGATTTATCTTGCAACTTCTCTGTAGAAGTGATCCGGAGTGCTCAACACGAATCTGTGGTTCATTCATCGATCTGCGATAGATATAGTAGGCTTCGGTGGGTACACGGTAGCTTTGTCAAAGTTTCAGATCTAGCTGAAAACTTCTCTGTGTGAGTTATTCGATGGGCTTAACATGAATGTGAGGTTCATTTATCGATTTTTGAAAATTATTTTAGGTTACGCCAGCAAGCCCAAATTTGTATCCAGGATACCGAATAGCATCCGAAAAAACACGCTCTGAGCCGAATTAAAAAAAATTTCTCAACACGCCTGATTTCTCTTCCAAGTGCTCAACTGCTCATGATCAGCTTAGTAATTGTAATTGTTTATTACAGGGTAACCCTGCGTATTGACATCGGAACAAGATAAACGAACGCGTAGTAATAAAATGTAACAACGAAATACGAGACCGGGAACACGTAGTCTGTAGAGTATCCGTCGGAAAAAGTTCCATGACTAACACAAGATCACTATGGAGTATCTATCGAAGAAAATAGCTTTATGACTAACACAAGATCACAAGCTCACTCATCCTCCGTCCTCAAGTACTGCTCCATTATACGCTTGAAGGAGCCCAGGTCTGTTGGCAGATTGCCCTTTTTGAGCGGTTTTTCCAATCCTTTGCCAGCTCTGTTATTAAAGAAATGGTGCCTGACACTCTTCCTAGCCGGGTTTCGGACTAGTTTGGAACTGCTGTTTGGAACTGTTTGAAAAGTGGTGGATGCCCTCATTTTGAGAAAAGCGTTTGGCCGAAGGTCGGTATGCCCATACAATATGTTATACATCATTAAAAGATCAAACCTTCTCCTTCTGCACGCCAGCGTTTCCAATTTGAATTTCGCGTTCCTAGCATTACTACTGGGTATGTTTTCATAATTAAATCGCAAAAATCTCTTAATTAACTTACGTGTGAAACTATTTTGTACCTTCTCCAACGCTTTAATAGTAGAGACCTTATGAGGGTTTGATATCACAGTTCCATACTCAAGAAGGGGCCTAATATAGATTTTGTAGGCGTTCAAGAGCACCTTTACGTTTCTAGTAGAGAGTGCTCTGAACAGGCAATACATAACCTTATTTGCCTTAGACACTGCCTTCGTACAATGAGCGTCTTATAGCCTCATCCAAAGCCTTTTGCAAGCACTCCTTGTCAGCTATTGATAGAATTGGGGAAAATATTTCGAAATCATCAGCAAAAGCGGAGCATTTCACCTTACCGAAGGATACGATTCGTGGAAGTTCGTGGAAGTTAAGTGAAGATATTAAACAAAGTTGGGGATAGAACTCCTCCCTGCGGTACACCACTGCAAGCAGGCCTTGAATCAGAAAAAGTGGAGTTAACGCGGACAACAAAAGATCTATCGCTCAAGAACGCTCTGATCCATGCTACTATCCTCGGGTGAACAGTTTAGACATGAGTTTTGCATGCGAAACCCTATCAAAAGCCCTCGAAAAATCTATATAGATAACGTCAACCTATTTACCTTCATCCACGTAATTGGTCCATTCATTCAGCGACTGCAACATAGCCGTCACAGTAGACTTTTGCCTCTGGAAACCATGCTTAACATCCGAAATGATTGAATGGTCCTCCAAATGCTTGCACACCCTTACCTTGAGGATTTTCTCGAACAACCTACCAAAAATTGAAGTTATGCTAACTGGTCTGAAGTTCTCGGGTTTAGTGTAGGGTGGTTTCTTAGGTATAGGGGTCACAAAAGCAACCCGCCACCTATCCGGGACCTCTGCACGCATGAAAGACAGGTTGAAAATATGTGTTAATGGGCCTACAATAATGGGTGCTACCTGTTTGATGAATTTTAGAGGAAAATGATCAAGAGTGTCAGAGAACGAGTTGGGCCACTTCATAAGAAGATCATGAACTTCTTCTGGGTGAAACCAGACGGAGTCCGTCATTACCGCAAAATCTGGAGTGTCTTCCATGACTTGACTTAATCGGTTGGCTTTCGCCTGACGCGGTCATTCCGCATCTTCACCGAGGTGTGCCGTCCTAGTAGTCAGCCGTGTCCATTTTTCACGGTCTTCAGCCACAATTTGAACACATTCCATCCAGCTGTCACTATTCCATTTCCTGCGAAACGAAACATCGCGCCTGAACTGTCTTTCGATGCCGAGTGACTTTAAATCCTCTTTAACCACATCCGTCCAGAACTTTCGCCTACGCCCAGGTGGCCGTTTCCAGACAGGATTTGAAAGCATTTTTAAAGCGTGTTGTACGAGACGATCCGGCGTTCTTCTTAGTATATGCCGGAGCAGTCGAAGTCGACTTTCCATTGCTGCTTGAGATGGCGTTAGGAGATGCTGGCACCTCCTCGTGTCAAGCGTTGATGTACTGCGTCGATTTCCTTTGTAAAGGTCTTCGTTATGGCATACACGCGGCCAGAAATATCCAAGCAAACGCCTAAAAAGCTTCCTCTCCGTGCAATCCAACCTTTCCATCTGCGTTTTCGGTGCTGCCCACGTCTCCGATCCGTACATCATGATAGGGCGAATAGCGGATAGGTAGACGCGCAACTTGACTTCCTTCGCGATGGTGGTAGACCACAAACACTTGGTTAGAGAATTGAATGCAGACGTAGCTTTCGCACATCGTTGTCGAATATCCGCTGCATAACTACCATCGTTCTTCAGCAAACAGCCCAAATAACAGAAATCGTCCACCAGTTCGATACGTTGTCCGTCCACACAAACTCCAGTTGAAGGCCTCTGAGAGACCCACATCTGCTTGCATTTGTCGGGACGAAGACGAAGTCCATAGGCTGCGGCATACTTCGAAACGAGGTTCACAACTTTGCAGTTTTGCGTTGTTTTCAGCGAATAACACAATGTCGTCGGCGTACTCCAGGTCGACAAGGGAGCGTCCTGATGGTGTTAGGGATCACATCCGCAGGAAACTGTTCTGCAACTCTACGCATGATGTCATCAACGGCGAAGTTGAAAAGAAAAGGTCCTGCAACGGCCTTGCCTTACTCCCGTTTTCACCTCGAAAGCTGACGTAAATCCGACAGGTGTACGAACTGCTGCTGTTGTTCCTTTGTTCATGTCCTCGATTAACCGAACATACTTTTCCGGGACTCCATCTGCTCGCAGAGCATTGAGCAATCGATCACGATGAGGAGAGTCGAACGCGGCTTCAAAGTCCAAAAAGCAAGCTGTAATGGCTTCGAAAACCGCTGCCACGATTCAATTACTCTTCTCACGACGAACACTTGGTCGATGGTCGATCTTCCAGGTCGAAAACCGGCTTGCTCATCTCTGGTCGTTCCTTCACGATGTTTGATAAGTCGCTCGAGAATGATACGTTCTAAAACCTTGTACATGACACGAAGTAGAGAGATTCCTCTGTAGTTCTTAGGATCCGTGACGGATAGCTTCTGTGAAGAGGTACGATGATCGCATGTCTCCACGAATCGGGTATCCTTTCGCTCATCTATATGGCACGGATGGTGTTGGTCATTTCACGAATCCCAGACGGAGGAAGAGCTTCAGCATTTCAGCAGTGATGTTGTCATCTCCACCTGCCTTTCCATTCTTCATTTTCCGGACACAATCCAAAACTTCAGACTCAGTCGGCGGTTCCTCACTGACATCGTAATGTGCTCTCTGAACATGCGGGAGCTCAGGTACTGATGGCGCTGGACGATTCAGTAGTGAACTGAAGTAATCCTTCCATATTGGCAGCGTCGCATCACCAACTGCAACTCCATTGGTAGTGTTCAAGACAGGAGAACATCTCTTCATCTTCCCGCTATACTGTCGCAGCAACGTGTAGGCTTTCCTCGGATTCTTCTCCTCCCAAGCCTTCTCGAACTCCTTAGCTCTACACGTCCACTCTCGTTCGCGGTCACTTTGAAGCTGCCGACGCAACTTCCTCCTCAGACGCTTCTCCTCCACGAAGTTTCCTGCAGTTCGGAGAGCACATACTCTGTTGTAGGTAGATGTTGTTTCTTCTGAGACGTAGGCGAACTTCTTCTTAGGCTGTACAACCGGGAGTGCCTCTTTCGAAGCGTCCTGATGCATTTGACAAAAGAATCCGCGCCGCAAAGTTTCTTCTTAGTCCATACTCCGATGTGAATAGAAACGCGTTGTCGGAAATTCCTTCTGCACTCTTCATCTCTGAGACTTGTCATGTCAATCCTCTGGAGAGGCTGAGCCCCTCGCTTCCTCTTATGAATCCTCGCAGTGAAGTTCAACAGAACAGGACGGTGATCCGAATCGAATGCGACATCCCACACAGCTCTAGATCTTCGAATGTCCGATACTGGAATATTCCTCGTCAGGACATAGTCAAGCTGTAGTTTCAAAGTTGTCATCTTCCGCTTCCGCTGCTCTTCTGGAGATAGCCGGGTTGGTCCCTGCCACGTAAGCTGATGGCGGCGATGATTCCTCTTGAAAGAAGTCTTCCATAGTATCATCAAAATCATCATCCTTGCAAAAAGCTTTTTCAAAAACAGTTGCCAAAATCTCAGACCTCTCTTTGTCGTTAGTGATCATAGACCCTTCACTTTCAATTGGTCCTATTCGTGGTCTATCTTTCAGCCTTGAGTTTAGAAGCCTATAAAGCATTTTTATTTTCAGATTCAATTACCCTCTTTTCAAAATTTTTGTTATACTTTTTCAATTGTTTCTCAAATTTTAAGCAAATTTCTTTATACACATCCTAATCACTAACCGCTTCTGTGGTTTTCGCCTTATCCCAGGTCTGCGATTTTTTCAAAGTAAGACGCTTCAGATGTTCCGGAAGATGACCTTCATCTTTAGAAACTTCTATGAGAGGCACAAAAAGATAAATACAGTGCTGCAAAATATTGATGAATAGCTCATATTTAGCATTAACCGAGTCTGTAGCATTCAAAATACCATACCAATCCATGTTGTTTAAATACTCAACGATGCTGGCAAAGTTAGCGTTCTTAAAATCTCTTCTTAGCTTCTTATTATCGACTTTGGGAGGAGTAAGGTTAAGCTCAAAACGAATTGTCGCGTGATCGCTGGTCCCTATTGACTCACGCACGACTGTACTACCAACCAGATCAACGTCAATAGTCAGCAATAAGTCCAAAATATTGTTCCCACGAGTTTCAGTTGTAACGAGTTGAGAGAAATTATAGTCATGACACAAACCTAGGAGACCCAAAAGTGTCACTCCAAGAGAATTAACGTTGTGTGGCTGTGCCCAGCACACGTTTGGAAGATTAAAATCCCCTGTAATAATGCAAGGGTGGTCACAAACAACAAGATCACTTAGCGTTTTAATCAGTCGATGGAATGCCGCTGCCGTGCAGGAAGGAGTTCTGTAGACCAAGACCATGCGAATAGACCGCCGACCGAAGCTGAATTCCGTACAAATAATTTCACAACCATCTGCTCAGACATTGGGAGCAGCGGACCGCCGGCGAAAACTCGCCAGTTGCTCAACAGCTGGGGGATAGCTGGCATTTAGCTGGCCAATGGCAATCACAAGACCAACAGTTGGCATACACTCGGCATTTCCTTTAATGCCAGCGACGGTCGGCTGGCGGATATGTGCCAGTTGCCTAACAGCTGGGTGATAACAGGCATTCAGCTGGCAATTGGCAATTACGAGGCCGACAGCTGGCTCATCCTTGGCATCTCAATTACAGCTAGCGGCGGACCGCTGACGAAAATGTGCCAGCTCCTGAAAGCTGCGTGATAAATTGCATTCAGCTGGCAAGTGCAATCAAAGCTCGAAATTACCGTGCGCATAAAAACGCAGTTATCCAACAATCGGCACTCGGCTGGCGCCTAACCGCTCAGTGGCCTTCGCTTGGCACTGAGTCGTCACATGGCTGGCACTCGAGAGAGTTGACGACTACTGACGTTCTAACATGTTACAGTTTGATCTCTGATTTCATTGATAAGCCGAGCCGGTATATAAGGCGAATCCGTCCAATGAGTGTTCACTCGGCACTTTGATGCCGGCCCTGGAAGGTGACCTGAAGTCACTCTACAGAGGCTAGCATATTTTTGGCAGCTGAGGGGCAAGTCCCCACGGCTAGGGGGGGGGAGGGAGGTGGGGTGGGTCCCCCGCCTCAGACTGTTGCGTAGGCGATCTCCTACGCAACGATCTGCGGTGAGGGACCCACCACTACTCATCGGTCTGCCAAGAGACTGGCGGACCGCTGGCAAATTATTGCTCAGCGGCGGGCTGCCAGATATTAGCCAAGAGACTGCCAGCGGTCGGCCAACGTCCTGACGGACCGCTGGCAGGGTTTTGGCGGACCGCCGGCTGATTGCTGTCCGACACCGGGAATGTTTTTGCTCGCCACGCAAATGCCGGCGGTCCGCCAATCCCATTGTTTGAGAGGAATTGAGTCACGATAAATAAACCTGGGAAAGAGAGATTTTTTGATTAAAAACGCAACGCCACCACCTCTTCTGTGGCTACGATCGCACCTGAGAAGCTCATAATGAGCGCATAGTTCACCAAATAAGGATGCATCATTTATAGTGTCTGACAGCCATGTCTCCGTGAGAGCTACGACATTGAATTGGAATTGTTTGATTAGAAAAAGGAGGCAATGGATGTTTTTGGAAAGAGATAGGATATTTGTTGAGATACAAGGTGCAGTAGTACTAAGTGACCGGATATGATCTACTGGTTTAAATGACTAGGAAGGGAAGAATCGGCCGAACTACTACTGGACGAAGATATAGAGACATGCGGGTTATGAGACATGTCCAAGGAATCTTGAACATTAGGAGAACTACGAGCAACAACTTCAACTGATTTTAAATGATTGCCTGGAGCGGCAGCCTTCACCTTTGTAGTTGGTACACTCCGGCCCCTCCTCTCAACACTCCACCTCACACGCTTCTCCTTTGGGAGGTAGGGTCTAATGTAGACCCCCTTGGCATGGGGAAGTGTTTGTGCCGAGAAGCCCGTTGCAGCACCATTCTAGCAATGGCTGAAGACGGAAAAATCACCTTTATCAGTCTATTGGAAGAAGGACTAGGCCGTCCCATTCTATGCACAGAAACCGGTAAACAGTCAATAGACAAGAAATCTAGGAGATCATACACACACTTCTGAACTTTGATAGCTCTAGCCCGTGATGAAGTATACATTCGGAAATTCTGGAACCCCAATGATGACAACAGATCTATTACGTTCTATCTCTCTAAAATCCTGGGAAATCGTGTGGGTATGAGGAGATTGTGGGGCCTCGCAAAAAATAGGAACATCTTAAAAAAATATCAGAAACCACAGTAGAGTCTATATCGGCTGGGGATGTACGTGAGGATTCAGGCAGAACGGAATTAACACCAGCATCCTCACTTTTAAGAACTGCATTCTCGTGCCTTAGATCAGCATTGATTTTCAAGACAGAAGTTACATGCTCCGCCAATTCTCGATTTGCACGGCACAACGACTGCACTAGGCTTCTACTCTCCATCAGCAACGCGATGACCGTTCAGATGTGCGGTGGCGTCGATCCATCTTCCATCACCACTTTCACAGCTGAGTCCAAGTCAGTCGAATGCGTTTCCGTCTCCGCCATTGCAGCAATAGAGATTCCACAGAATTCGTAGCAGCGATATAGGGAATACCACGGAATTCGCACTAGTTTGCCACAGCGAGAGAAAGCACAGTTCACCCAAGCATCAGACGATTAGCATACCATACCATATATAACTCGCACGATCGTCACCATGTAACCTCAAACTTGGGTAATTAAACCGTGACGTAAAGTGTAATAAACATTATTATTACATGCGCATCAGCACATGTGCACAATGCGAAAGATAGATAGCGAGTTGAAAATGAAACATTAAAACGGAGCAAACAACAAGAAGAACATGAACGCCGTTCGCTGACGCTCCTCGTAAAGTGGATGTACAGAGATGGACTGACTCCAATTGGGAAATGCTACGTCTCCTGCGTGAGGAGCATACCCATTTTGTTTGAGGACATCTTGGGAAAGCGGCTGCAAACCCTGTTTTGGGTGCGGTGCCGCCTCGGGTTTGCGAGTCCGATCTCAACTCGGCAGGCGAGTCAGATGTACTCTTGCCTCCTTGCCTCGCTTCGATGTGGTCACTCTGCATTGCTCATGTGGTACGTCAATAAAATCGACAATAGCCGATCTGATGCATGCCCAGACTGCGGTAGTCCCGGGCACGACCCGGCGCATTTATTCAAGTGACCGAAGAGACGCAATACTCTAACGACAATGGACCTTTGGACGAATCCTGGTAATGGTCGCCAGGATCCTTAACCTATGACAATAACCACTTCGAGGCTGCAGGAGGAGAAGAACAAGAAATAGACCCTACTATAAATAATAAGTGGTTCCTGTTGCAGATGCTTGCATTTCAACTTGCATTTTCAATTTATTCAAGGGACTAGGCAGCAACAGCCTTTTACTAAAGCTCATGTACTCCTGCTCCACTCAAATATCGAAAAAATTCAGCCTGATCCGAGTGCGAGGCAGAATGAAGCTGAGTTTGATCCTCTCTCAGATCACATAGTTTCTTCTCCTACGTGAGCCAGAGTCTCAAGATGTAGTCTTTTATTTCTTATATAACTCCTAGGGATGTTTGCATATGCAAACCCAAATGTGCTGGAATAAGATTTTCCTCGTGAAGTTGTTTCGCACCCTTTTCAACCTATCTATAAACTGTCGTTTGCTGAGCGCAAAAACGCAGGTACCACACTTCAACCTTGAGTGAACATATGATTATAGGCATTGATCAGCAGCTGTGGATCCTTCGACTCTATAGACTTAATTAATAGGTAGAGTTCGCGCAATCACTTTAGTCTGACGGATGGACGGGGCTGCGACGGTAGATCACCCCGCGCGAATCGAAATCCATCCACCAGTGTGGCCGCCAACCAGGCTCGGCCAGTCGCCTGGTGCACGCGTCAGACTAGATCGAAAACGGGAACCTTACAGCCTCTGCTGCGCCTTAGTAGCAATGAGCCTACAATGCACAACAAATGAGAGTTTGCTGTCAACTTCAAAACCGAGGTCTTTTATTTTGCCAACTGTCTCAATCGCCACATCGTTGAATTCATAGCTGACATGGTGATCAGGGATTTGCGTAATTACGACTAACGACTAACGAATTTAACGACTAACGGGCTTTTTGGGTGTTACGACTGACGAATAACGACTAACGAAAATAAAAATATTTTCGTAAGCAATCCCAAAATCCGTTAGAAAGTCAATAGTCATTCAAATCGCGCTCCAACCCAAGGATTACACCAGGATTGGTATATATTGCCATGTTGGTTGTTCTAGTTGAATGATTTAAAATACCCGTAGCCTCCAGTATTTATTATTTCCACTGACACTGCTTCGCAGTTCTGGAACCCCCATATTAAAACCCCAACCGAACGTTGCGCAAGGTTAGGCGCAGCAGTTATATATGCGACTTGGTGTCGGTTGCGCGACTTTATGGTAGGCTCACTGAACCGGTTCTAGCACTGACCGACTCCAGTGGAGATTTTTACAGAGGGCACTATCAGAGGTAATATTATGAAGCGGTGCCTGCAGGCCACAACTACAGGAACTGTATCCGATGATTGGATTGCAAATGGTAGCGTCCTTCGATTTTCAGTCATAAATTCGAGATATGGTGTTTCTATAAAGTGGTGCTGGGACCTCTTAGGGGTAAAATTTTCACTGCTAATTTCTTCCGAGCTTTCCCCATTATGGGAACAAGCTCTAAACCACGTAAGCGCTCGGCTAACGACGCTGAGCAAAGAACAATTAGTGCCAAGTCGGTGCGATTCTCCGTGTAGTCACCATCGGGTAGATCTCAAATAGCATAATATAGCGCAAAATCGCAAATTTCGCATTGGGAAAAAAGCAGAGTTTTAGATTGTCTCGGTTTCCCATTTTGTTTCTTTTCCTACAAAAAAAAATGACGAAAATCGATAAATACACTCTCGATTACTAGGCTTTGTGCAGCTATGTCCGGGTGGTTAAGGAGAGATTTTTATTTATGTATATGTAGGCTTGCAGTTTGAACTAGGTTCTCTAACAACCAATGATTTGTGTCGTTAATGGCCATGAATGCTTCGGAAAACATACATCTTTTCATGCCTTTCTTTTTTCTATTCACAAGGGCTTTTTTCTGCCTCAGCTGTGCTTGTTTTCAAAGCCTAGATTTTTAACGGCTAACGATTAACGACTAACGAGGGTTTTGGCCGGTTGAACGACTAACGAATTACAAAATTTCTATTACGCACATCCCTGATGGTGATTCGAGTCTCCTCCTAGGTGAAGGACTTGAGTTTTACCAACCGAAAAGGAAGCCCCAATGTTTCCGACAAACAGTCTTTCTTGCAGTCGCACCGAAAATCAAATGCTCACTTGGAGTAAATATATATTAGCGGTTTAGGCTCGTTCTTCCGTTCATGCAGAGCTATGTGAATGCTGGAGATTTCACATCATCTGGCAAAGCGCGTGCTGCTCTTTTCAACAATGCAGTCTACTATGGTCTGTACATGCTTGTATTTATATTGCTCTTAATGTATGCAATAATCAAAGGTGTGGTGATAAACACGTGAGTAAACATTTTGTTAAATTTTTGTACTGAGGAAGCTACTTTTGTGGGACTAGAGAGCGGTTGTAAGTGGTTACGTACCATCCGTGTTTCAGAGAACACTTGAAAGTTATTCTTATATCTGCATCGAATACATGGGGATTGTTCTTATTAGTTGTTCTGTTAGGACATGGATTCGTGGAGCTTCCTCGTAGTTTGTGGAATATGGGAAGCAGAGGTTAATTTTCGATTTGTTCTAAATTGATGTATATTATTCGTTGCTCCGTATTCCAGATTACCGGCTCAATAAAACGTACTTCAACATTGACAAGCTGTCTTCCTATAAGAATGAGGCCGAAGAGTCGGTCAAGGAGGCTTACAGGTATTTCCGTTCTCATATAATTATTCATAATTTTTTTGAAATCGAGTAACCTTATTAGTGGGATAAACTAAAGTTGAATTTACATTAGAACATTTAGCTATATTCTTGTCTACTTAGGTTCACGCGGCCCAAGATTTTTGAATTTTAAAATATTTCCTGCTCCGCCTCAGTATATAAAAGGCGAATTCTCTGTTAGGCGCTATTTATACTACTCAAGGCCAGCGCGGCACGCGCGGGCATGGCGTTATAGTATGAGCACTTTCTACTCACGTCACTCGCTTGCTGAGACTTTGAATACTCCAGCGGCGACGCCATGGCTTCTTCTTCTTCTTTGCAGCCGCAGGAAGGTTTTTGTCAAAGGTTCAAGAAACGGGCGACTGAAACCGGATTCGTCCACAAATCCCTTGTTGTCAGAGTGGTCGGCCTCTTTAGGCAATCGAATAGGTGTTCAGTTGTGTGGCCACGGCTACCACAGTCCGGGCACTCGTCCGGCTTACTGCGATCGATCTTATGCAAGTATGACATCAGCATAGGCGAATGACCGCAGCGTAACGAGGCAAGGGTACTTCTAGCCCGCCTACCGAGTTCCTTCTCGGTGTTGCTGACTACAGGTGGTACGATCCCCAATATGGGATTGACGGTCATCCTACTCAAGTGATCCCTGACGAACTTGGGGTGCTCCGCACGTAAAAGACGCAGACGATCCAGTTGGAAGTCCGTCCATCTTTGTATATTGACTTTCTCGGGAGCATCCGCAAAAGGCCTTCATTTGTAGTAGCATCCTTAGGAGAGCTGCAGCCAGCCAGCATCTCTTCCATGACAAAAACCCTCCACGCGGAGGGGTTGACGTCGGTTTGCACGGAGGTGGTCTTCTTTCCTGCACACTGCCACGGCGTGAATGTACGACATCTCGGCAGCGACGCCATGGCAGAGCGGGGAATAGGGGCCTTGACTATTCCAAACAAGCAAATTTTGTGCATGCCTTCACCATCACGATAGCAGAGGATATTAATGGAATTTATCATCAAGAAACGGAATGAGATAGCTGATGGATTAATAATGACAATGATGATAAAGTCGTTACGGCAGTCGCTGCTATGGCGAAGAGGGCGTTACGCGCGGTCGCGGCGTCAGGCCATTAATACTCCAACGCCACGCCCGTGCGTGCCGCGCTGGCGTTGAGGAGTATGAATAGCGTCTTATTTGTATCCAGAATACGCAGCCTAGCCTCTCCATTTCGCTTACTATGACGGATGAAGTCTAACAATCAGCATCCAGCGGGCCGCTGCGCCGAAGGTACGACTCCTAGGAACCAAAATTTTCTATAAAAAATTTCAAAATTTGATCATTCCTAAGCGAAATTTTCCGACATTTCTGTGATAGAAAAAGCTGAAAATTTCAAACTTTCGCTAGTCAAACACTTGAATCACTCGAATCACTCCAGGTTGCGACCCGGCGCAACGGGGGGTCGTCGAATTGTGGAATTTTCCGAAAAAGAAAAGAAAAATTGGAGGGAGGCTCGTAAAATTCTTGTAGAAAAACGAGATTTTTCTCCAAACCACTTGGTAAGGTGAAATGATTTCTTTTATTACCCCCCCCCCCTTTAAAGTTCCTCCAGATTTGTCCTTCAAAATAACAAAAGCAGTTTTTCATTTCGAGAGAGGGGATATTAAAGTTTTTGGTTAACAGGGGGGTCGTAACCCCGCCGAAAACTTGCGCAACGGCCTACTCAATCCTGAGGTTACGGCAACCAAGCGACTTTAACTCTGCCGTTATCAACCGGAATCTTCACAAAATCGAAAAATGGATGGTTGTTTCGTGATCAGCACCTCGACTAACTCTTTGGCCAAAGTTCAGCTAAATCTAAAAATTCAACATATTACGGTAAAATGGAATAACCTACCGTACTCTTTTGAAAGGCTGGAAACGGACCTCAAATTTCTTTACAGTACCTTGGAGAATCATCCTAAATAGAGTTAAAACGAAAAGTTTAACGACCCTTCAGAATTTCGTTTTTGGACCAAATTTCTACGAACCCTGTTGCGCCGAGGCGCAACCCCGCTGGACCCGGCTAGCAACGGCTCAGCGTTTTTTTTTTCGTTCATTCGGTATGTTCGCCGTTCAAACCTATATCCTATACCAATGCTGGGGAAGATTTCATTTTTCAAGCTTTGTCAACACTGCATGTGAATATTCTTATCGACTTCAGGGAAACTCGCGCCGTCCTGAATGTTCTGAAGAATGAGCACAAAGCTAGGGAGAAGGCGTTGATAATCATATCCAAGTTCCCTGAAGAGGTATCTATCTATTTTTTACTGTCGGGAACTAATATACACCTGAATGATAAGCTGTTTTTTTTTCATCAAAGGTCTCAATGTTTGCCACATATCACTAATCCATGACTTGTATTTGCAGGCATAGTTGTTTCGAATTTTTTCAGTGAATCACGGGTTTTTCCCTTTGTGTGGCGAAAAAAAATGTGAGCCATCATTATGAAGAGGTCCGACATGAGTTTTAGAGTTTTCGTCAAAACGTTGACCCGATTTGTTGCTTAGGCCCCCGTCAGACTTGGTCGAAAAACCGACTGACTCCGACTGAGTTCGGGGAGGAAAAACCGACCTGTGGTGCATTGGTCCTGCCCGTGAGCTCGCGTAGAACACCAGTATCGACTGGGTGGATTGCGGACGCAAGCAGACGGACTCATTGGATGGATTTTCTGCACCCGTCTGTCACTATTTCGGTGCGTATCGACCGGGTCGGACTCAATCGATCGACCAGGGCCTAACGCCTCGAATATTTGGTATCTAAACCTGTTTCTGCGGATAATTTTATAACGCTCTGATTGTGGAAGGTCTGACCTATCATCACACGCGAATTCCAGATCAACTATTTTATCCACCAGAGGAACAATCTTATTCTTAAAAAATTATAGGTTATATTGAACTAGTTTAACAGATTCTCATATGCAAGGTTTTATTTGAGTGCCATATCGCTTGGGTACTGATGCATGAGTGTGTAAGGGGCGAAGGTTCGAGCACTGACTACTCGAGTTTAACTTATTGCTATAGAAAGTAAAGCTGGTATCAGCATTGATAACTTCCCTCATTGATCATTTAACACTGCGGACAAATTAGTGTTTTCCCTGCTTGATGATCCGGGGCAGGGCTGGGCACACGTCCCGGCATGGCGATTTTGAATATGCACCCCCCTTAGCTCGGTAATTTTTAGGCACCCCCCTATGGGAAATCGAAATCGGCTGTTTTCCGAGAAGTCGAGCACAACAGCCATGATCTTGACTTCCTTATTTTGATAAACCAGAGTATAAAAAAGGCACTGAATAAAGAAAATTCCGAAAATGTGAACAAAATATTTAGTGTAATTTTTAAACTTCCAAACAATCTTATGAAAAAAAAATTAATAAGAAGGTAGATTGTGATAAAAGATAAAGCAATTTTCTATTTATTACAATGCAGCAATTACAAACAAGAACAGAGCTACTTTTATTGCAGTAATTAATGTTTTCTATCGAATGTTTTCATGAACCTTTGTATGAAGGATTAATCCGTGTTTGATCGTTCTGATGAAGAAATTTTCAGAATTATTTTGTGTTGTGGAACCATTTAGGGATTGATTAGATGCGTAGGAAGTGGAAAACCCGATTTTTACCCACGTAAAATGCCGCAATCCCTTAGAGACTTGGCTCGCCGTGCGATATGGTGTGTGTACGCAGCTACACAGCGCACACGGGTGTGGACGCGCACACAATATTAATAAAAAATGTATTTTATTTCAGAACGGGAAAGAGAAAACGATTGAAACCGAAGGAAATGGAAGATGATGAAAATTGTCAATTCTGGATGAACACATTTTAAAAATGTAATGTAAACAAACAAAGTTGGAGCCAGGGTAAGTATTTAGCCGTGATAAGTTTAATTCAAACGAACCTAGTTGATCAAAAGTAGCATTAAACATGCGAGCAAAGGATATTGTGGGAAAGAGGAGAATCTGGCAAACAGTTTAGCTTCAACAAGATCGTTTTTCAATGTGATTTAAGGACCTTAAATCTCGTCCCGGTTTTACCCTGAAAACCGGGACGAGTTTTAAGGTCCTTAAATCACATTGAATATCAAAGCTTTGGTTACTAAAATGTTTGCCCGATTCTCCTCTTTCTCTCAATGCTCTTAGTTCTCATGTTAAAGGGTGTTTTAATGAACTAGGTTCATCTGAATGAACCTTATCAAGTCCGAAAAGTTCACCCGGCTCCAATTTAGTTTATTCACATTAAATTTCTGAAATGGTTACATTGAAAGCATCCTATTTTTTCCTTCTTCCATTTACTCCACTTTCGATTCTTTTCTCCTCCCCGTTCTGTAATTGTTGTGTCTTCCGCAGTAGGTGGCCTTGGAAGATTTGTTGACCTTCGCCAGTAGACAGCAAGACACAAACTTAACCATACTCGGATGAACGGTCTTTTATAGAGCCGCTATCATAATCAAGTAAAAAGTGTAAACACGTTTTCATTTACACTATACCTCCCCTAGTAGAAGGCGCCTAACAATAGCAGTTCTACGACCTTGGCCAGTTCACAATACAATCACAGATAAGAAGGATCATATATCTGTATCGGCTTCTTCATTCTGGTTGATCTTCTTAACGTCGCTGGCTGTACTCCATTTTGAGGTGTCTCGACGGCTGGAGGAACTGGATAACATTCATTCGCTTCATCACTTGTTTCTCTATCGGCGGCATCACGATTACACGGGTCATCCAACTCCAGTAGGTCAAGTAAGGTCTTGAGGGAAGTGTCGTCTTTGGAATACGTCGTCATTCCATTACTTCTTCTCAATTACATGCTTGTGGAGGATTCTTCCGCTTATCTCCACTTCGTAGTTCACTCTTCCAAGTCGTCGTCTCACTTTTCCTTGTTCCCATACAGGTTTATTCCTCTTCCAGGACTGTGAATAAACGATATCTCCGACTTTGAACTTTTTATCAACAACTCCATTTCTTCTGTCGAACTGCTGCTTCATTTTACTCCGCACTTCATCTCCGAGAGCGGTGGTCGACTTTTCTTGCTTCAGGGATAGCAGGTTTAACCGCGTACGAATTTTCCGTCCTAGGAATATCTCTGCTGGTGTACGGTCGTTGAGTTGTGCATGCGGTGTGCTCCTGTACGTTTGCAGTATAACGTTGAGCGTTTCTTGTGATGGTCTTTCCTCCCCTTGTAGTTTCTTGATTCCTCGTTTGAGCGTATCAATGAAACGTTCTGCTTGTTCGTTGGACTGGGGGTGATAGGGAGCAGTTCGTATGTGCTTTATGCCTCCTTCTTCGCACATTTCCTTGAACTTTCCTGAAGAGAACTGCGTTCCGTTGTCGCTAACGATTGTTTGCGGGTATCCATACCTGGAAAACAACTTCTTGAGGCTTCTCACTGTTTGTCCGGCCGATATGTTGACGATCTCCGTTACTTCAGGCCATTTGCTGAGGGCGTCAACTTCTACCAGGTAATAATAGCCTTGTATCGGTCCGGCGAAGTCAATGTGTACTCGTTGCCATACACATGTTGGGGTGGTCCAGCACTCCAAAGGTACTTTGATCGGGTTTTTTGCATTCTCTTGACATCTTCCGCAATTTCGGACTGTCTCTTCACAGTCTTTATCAATGTTCGGCCAATAGACGTAATTTCGGGCTAATTTCTTCATCCGAACAATTCCAGGATGACCAGCATGAAGTTCTTTGAACACAAGGGTTTGAAGTTCCTGGGGAATGAACACGTTCTCCGGTCATTATACAATCTTCAACAAGGGATAGGGTATCTCTTCGATTGTAAAAGGGTGACAGTTCCTGTGTCACTTTGGGCCATCTTCCAGTTGTCACATAAGATTTGATCTTTCTCAGGAGTGGGTCCTTTTCGGTACACACTTGAACATGTTCATGGGGTACGGGTAGTTTTCTGATAGAGTTCTTTAGCAGAGCAGTCACATCAGTCTCCACCAAGGCAATAACCGTTTCTTCTTCTTCGGTCTTATGTTTCTGCATTAGTCGGGATAATCCATCAGCTTGACCAAATTTCGAAGTATTCACATATTCAATGTCGAAATCATATCCAAGTAATATGGTAGCCCATCTCATTAGACGATTTGCTGAGTAAACTGGAACTCCTTTCTTATCTCCAAAAATGGCTAGTAGAGGTTTGTGATCAGTAAGTAGCAAAAATTTTCTTCCGAACACATACTTGTGAAATTTCTTCACAGCATAGATTAATCCAAGCGCTTCCTTTTCAATTTGCGAATAATTCTTCTCAGCACTGTTCAGAGAACGGGAAGCATGGGAAATCGGTTTTTCTGAACCATCTGCGTATCTATGCGAAATAACACATCCAATGCCGTAATCGCTGGCATCTGCGGCAACAACGATCTTTTGTCCCGGATCATAGTGAGCGAGGTTCATATCACTTGATAACGCGTTCTTCAGTTTCATGAACGCTTCCTGTTGCAAAGATGTCCACTTCCATTTGACATCTTTCTTCAGCATCGCATCTAGCGGTCCTCTGAGATCTTTCATGAACGGTACGAACGACGAATAATAGGTCAACATACCTAGGAATGCTCGCAACTGTGTAACGTTCGTCGGTTCCACCATGTTCTTGATTGCTTCAATCTTGTCCGAATTTGGTCTTCTACCAAACTTGTCAACAATAAAACCAAGATATCGAATTTCTGGTCTGCAAAATGAACACTTTTCTGGGCGTACCTTGAATCCGTATTCAGCGATTCTCTCAAATAACGCAATCAGATTCTTCTTGTGCTCTTCTTCATCTCGACCAGAAATCAGGATATCGTCAAGGTATGTACCGACACCATTTAGTCCAGCTACCATCTTGTTCATCAACTGTTGAAATATCCCAGGAGCAGTTTTGATTCCAAACGGCAATCGATTGTATCGGAATAATCCTTTGTGTGTATTGATTACTACCTTCTTCTTTGATTCTTCGGTAAGTTCAATCTGGAGGTAGGCATCGGACAGGTCAATTTGGGAAAAAATTACTCCACCATTCAGGGACGCGAAAATGTCTTCGGGAATCGGTAGGGGATAGTCGAAGGAATGTAGGGATTTGTTGAGACCGGTAGAGAAATCGGCACATATCCGTATCTTTCCATTCGGTTTCTTCACACAGACAATAGGGGCTGCCCACTCACTGTGGCTTATGGGCGCGATAATGTTCATCTCCTGACGCCTTTTAAGTTCAGCATCGACGACTTCTAGGGAACCATGGGGAACGGGTCGGGCGTAACGGAATACGGGATGTGATTCTTGCATCACGTTTAGGTCTGCCTTCTCCTTGACACACAGTCCTAGACCTTCTTCAAACACACGGGGAAACCGTTTCATCAACTCAGCTTCAATTGTTGACTTGTTTCTCACGTTCACTTCTGCTACCATGATCTTCATATGATACAGCATTTCTTCATTGTCTTGTATCCATTCAAGACCCATCAGTGAGTTACTCGGTGTAACATACGCGTATCCTACGGTTCTTGCACCTTTCATTTCAATCGTGCATTTCAACTTGCCGGTGGTCTGCATTCGACTTCCACTGGCATTCCTGACCACAACATCACATTTTTCTAGAACTGGAGATCCCATCTTCTTCCAGATCTTATCATTGAGTAGAGGGATGTCTCTGATCCTGTGTCCAACAAAAACTCGACAGGGTGGTTGTTCACCTTCGCTTCGATATACATTCGCGAAGTGTTAACGTCAGCTGCTGCGCTTCCAATCTTGATTCCACGCACATTTCGTCTTGAAAATTGCCTTCTCTTTTCGTCTTTTTTACTTCGACGATTTCCTTGTTTGGGCCTATTTTCAAACTTCTGAAGTCGACTCACAATATCGCAAAATTTTTCCTTATGTCCAGTCTTCTTACATTTCTTGCAAAACCAGGGCTTCGATTCGCATAGCTTTGAATAGTGTTTGCCTTCGCAATTCCAGCATTTAATAGCTTTCTGGACTGATCTGGACGCAGCTTCGACAGTTCTCTTGTTTCCTGCAATAGCTTCACAGTCTCTTTTAAGGCTAAGAAAGTTCTCACATTCTTGGTGCAGCTCATGTAGAGAAACTCTCCGGCCTGCCTTGTACTCTCTGTCCAGTACGGTGATCAGTCTTTGTCTGATTTCTGCTTCTCTGTGCGATTTCAATCCGAAAATCCACCAAAGACACTTGATTCCATCAGAATCCAGTTCATGAATTCGGGCCTTCTCGCAGAACTCGTTGACTCTTCCAGTGTATGTGAGATAGTCTTCGTTGTCGTTCTTCTCAACCTTCAGGCACTGGTATCTTGTGGTGAACTCGGACTTCCTGTAATCGAAAATGTCTTTCAGCGTACTCACAGTTTCTTCGAAGCCAATAGCTGTCACTTCTCTTGGCAGCACATGTCTCTGGTACTTCTCGAAGGAAACGTTGTCCAGCTTCTCGCAAAGTAGTCGCACTCTTGCGTTTTCGGTCAGATTCCTTGCATCCTCGTTGAAAACATCCTTGTATCTTGTGAACCATTTGCTGAAGCTCTGCTCCTCTTCTGGATCGCAGACAAACTTCTCGATCCTGTTGCTCAGTGCGGCCATGACGTTCGGAATTGAGTCTGTCGCACCAACTGTGCGACCTCCATCTCCAGC